>VWZK01007920.1:0-49278 GCA_013396935.1 Baryphthengus martii | reverse complement strand
AAGGGAGTGGAGCATCTCCCTTATGAGGAAAGGCTGAGGGAGCTGGGTCTCTTTAGCTTGGAGAAGAGAAGATTGAGGGGAGACCTCATTAATGTTTATAAATATGTTAAGGGCGAATGTCACGAGGATGGAGCCAGGCTCTTCTCAGTGATGCCCAATGACAGGACAAGGGGTAATGGGTGTAAGCTGGAACACAGGAGGTTCCGCTTAAACTCTAGAAGGAACTTCTTTACAGTGAGGGTGACAGAGCACTGGAACAGGCTGCCCAGGGAGGTTGTGGAGTCTCCTTCTCTGGAGACATTCAAGACCCGCCTGGACACCTTCCTGTGTGATGTCATTTAGGTTCCTGCTCTGGCAGGGGGATTGGACTTGATGATCCTTTGAGGTCCCTTCCAATCCCTAACATTCTGTGATTCTGTGATTCTGTAAAAAGGAAATGGGAGGGAGTGGGTAGGAAGGAGGTATAAATGGGGATAAGACTGAAATAAAGTAAGGTGCTAAGGATGAGTTAATGGATTTACTGAGTGAAGAGATGCAAAATAATTGCTTAATTTCTGTCAGAACTCTCTGCTTTCACATGAACTTCTGCTCTTCTAAAAGAGAGTTTCTCTTAGTATTATTTTGTTCATTTGTGACCTTGAGTATACATTGCTCGTAGCAAACTCCGGTTATGGTGTTTCCACTTTCTTTCTCACTTCTTTCTTCGCCAGGGAAATTGTTCCATTCATTTCCTATTAGGCCATTCCATAGTATACAGACATCTATGGAAACCCATCTTTGCACTCTCTCTGGACTGTTGTTGGAATGATTTTAGAGTCTGATTCTGTGGTCTCTTTGCAGTTGCTGTCCACTTGTCCTTCTGACCATTTGTAACAAATATTTCTGTTGTGCAGTTCCACAAACAACTGTACCTGTACAAAGTAGTGGTGGTGAGTAAGGAGGACTGTGTGGTCACAAATGACAGTGGCAGGAAGAAATGCTTCAATTAGCACTGCTCACCCCAAGAGAAGCCCCATGCTATGCCAAAGTACAGATACTGAAGCGGATAAAATGTTCCTAAAACCACCACAGAACATATTCTCAATATTTTCAGAGGGTGTAGGCAGAATACTTTTCCCCATGGGGGCATGACCTCGCAGATTAAGCAGTTTGGAAGTTTCTCTGGTACTGGTAAACAACTTTAAAAGACATTGACCAAATGCTTCATCCCGTCTAATACCCCTGATGCACAGAATGACAAGACTATTAGTGTTGGTATTGATTATGTTAATACATATGGTGAAGGGGTCTAATAAGTCCACTCACTTTTGATGATGATGTACATACAATACCAGAGGAATGATCTTGCATTTATGCACAAACACTAAGCTTCAATACAGAGAAATTAGTTTGTTTATGAAAATGGTGCACAAATTGCATGTGTTTTTCCACTGCTGAGGAACAGCTGATGACTCTGATTCTTTTAATTTAATCTGAAATTGCGAAGGTTACAATTATTTTCCTTGAACTAATGAGTAAGTAACCAATTCCTTCAGCTGACAGCAATTATATTACATTTAGGCACACTACTTTGTTGCAAGAATGTTGAAGTGAGCTGAACTCTTGTTCTTTTAAATATGACAACTTGTTATTGAAAAGGAATATTTGTTTTTATCATTATGTTTCATTATTTATTTCAGTAGATTTTTTAAGTAGCTCAAAATAGAGTATAAAATCTAAATTTGGAATCCTACGTCCCCTAAGCATATGGTTTCGGTGAAAAAAAGTCTAAACAAATTAAGAATATCTAAAAAAGAGCATTGCCAGGGAGTGAAACAATTATTTTTCTCTATTTAACACTTTTAAGTGCTAGACCACAATTTTTGTTCTGAGGCTTCCCAGTTTGAAAGAGACTCATAAAAATGGTTAGGAGTCTGGAGTACACAATGTATGAGGAATCGGAGTTGCTTTGAATGGACCAGGCTGCCTAGAGGGGCTGTGGTGTTTCCGTCTGTGAAGGTTTACAGATCTTGACTTGATATTGCCCTGCTCAACCTTTACTATTTGTGAAACAATCCCTTATTTGAAGAGCGGGTTGACATTCCAGGGATCCCCTCCAACCTTAATTGTTCTATTATGATATAATGAAGCAATGTTATTAAGCATAGTTACATCAGCAATAGTGTCTTATAAATCAGTCTTACTATCTCACATTTACGGCCTGCAAAAAATCTTTTACTTGCTTTTGTTTAAGAAACATCCCATTGTCACACGAATTGAGGTGCAGAGTGTATATATTCTTGACTGCACAGTTCATAGAATCATAGAACGGCTTGAGTTAAAAGGGACCTTAAAGATCATTTAGTTCCAATCCGCCTGCCATGTGCAGGGACAATCCACTAGACCAGGTTGCTCAGAGCCTCATCCAGCTTTGTCTCAAATACTTCTAGGAATGAAGCATCCACAACTTCTCTGGGCAACCCATTCCAATATCCGACCACCCTCATAGTAAAGAACTTCTTCCTAATGTCCAATCTAAATCTATTCTACTCTAGTTTAAAACCATTGGCCTTTGTCCTATTACCACACACCCTTATAAAAAGTCTCTCTCCAGCTTTCCTGTAGGCTCTCTTCAGGTACTGGAAGGCCACCATAAGGTTTCTCCAGAGACTTTTTTCTCCAGACTGAACAGACAGAACTCCCTCAGTTTGTCCTCATAGCAGAGGTACTCCAGCCTTCTAATGATCTTTGTGGCCCTCCTCTGGACCCTTTCCAACAGATCCATGTCCTTCTTTTGTTGAGGGCTCCGGAGCTGGATGCAGTAATCCAGGTGGGGTCTCACATGAGCAGAGCAGAGGGGCAGAATGACTTGCCTTGATCTGCTGGCCATGAGCTTTTTGATGCAGCCCAGGATACAGTTGGCTTTTTGGACTGCCAGCACACATTGCTGTCTCATGTTCAGCACTTCATCAACCAGCATCCCAAGTCCTTCTCTGCAGAGCGGCTCTCAATCCACTTGTCACCCAGCCTGTATTTGTACTTGGGATTGCTCCAGCCCAGGTGCAGAACCTTGCACTTGGTCTTATTTAACTTCATGAGATTGGCATGGACCCACCTCTTCAGTCTGTCAAGGTCCCTCTGGATGGCATCCCTTCCAGATTAACATCCCTTCCAGTTAACATATTACTTCTTGAAGCCTCCTCTTCGTAGTCTCAGCTTTATAGACATAAGAGATTTTAAAGACAGAACAGACTATGTGATTATAGCACCTTACTTTTCTACCTACTTATTTCATGCATTATCCTAAATACTGTAGATAGCAACAGGAGCTTGAATAAGGGACACATTTTCTTAAAAAAAATATTCAGTTTTCATCTGAACTGTCTTTCAGGTGTTCTCATCATTAGTCATCCTTTTGCTAAGAATGTGAAAATAATATTTAACTGGAAGTTTTTGGCTTGTGTTGGGTGCAAATGGAAGAGTTTATGTGGCAGTGGGCTATAGGATGCCTTGTGTGGGTAGTGGTGTGAGTTGACCTCATCCAATCATAGCCAGCTTTGAAACCCATGCAGGTTCCCCATCAATGCCCCAAGACTGCAAACTGGTTGAGGAGTGTACTGAACCATGGCTAAGACACAGTTAAAAAAGAACAACAGCCCCTGGAGGAAGAAACATAAAGAAAGTATGTTTGGAGGCATGGAAAGAGATGTTCTTGGGATGACACATGGTGGAGAGCTTCGGTGGTGTATGGAGAGACAAACTGCCAAGGAGACATGTAACTGGAGGTGTGCTAGTTGGAAGAGGTGCTCCATGCTAAAGGGGAATGCACCTGAGGGACTGTGGCCTGTGAAGGAACCCTTGGTGTGGCAGGGACACTAGGATGCACAGAGAAGTGGTGAAAGCCCAGTAAGAAACATGGAGCAGAAGAAAAAAATCCTTTGTGCACGTCATCCATGCCTACTGTGTTCCTTCACCACTGGGACTGGGACTTAGTGAGTGCAATATACAGCAAAAGTGAGGGAAGATAATAGTTGAGATGGGGAGGACAGGTGTTTGGCTTAAGCTGAGCCTGGGAAAGGGGTGAAAAGGTGTTTACTTATGTGTTTGTTTAGCTGTTGGCATTTTCTTTTTTTTCTTAATACACAAATCGGTGATTAAAAGTGTGTTAACTGTCAAAAGAATAAGTAAAAATTCCCCAAGTTGAGAGTCTTGCCTGTGATTACCTTTAAGCAGTTGGCCCTTGATATTCCTTTCTCTCTGAAACAAAGAATTTTTTAGTACGATACATTTCCTTTCCAGCAAAGGATGTCAAAATTGTAATTCAGCTGACTACATGTCTTTTTAAAGAATCTATGAATGTATTAAACTATTGTTGTCTCTGTCACTAAGTCAGTCCTTGAAACAATTCAAGGCAGTTCCCTAGAGCCTCTTGTTTTCAGCCTGCTTTTAAAATTATGGGCAGAGCATTGCAGTACTTGTCTATGCTACTATGCAAGAAAATAAAATAAACTTTCCACGTCAGTATGACTGTTCCAATATTTATCTAACCCACTCTAAATAACTTTTGTCAAGATATCTCACCAAGAGCTAATGTTGAGCTCCTCATTCACTATAGTTTCTTCTCCGCCTTTCACAGGTATGACTCCTGTCCACCTCTGTCCTCCAGAAGTACTCTACATTAAGTCTCCTGAACCATTGTGTTTGCCTACATTTTTTTAAAAAAAGGTTCCGAACCACTCAGTATGGCTGCCACATTCTCATTTAGAAATGGAGAAACTTCTCCTCTCCTTTCCAGTCCCCTCCTTGCTACCTTTTTCCCCTGGCTACCAGCTTCCCTGTCAGTTTCCATAAAGAATGATTGATGACAGGAAAAGTGGATACAGGACAAGAGAAGGTCAAATATAGTCTTAAATGTGAAAAAAAGGAGCAATAAGGAATCACACATTGGTTAATCTAATTTGGCCTCAGAAACGATGACTCGAGAAATTATGAAGTTATCTCTACAAAAGATAAAGCAATCAGAATTTAAATAGCCAGAAGTCAAGGCAAAAACTAGCCAGTAAAGATTTGTCAAGGACAGGACATATCAAATAAATCTAATTTTCTTTTATAACTAAATCTAATATTTTCCTTTGACAGGATAAGTGGCTAAAGGATAATTGCAATGTACATGCACAGTGTGATATATTGTGAGCTTAGTAAGGCTTTTCTTATTTTTCTGCATAACATTTTCTTAACTTAGGGAAATATGATCCAGTTATAATGACCATAAGGTGAGTACAGAGTTGAAAAATTTATCTCAGGAAGCAGTTATCATTGTCAATCCAAAATAGATGAGGACATGTTTACAGAATGATAGTATGAAAGAATAAAAAAAATTCAAGGTTTATAATGAAAGATGGGTATTACTATACTTTTTTAACAATGTCATTGCAAATTTTTGTCTTTATAAGTAGGGTAGAAAAATAGCATAGGAAAAAGTAATGCTTAAGACCAGACGTCACTTAAGTTTTCTCATTAGATTTTATGAAAGTATTTGCTGGACTTTCCTCCAGCATATGGAAATATCTGCAAATGAAAAAAAGGGAAATCTCAAGGTAGGCAGCTACTCATAAAATTCGACTGAAGAAAAAATGTGTGTGGTAGATGCCTTTTTGAGGCTTTTACTGGTTTAGGTGAATCAAGTCAAATCAACAACTCCAAGAAAATTATTCTTCTGTGGTAATAATTAGTAGTCATTACCCACATAATCATTTCAAAGACATTAAACCCAGTATTTCTTGATTCTTATTGGGATTCTCATACACTTGTCAACAGAAGGGAAGAAAATATTATTGTTCTTTCCTAGGAAAAGAAGGGAGACATTTTGTGGTAAGAAAAAGCACTCAGTCCTGATGGGAGGGGTAAACATCTGTACTTCATTACAGAAGAAAGCCTTTATAAGAAGTGTTTAGGTTGGGGAAGAGGACCTTCTCTCAAAACAAATATTGCAACAAGATCTCTTCATACCCTGACCCTTTGCTGGCAGAGTCACAAATGAGGACCTACAAAGAACCCATTTTGCAGTCACGGTGTTGCTTTCACATACTACCTTATGAGTTGAGGGATCATGAAGACATGGGTCCCAAGAGAGAAACTGAAATGATATCATCTTTGCTGCCTGCAGCTAGATAGTATTTTGCAATATCATACTCTTAAAAATCATACCTGACAAGGCAAAAATGACTCTTTCCCCCCAAAAAAACCCCACCCTAATCCAAAATGATGTCAGAAAATTAGAGAGATTTTCATAAAAATGCGAGTTGGATACCTGATCATCTTTACGAGCATTTATTAAAGGTGATATCTTCACATGTGTTTACTCTCATTGAATTTGAGGTGTTTAACAGTTAAGCATTCAGAAGCAGTGAGTGGTCTATGGTCGCGTTGTGACTATATCATCTTGAGTGCTGACCATGTTGTATTTCTGTTATGAACAGGAGTCAGAGACTGAGAAAACTAAGGGATAAAAGCACAGAGCAAAGGCTGTCTAAAATTCATGGTCGCATATCTGAACCAACATGTACTTTCTTGTCTTATAGATTTAATTTCCTTCAACTCTCCCTTTGATCCTTGAAATCTTGTATTTATTTTTTTTTTTTTTTTTTGCAGCGTCATGTTGGCAAAATAAGGAATGGTCTGTGATGGCTCATCTGTTTCCACTTCATGGGAATTGTATTTATTCATGTATTAGCTGACAGCTAGTTGCCTCGAAGTTGGGTATTTTCCTCTTCCTTCTACCCTATACCCAGTGCTATTTTCACCAAATTTAGGTTGTGAGGTACAGATATTGCGAGAAACAATTACTTTTAGAGAATAGTATGTATTTCATTGCATATATCTATAT
The DNA here is from genome assembly GCA_013396935.1 of Baryphthengus martii. Lineage (NCBI taxonomy): Eukaryota > Metazoa > Chordata > Aves > Coraciiformes > Momotidae > Baryphthengus > Baryphthengus martii. The sequence goes on along the minus strand of VWZK01007920.1, from coordinate 42,413 downwards.
TTATTTTTATATTATAGTAATACATAGGAATGCAGTGTTTATTCTCAATAAAGTATCTGCCCCAACAGAGGAAGTATTACTGTAGATGTTTGTAAATGTTAACACAATGGAGAAGTTGGGGAAGCGTCTCAAGATCAGTGGAGATTTATTTTATTTCCTAGGCTCCTCTCCATCATCTGCTCCTGTTCACTGGTGACAGCAGTCATGAAATTAGGTGGCCCATGGATAAACCAACATGGATAATCTTACATTCCTTTCTCTACACTTGTAAGATCTTTCTCAGCTGAGTGTGACGCAGACATAATTTGTCATTTTAAGCAAAATGATTTCATGCAAATGATTTCATGCTTCCCCAGTGTGGGAGAAGTATTTCTCGGTCTACAAATATTTTGTTTCATCCATGTTCTAAATACAGATGTCAGACTACTCTGCAATGGTGGTCATTCCTTCCACATGTGCCTCTTTTTCCAAAAGTGTTGTGAGAACCTTTTAGTTTTCTTCTGTCACTAAGTCTTTGAATCTTGGAGAGGAGAGGAGAGGAGAGGAGAGGAGAATATTTCTGTGGGAAGGAATCTTGAACAATCCTGTAGTACAGCTACCTTACAACTGTAAAGCTCCCCTACAGTTAGATCATATTATTAAGGACACTGTCTTACCGACAGGTTTAGGGCACCAACCACCTCTCTAGGAAGTCTTTTCCAGTGTTTGAACACCTTCTCTGTAAATAAAAGCTTCCTAATGTCCGGTTTAAACCTCACTTGATGCAGCTTTGAACCATTCCATGTGTCCTATTACTGGATACTGAAGGAAGAGATCAGCACCTCTCTCTCCACTTCCCTTCTTCAGGAATCTGGAGAGACCAGTGAGGTAGCTGCTCAGTCTCTCTTCCTCTCTTTGTGGATTCCCCTCCAAGTTTTAATATTTCCTTCTATTTACTTCCTTGTTTCTCTTGTCTTCATTTGTCTCTCTCTGTCAATGTGTCCCAGATAATTTTTTTATCCCAACACATGATCACTTGATTTGTGGATTTTAGTGGATAATCTGTGATAAATCTTCTCTTTTCGAAAAACTTCTTTTAGAGTACAGATTGTGAGACCAGTTAGGAATCAGCTGGTGGCCATCCTGGGAGAGTATGGGAAATTCATAGAAATTAATTAGAATAACATTTCTCTTTGAGGTGGACATCACATCTCTGTAAAGCAGCCACACTTGATCTCAAGAATCACTTGATCCCTGGAAGCAAGAGGAATTCTTAATTGACTGAAACATGAATTGAAAAGTAATGAAATATAGAATATCCTGTAGGAAAGGAACAATGAAGTTTTCTCCACTCCATGTACACAGGGGTAGTATTAAAACTACAAAGTGTTTGTGTGTATTTAGTTTATAATCTAGAAAGTCTCAGGTGCTGGGCTATAAAAGGAGGGCAAGAGGGGCTGATGAAGGAAGTGAACTGGACCTTGTTTACTGCATGTACAAGTAGCTATGTCAGCCACCCAGGAGTTTCTAAATTCGTAGTGATTCACAAGAACACTATACATAATGCTGAAATCCTGGGAGTGGAACTCACAATGCTTTTATGGTCTCTTTTATTGTTTTCCAGCCTGATCACATCACCAAGTTCCCATTAGTACGTGGGGAAATCCTGTTCAAAAGCTCTGTGAGATCACATGCTGATTACTGGGCATGAGCAGACAGTGTGCACTTGCAGCCCAGAAGGCCAATCGCACCCTCGGATGCATGAAAAGAAGTGTGGTCAGCAGATCAAGAGACATGATTCTGCAACTCTACTCTGCTCTGGTCAGACCTTGCCTGGAGTCCTGTGTCCAGATTTGGAGCCCTGAGTACAAGAAGGACATGGAGCTGATAGAATGTGTCCAGAGGAGGGCCACAAAAATGATCAGCAGGTTGCAACACCTCTCCTACGAATGCAGGCTAAGGAAGCTGAGGTTGTTCAGCCTGGAGAAGAGAAGGCTCCAGGGTGACCTTCCAGTACCTGAAGGGGGCCTATAGGAAGGCTGGAGAGGGTCTGTTCACAAAGGCTTGTAGCGACAGGACAAGGGGCAATGGTTTTAAACTAGAGAAGGGCAGATTTAGATTAGACATTAGGAATAAAAGAACTGTGGTGGATTGACCTTGGCAGAGCGCCAGGTACCCACCAAGTCACTCTGTCACTCCCCACCTCTACTTCCCTCAGCACGACAAGGGGGGAGAGAATAAGACGGAAAGAGCCCGTGGGGTATGATAAAGGCAGTTTAATAGGAAAAGGCAAAAAGCAAGCCGCACGCGTGCACAAAGCAAAGCAAAACAAGATTTTATTCTGTACTTCCCATCAGCAGGTGATGTCTGGCCTTTCCCGGGAAGCAGGGCTCTGCTATGCATAGCAGTTTCTCAGAGGACAAGTGTCTTCACAAATGGATGACACCTTCCTCCTCCTTTCTCACTCTTTTATACTTGAGCTGACATCACATTGTGTGGAATATCTCTTTGGTCAGTTTGGATCAGCTGTCCTGACTGTGTCCCCTCCCAAGATCTTGCCCACCCCATCTCACTGGGCAGGGGTGGGGAAAGATGTTGTTAAGACAGCCTTGGTGCTGTGCGAGCGCTGCTCAGCAGCAGCCACAACACCAGTATATTATCTGCCTCCCAATACAAAGCACAACACCATAAGAGCTGCTGTGGGGAACATTAACTCCATCTCACCCAAACCAAATACAGTTCTTTACCATGAGGGCAGTGAAACACTGGAACAGGTTGACCAGGGAGGTAGTTGAGGCCAAATCCCTGAAGATAGTCAAGGTGAGGCTTGACAAAGCTCTGAGCAACCTGATCTAGTTGAGGACGACCCTGCTCACTGCAGGAGGGTTTGGACTAGATGACCTTCAAAGGTCGTTTCTAGCCTAAACCATTCTATGATTCTGTGAGTCTGTGATTCTACTGTCTTCTATCAGTGAGTATAAATGAGCTTTCTCTTCTAGTGTGTTTTAGAAAGTCTCATTTTTCCCTCTATGTTTTGTTTTCAAGTGGGGTATTTTGTGCGATATGTGGGAAAAACGATTGAAGAAAAAACAGTTAACACTTTAAGGAAACAAAGAGAAACAGACATACTAGTTAAAATTACAGATCACCTGCCCTTTTTTAGACTTTGGTAAAAGACAGAGTCAGTGGGGACTTTTCCCTACAAACCAGCATGGGGCAGTGTTATCCAAGAAAACTCAAACCACGTCTATTGGCAGATACATCAGCAACAGTGTCTGTAAGGTTTAGACATAAACACCTAAATAGACTTGAAACCTCTGTAGGTAACTGGCATGGACAAATGTAGCTACATAAAAAAAAAAAAAGAAAAAATAATCTTTGGCAACAGTATGAAACGTGTTGCTTTGTGTTATGTATTTTAGGGTGCAAACAGTGTCATAACAGGAGGACACAGGTGTCCACAACTTTGATGATGATTATCATGATGATGACAGCGATGATAAGGATGACAAAGATGATAACTAATATTGTGTCCAATGGCTGAGGATCAGGAAACAGTAAAGCTAGACCTGTTAAAACTCATACTAGAAAGGTAGTGTGGAGAGGTGCAGGCAGAGGGATGCACAAGACAAGACAAGAGACATGATATTCTTGAGCAAGATAAGCTGCGGACTCAGTAGGATAAAAAGCCAGATTTTACTCTTTAGTTTGTATGCATCTTTGCATATGGGACCTTTGTGGAAAAAATTACAGGATTTTTAAAGATGGCAAAAGAAGTGTATAAGTACAGCTTTCAAAATCTGTATTTTGCCAGCATGCTCAACTCCTGTTGCTTCTAATTGATGTTAGAGATCTTTTTAAATATACCTAAATTCCATCCCTGAATTCAGAAAAATATATTTATTTCATGACTAAGAAATGGTTGTTAAGGTCTGAGTTTATCCCTTTACTTCTGTATTTGTAAAGCTACCTTTCACAAAAACACATTTTCTTGAAACACAGCCACATAATTACTGCTTTAGAGATCTAAGCACATTCAGGCATTTATTTTACACGCCTACCAGGATACTTGTATGACAATCAAGATTGGAACAACAAAGCTGGAAAATGCTTTCACTAAGCCTCTTTGTGCTTTTTGATATGGTAGCTAGACAAAATCTCATCTGTAGTGTGCAGACAACTGGTAAAACATGGACTATTTTAGGAAGGAGTGTGGAACCCAAAGAGAAACCTTTCAGCAGCTTCTTGAAAATGCTAAAATTCACCGCCACAAGGTGGTCATTGGATGGAATGTGAATTACCACTTCTTGGTCCCTGCTGATCACCAGGACAGAAGAGGAAGACCTCTCTGTTGGTGGTGAGAAGGAGCTCCTGAACCCTCTTGCAATTCTGTTAGAAGACAAGACTATAGCATAGGTGATCCCCTATAGGAATTGTATGTAAATGATGGTAAAACACTTGAAAAATAGGGTTTCTCTGTTGTTTGGCTTATAGAAATAACCATTCAGGCCTTAGAAGTCCAAGATAAATGTCCTGGTTTGAGTTAGAATGGAACTAATTCTGTTCATTGTTTTCATTTTTCATTAAATTCTGTTCTAACTAACTGCACTTTCTGAAGTTAACAGCATGTTTTTGCAGACAGTGTCTACTTATAGCAACGATAGGGCTTAGTGTTTATAGTAGCTACCAAGTATTGCTATGTGGACCAAGGTCACTGCTAAATCTTGTGTGCCACATTGAAGGGTGTGGAAAGTAAAAGGCAGCCCCTGCAGGGAGGAGCAGACAAAACAGATGACCCTACACTGACAACAAAGTATTCCATTCCATTCCATTCCATTCCATTCCATTCCATTCCATTCCATATACATCACATTTAGTTTAAAGCTGAGGGATCATGAGAGTCAAGCTCTCTTCTTCATCAGCTAGCATCCAAGGAAGGCTCTGTCTATTCTGTCTTCAATTCTGAGCTATGAGTTCCTGAATCCAGTTCCAGAATCCAGCTTCTGAATCTGGTTCCTATCTGCTGCTGAGTCTAGCCTGGAACATCCCCAGTGCCTCATCCACAACATCAGTGGTGACAGTGACGTAACTGCCATCAGGAAGGCCGCGTTTGATATTGGTTTTGGATGTATTAGTATAAATTCCATTTCATTATTATTATTTTCATCAAAGCTGTTTTGATTTTCTTTTCTAATCCATAGCTCTTTCTCTCCCTTACTCCCTTTCTCTTCTCCTTTGAGAAGGGAGAAGAACAAGAAACAGAAGATTTAATGGAGAACAGGAAAAAAATTCTATTGCTGCAGAATTTACTGGCGCTGTTGAGCTCTCAGTACTTCCATCAATTACACTGAAATTCATTAATCATTTGCAGAGGGCCACATTCATTCAAAAAACCAGTTGCTCCGGGTATCTGGGACACTTGATTACCTACCTGATTTGGTCAATGACATGAAATTTTGGCAGTTTTCCATAAAGCTCCACATCTCCTTTATATCCTTTGTCACCTCAGAATCTACAGAGGGTGCATTTACATTTGTGCTATGCAAGGCACAATAGGGACTTTTTTTTTGGCAGGGTCTCTAGAGGTTTGTTATCAAGTGTTGTAATGATGATCTGAGCAAAGGGGCTTGAATCTGTTACTGCTCAGAAGCTGAAGACACAGACTTGCATTCTGTTCTTACCTCCTGCCCTCTCCACTCCTGGCAGATTTTCTACTCTTGCATGCTACTTTTCTTCCTCCTGGAATAAGTTGTTCTGAAGAAGCATGGACAACATACACGCTTCGATGGTACAGACTGATTTTTTTCTTTAGAAGCTTAAGTCTAATATCCCTGAAGCACATGTTTATGATGTATTTGATTATCAACTATTGTACTTTCATCCTTTCTTACTGAGATTTTCTTTGAATATGCTTTTAAAAGTTTTTTTGTTATTCATTGAAATATGTCACTTGTAAAGGCATGTTTTTAAAAATAGAAATAGATTTGTTCAGAGTTGTTTAGCTTGGGAAAAAAAATCCTCATTAAAAATAAATAAATATGTGTTGAAAGATTTGTTTACAAATGATACTCAATATTTTTCAAATCTTCCTCCCACCAGATGAATGTGCTTGAATTCTTCTGGTGCTCTTTGTGGAGCTAAATGTCACAGGTGCAGAACTGTCCGATACAATAGTAGTAGCATCTATTAGTGCCTATAGAGTCTTTGCCAGCATTTGTACAGCTTATTGTATCAGACTGGAAATCTTTAAGATTACAATAATTTTAAAAACAAATTGAGACAGATTAAATCAAGTTCAACTATTGTCTTCTGAGTAAAATCTCAAGTGTGGAAGAATCTTCATTCTTTAGTTGCATGTATTAAATATTAAGAAGGATGATACTATCTCGTGTTATTTGTATAGTTTAGTATTTATATTAAAAATTGTTTAAAATTAGGAGAAAACGTAAATAGATTTCTCTCTCACAAAAGGAAACAAGCTAGATGATGTTGATGACTTTTTCTTCTATCATTTTTTTTGTTCTTTTTTTTTTGCTTTTTATGACTAGATTCCACTGCAGCTGTTGACTTCAATTAAAGTGCTATGTGTTTTCTTGATTCCTAATAGCTACAGAGAAAATGAGGTTTCTTTTGTAGAAACTGAATGCTAAATGGAGACTGTCAAGTATGTCATCACATTTAATTTATCACACATGAAGAAGGTAGTGTTTGCCCAGATGATCCGATAGAAGACTTAAGACACTGCTAATTTGTGGACTGCTGACAAATTGACATGTTGGCAGAACAAACAAACAAAAATTTTTAAATAAATAAATAAATAAAAGATAAGCTAAACCAGTTTTTCTTCAAATAAACTGTGGATAATATCACTGGGTCTGTTTTATATTCTTAGACATTAATCAGGAATGAAAAGTCAGGAAAAAAAATAATTAAAATTGATATTAAAACATGCAGCATGCATCTCTGTGTAAAAATAAATAACAAGATGGATCTATGACTCCACATATAATTTCAAAAGTCATTTACAAATAGAACTGGAAACTGAATAGCTTTTAATAATAGTCATATTTCTGTGATATAATATCCCTGAGATGGAGTTATGTGACTCTGAGAGCAAGTACACTGTGGGGAAGCACAATTCAATTTAAATATTTTGGGAAGAAACTAAGAAATGAGATTTGAGAATAGGAAAAAAAGACTTCAGCGTTAACAGTACATTTTCTGTAATGCGATACAGAACAGAAAAACAGACACTTTCTGTCTTGTTATATCCCCAAACCAAATGTCAACATTGACATTTATTTCTCAGTAACAAAGTTGTGAAAAGACACTTGTATCTCTTGGGGTAATCAGGTTCTGAACATATTCAAAGCATTAATTTTTTTTAAAGAAAATTAGTCCGTTTTGTGAAACTGTTTTGTTGTTTGTTTGGTTGGGTTATTTTTCCGCTGGAACCAATGTTGTGGTGCCATGAAAGCAAGAAATGATTAAATATCCATATTAAAGTGTTCTTTAAAAATACTTCAAAGAGATTTCTTTAAAAAATTGAAGAAAGGTAAACTTTTATGAAAGATTTTTCCTTTCTTAAAAGCGAGGACATATCAGAGGAGCACAGGTCAGAGAAAGAAAGGCATACAGCAAAAACCCATTCTGTCCTGACACCCCCGAGGAACCAGCCCCTGGCAAATTTGCACTTGTGGTTTGAACACAAAAGAGGTTATGGAACGCAAAGAAGTACAGTACTGCCAGCTTCCAGCAAAGAGTCCAAACTAATTGGGCCAGACAGAGAAAAAAAGGAAAAAAAAAAAAAGAAAAAAGAAAGACTTCACATTGTCAGGGAGGAAAATTTGTAGCTGAGTGTCTCAGGCTGGATCACTTGTGCCATTTCTGTGGTACATATTTTCAGCTGTCTGAATTACTTTTGCAGAATTGCCCTGGACAATCCATTTGTTTAAAAGTACGAAGTCTTAAGTGTTCTTCAGAAGAATGAACAGGCAGTGCAGTTTGGAGGAATGTTATTTTAAAATGTTTTTGGCTGGGCCTGGTGCCTCAATCTTTAGTCACAGTGAGTTGTAGCTGAGTGTTGCACTCAAATTATGTTAAAAAAACTCTGATGAAGAGGCAACTGCCTCACTTGGAGAGAAACCCTGGATAGTTGGACTTGTGGTGACAACCTCTCCTTTGGTCTTGACCTTGGAAAGGAATGATTTGCTACAGCTCTCTGTCAAACCCTGGAGCTGATCCTGGGCTTTACCAACCTCCTACTGCCTTCCGTCTTCTCCTTGCCCTGTGGTCCTGGCAGAAGCTAGGCATTTTGTCATCTTTTTCAGTAGATTAAAGAGGTCCATGTCTCACAAGAACCATTGCAAGTCATCAGAGGGTGACAGAAGATACTAACAGTGGGGCTACATTGGCCACATTACCTGTTGACTAAGTACAGCTTGAATCAGGCCCATGATTATTTATACTGTTTCATTGTTTGAATGCTCTTTGAAAAATGGTAAAAATCTTTGAAAATTTTCAGGTGGACTGTATAAGAGGCAGTAATTAATAAATAGTAAGTTAGGCAAAATCAACATTAAAAAAAAGTTAAAGGGACACAAGTACATGCCATACATGTAGTTCAACAATTCATGTAATTCATTTTATAAAGCTCTTTTATAGAATCACAGAATCTCAGAATGGTAGGGGTTGGAAGTGACCTCTGGAGATCATCTAGTCCAACTCTCCTGCTAAAGAAATTTCACCTAGAGCAGATTACGCAGGAATGCATTCAGGCGGGTTTTGAAAGTGTCTAGAGAAGGAGACTCCACAGCCTCTCTGGACAGCCTGTTCCAGGGCTCTGTAACCCTCTTAGTACAGAAATTTCTTCTTACATTTAGGTGGAACTTTCTGTGTTGCTGTTGCTCATTTTTCTATCACAGGGAACCACTGAAAAGAGTTTTGGCCCCATCCTCTTGACACGCACCCTTTAGATATTTATAAACATTGAGAAGACCCCCCCTCGCAGTCTTCTCTTTTTCGGTTTGCTTTTCCACATTTCAAAATCACAAAATGTCAGCAGGGAATGCTATGCACAAAACTGATGGCACCACCAGTTCAAAGCGAATGTTATCAAAAGTATTACAAATACACATTTAGAAAAATAATCAGGACAACTCTTACATATGAAAAAATAAAACTAAATATACCGAAACAATTCCTATAACCTTTATAAAATCAATAAGCACTAGCAAACTTATCAAACCTAAACTTAAATTTGACTTCTGAACAATTCTTCCTTTTGACATGCAAACCATGGCTTCTTCTGAGCGAAAGGGTAACTTAATTAGCTAGCAATCGACATTGCAGGAGGAAGAAAAGTGTCAAGGAGACTGCAAAAGAACCTGGGAAGAGTTCAGTATTTGATGACAAAGTCTGCTTCAAATTAATCTGAAATAGAGTTGTTTGTCTTTGAAACATATGAAATACAGTATGAAAGGCTCTTAGGACATCTAGATGGACGAAATTTCAGGATAGAACTCACTTAATGGATGACACTGAATGTCATTAAATGAGTATCATGAAAAAAATTCCCTAAATTATGAACATACAACTTTTTTAAATAGGGAAAAACGATCATAATATGAAAGGATAGAAATTAGAGAGAGATGAAAAAAAATAAATTCTCCCCATGAGTCTTATGCTCCCCACTGAGTTCTTGCAAGTTTGTTCTCAGTCCAGTAACCATTTCCAGCTTTCTGAATTGCAACTATCTCTTCCTAGTCTCCATGAGTTCCCAGGATAGGTGTCTCACTGCAGCAGTTTTGAAGCCTGGCTGTATGGCATATCCCTTCTGAGAGTCTGTTTGTGTTGATGGTTTTCCCTTTCTCAGTCTCTTCACCCTGCCAGGTCTTCTGGGTGATCATTTCAGCATTTCAGAATGTCATGATGATTGTTTGCTGTTCTGTCCATTGAAAGGACAGATTATTATCTTTTTCTCCACTGTCTTACATTATTAGAGATTGTGTTTCTTCATCACATTAAGCAACCTCAGTTAATTCAATCTCTTTTTGAATATTGTATTTTCTAAGTTATTGATCATTGATCATTGCTCAAGTGTGTTCCTTGGACTTTCTGCAGTTTGTCCAAATTCTTCTTAAAGAGAAGTGCCTTAAGCACAATAAAAGATCAGCAGCTGAAATACATAAGGCAACATTCAAGTTCAGTTTTGAAATACCCCTTCTCAATTCCTCCTGGGAGTTGTGATTCTCAGGGCTTTCCTGTAGGTGCAATTTTGCTGTCACGAACACCTCTGAGGATGCATCACAGTCTCTTCTATTGGTATAATGAAACTGCTGCATCTTAGAAGCTTGAGAAAAGGAAAGGAAAGGATAGATAAGCTATAAATCCCAAAACATACAGAAATGAAATATTTTTATTTTGTCTGTATCAATTTTATAGACCAGACTAATGCTTTTACAGCTTTGTCACAGGTTAGTTTTGTTTGGTTATTTCTTTTTCTTACCTCAAAGCTTTCATTGTAACCTTTTATTAACAGCATACATTGTCTTTCACAAGAAGCTCACACTTACTATAACCGAATGGGTTGGAAAACATATTTCTTTGGTCATCCTAGCATTGTACCCTAAAAATCCCAGTCCGAAGTAGGAATCCCTGCCTTTAAGAGACAAGAAATTCTAGTTTAAGTTTAAAGCAGTGCTAATACAGCCACATGCCTTCCAATTGATGCTGGACACATTTGTATGGAATATGTGCAGAAGGAGATTGCATCTGTTTCTAAAATCTATGTGAATAAACTGTGTGGAGTATTGAAAGACACCAAAACATATAGAAGCAGAAATTTTTTTTTTGTAACCTGTCTTTATGGAAGCAATTATTAGAACTGATAGATGCCCGCATAGCGCTGGCTGTTGCAACGCACAGAAGATTTGTTTTTTAGGTCTTGGCTATATGTGCCATAGTATGAAAGCTAACATACAGCCACAGCCTTGTCAGCCTTATACTTCAAAAATGGTGAGTCATGACCTCAAGACATAAAAGAAAGAGCCTTATGTGATGGGATCCCCGGTCAAGTCAGTGCCTTGAGCTGGAATTGCTCCACCACTAAAACTCAATAGTTCTCTAAATCTAAGCATGCCAAAAGACACAGAAGGCTTCCAATCTCTAGAGGTATATTTCAATAAAATCCAGAAATAGTAAGCTGGAACAAGGCAATTCTTTCCAGAGAGAAAACTCAGAATTACTGGGTGAGATCAGTTAAAAATGAATCTTGAAAACAAATCTTCCTATTCTCACTTGCATCCTGGCAGGACAGGACCTTTCCTTTTCACTTTCTCTTTGGTCCAGCAACCTTTGGTGGTTTCCTGAGTTGCAGAAATCATACACGGACCCTCTGGGATCTTTAGGAAACCCTTCTCTAGGAGTCCTATGGTGCCTCTTGACTCCTTGGTAGCCTTATGCATGACTTTCCAACTGGCCTCCTCTTGCAGCTGGAGACCTCTGGCTGTAGCTGTTCATTTTTCCGTTGAAAGAGGAGGAATCTCCCCTCCCTCCTGAGAAGCTATGCTGATCCAGAGGGCAGCAGCCAGAAAGCAGCACATGGTCGGTCTTCTCCCTTGTACTCTTTAGCAGAATGTATAATATGCAGTGACCTCAAAACAAAACAATTAAACTGCCATACCCATCTGTCATCACTTGAAATGATGAGATTTAAGGCAATTTTTTTCTGAGCAGTGAAATCAGTGATGTCTGATTTCCTAAGGATTTATTCCCCTCTCTGCAGTCCCACACATTTCAGTAATCCCATTTTTCCTGTAATGGCCCCGGGGTAAGCATTACACCTAGTTTGGAGCTGTGTGCCTGCTGATCTGTCAGGCCAGCAAGCACGCGCTGTTTGGCCAACAGGAAGCTGCAAAAATTCGATGCATGAATGTGGAATTTTGCTTCCCTTTCCTGCATACATCAGGAATTTTCTTCTAAACCAAACTGATTTTCATGACACATAGGAGATTATCTATTCAGACTTCAGCTTACTTTTTCCATCTAGGCAAAACTGGATAATGGGTTCCAAAATTACTAGAAAGGGAGAGGCAGGCAAATGGTTGGCCAGGAATACATACAGAAAGGCAACTAGATGTTGTTATATCTGTATTAAGCTAATTTCTGGGTGACACAGAATTAAAATGCTGAACTACTTACAGTAGGGTTTATTTATGTCTTTCTTAATAAGCCTTTACTATTCACTTTGCTGCCACTTTCAAATTTTAGTGTATATTCTTATAATGAAAGCTGAGCTTAATTATTGGATTTAAATGTTGCACTCCTGAGCCTAGAACTTAAACACACATAAAACTTGTGTTGAGGTAATAAGATCTGACACAGCCTTTTCAATGAAGCTCTGCTCACAAGGAATAAAGTTTATCAAAGAAGGCATAGTTTGGTTGATCCCTGTTTTTCTCTCCTTTCTACTAAAACAGAGGTATTACTATAGATCCAGGGCTCAGGCAGTTGCAAGGACTTAATACTTATAACATGTATTATATGTCTTGTTTTTATAATTCCATTCAAAGACTTTCTTTGCAAACAAAGTTTAGAAATTCCCAGGATTGCATTTTCTGTAGTGTTAGCGTTCTCACACAGTAGTTTCATAATCATTAGGGAAATAAAAATTTACTTACTTAGGCATTATTGTACTTGCTATTCTGTTAGAATTCTGTCACTCTTGAAAAGTAAAAGAATGTGTCACTATTATAATCTAAATCTAAACCATTAGAGGAAGTTTTGTTTTAAATGAGTACATTTAAACAAAAAAAAGAAGGTGACTATAATGTCCATCTAGGAAAATTCTCAACAAATAAGGGGGATTGAATAGGAGAGGGAGGGAAGAATAATAATGTAAAAAGAGTTTTTAAAAAGCTCATGAAGAAGTCAGTGTAACAGGTTCCATTGAATCCTTGCATTTCTGTCTTTGTAGAGCTTCTGCAAATTTGCTGCTTGGTTGTTATAATAATTAGTAGCCTGTTTATCTATTTACATTTGCATAATAGAGTTTTAATGTAAAGTAAAATAAAATGCACATGTTGGATCTAAGACCAGTGTAAGTTTAAATAACATATATCATAGGAAGACTAGGTGGAAGCTGGCTACTTGAAAAAAAGTTTAAGTCCAAGAGATTCCCTCTTATCTGCAGCACCTATATATGTGTATATGCATATATTTATATTCCTGGCAGTTCTACAAGAAGTGTCAAATATAATATAATGATATAAAAAGCAAAATCCTATCAGCTGTTCTTTATTATTCTGAATAAACTTAATAATATGAAGAAATATATTACAGTTCACATTGGTGCCAGTAATGTCTTAACTGAACCAAGTTTCATTAGAGTCAGTACATTCTTCCTAAGAAGCTTATGTACTTTCTCTAAACCTGCCTGAAGATTTTAGTTTGCTTCTTGTAGAGGAGAAATATGACATTAATAACTCATACAGTAAAACTTCCATGCTATGTATTTTGGGTGAAGCAATAAGGCTTGGGCCATCCAAGGTCACCCTCTGGCAGACATGATTTCTGAGCTTGTATGCTAACCCTGAAAACATAATAACAGACAGAAAATCTTCACAGTATCTTCACATTTTTATAAGTGGCCTTCATTACATTTCCAGTAATATATTTTTTTTTTTCATTAGCTCCCAAATCTTTTTTTCTAGTGAAATAACGATATTAAGGGATACTCTTTGACTGCCTCAAAGTATCCTGTATGGTATTAGCAGAAATAGTGTATCATACTTATCATGACTAGATTTATTTTTTTTTTCCTTCTAATGGTGAATATGACTACTAACCTTCTGTCCATACTGGGTGCATAGACTGAAAATTGACTCTTTCAAGGCATGGAGCTCATGAAGGTGTTAATCCAGATGAGACTGCAGCATTTTATAACTTTAATGGTCATTAATAAACATCATGTATTGACAGTAAGCCTACTGACAGCTCACAAAACAAAGATCTTCTCTGCTTTCAAATATATTCCAGGATTTTTCCCTTCAACTTTGACATCCCTGATGATTTCACTTGCATTTGTGACCATCAGGTCCAATATCATATCCCCTCAGGTAGGGCTGTTAATTTCTTGTCTTGAGAAGTCGTCATCAAGGCACTCCAGGAGTCTCCTGGATTGCCTACAGCTTGCCATGCTGCTTTTCCAACAGATGTCGGGGTGGTTAAAATCCCCCAGCAGGATGAGAGCCTGTGATCACGAAGTCTCCTTGAGCTGGAGTATGTGCTTTTGTAACCTAATAATACACATTGCCTAGGTAGTAATTAGTTCAAATATGATGAACTGGGAGATCACTTTGAGCTTCACCCAAATGCAGTCATAATTCAGAAGGTCTCCAGTCTGTGTAGAAGTTGACAGGATTGTCTTCTGATGTGGTGTGACAATTTCTGTCACACGAATGCACCGATAGTGGTGCAACAAGGGCTTGGCTTCTGCTGGCCATTGCAGTAGACTGGATATATGGCTAGCTAAACCTCTAGTGTAAGCCAATATAGTTCATCTTATATTTATGTTACTAAATATATCTCTTTATGCATAACCATATGAAATACAATTAGTACATTTATAAATGCATTTCATTAAGACATAGACAAACCTTCAAAACTTACAAATAGGTCAAGCTCCACCCAGTCTGTGAAATTACACCTGATTAAGGTCTATTGAAAGTATTCAATTCTCTTTTGAAAACAGTGCAACACAGATGCACAGTTGAATAAAATATGAATATGAAAGTTAATTTTCTGAAGTGTCTGGTTTTATGAGTTACCAGTCTTAAACATGAAATATCTGATTGAAGCCATCAGATGTCATGAGAACAGAGCATGAAACATTCAGGCAGAATTCAAAATGCATAAAATGAGTAATTTAAAATAACAAATTTCCATTATGCATTCTGAGAAAACCCACGTGAAGTGTTTCTAATGAAAAGTGGATACAGATGAAGTTCAGATGTAAGAATATTTTACTCTAAATGTGTGACTTGGCCTGTATTTGCTAAGGCTTGTGAGTAGGGTTCCAGATGAGTCAATGTAAGCCAGTCTGTGGTTCAAATGAGAAAACAGGTGGAAATTCACCATGAAATTTTTTGTCCTGGTAATTCACAACCCAGAATTAGAGTTCTGAGAGATAAATTTATGTAAATCGGGTATAAGGAAAAGTTTGATTAGAAATTAGGTCAGGCTGAAAATTTGCATCCAACTCCTTTCCTGTATGACAGTCACAGAGCTACGCAGACATTAAAATCTACATTTAAAATAATACACAATTTTCTTTTGATTTGGAGTAGAGTTACAATTGGAACGGAGTCATCTGGAAATTTAAACATAATCAGCTTCACACATGGTTTCATAAGATTAAGATCCTGAAAAAAATGTATGTTTCTTATAACAACAGCTAAATTTATGAGAATTCTATACATTTGCTCTCAAAGTGTATGTAAGACCTTGTCATTTTTAAACATTCAAACTAAATATCTGCCTTCTGCAAATGATTGCTATGCACCACTGTAGTAAATAAATCAGAGTAGTTCCAAGAAATTATGGCAGTGTTCTTGGATGGAAAAGAACTATGACTGAATGCAAATTTGTAAGAATTTACTGGAGGAAAGTTAGTGGAGTGAAAGGTGTGAGGCAGAGAGACCTCTGCAGGCAGTGATCCACTCAAGCTGGAGCAAACACCAAGAAGGCCAAAAAGACGAGTTGTTTCTGGAGATAATACGCAAAGTTGTAACACTTGTATGTCCTTCCTTTCAGCGCTTTCCTTAGATCTGTATTATTCTGATACCCACAGAAAAATACTTTTCCTATACATTCTTGGCAGACCACTGTCCTGGTCTGTTAGAACAGAACAATTCTGTTCCGTGATTTTACTTTTTAGCTAAGTTCCTTTTACTAACTGCACTTTCTGAAATTAGCAGCATGTTTTCTCAGGCAGCGGCTACTTCTAGCAGTAATAACGCCCAAAGTTTAGAGTTAGTACTAGGGATTGGTGTGCAGACTAAGGCCACTGCTGGATCTTGTGTGTCACGTTGGGGAAGGTGCAGAAAGTATAAGGCTGCACCTGCAGGAAGGAGTGGACAGATCGGTGTCCTTAAACTGACCCATGGGGTATTACATCCCATAGATGACAGATTCGGCTGCTTGGGGTCTCTTGCATGGCTGCTCTTGGCTCAGGGCCTCTTGCTTAGAGCCCTTGCTCGGATTCTTCCTCATTCATTCAATGGCTGGAATCCAGGGAGGATTCTGTCCATTCTGCCTTTAATTCTGATCTGAGTGTTCCTTAATCCAGTACCAGAATCCAGCTCCAGAACACGGTTCCCGTCTGCTGCTGGGCCCAGTCTGGGATTTTCACGGTGTCTGCTCCACAACATCAGTGGGACTTTCCCAGTGCCTGCTGCACAACATCAGTGGTGACAGTGACATAACTGCCATGAGGGGAGGTTGGGTTCGATACTGGTCTTATATATGTTTGTATATATTCCATTTTATCCTTATTATTATTTTTTCCATTTTCATTAAAGCTGTTCTAGTTTCCTTTTCTAATTGATAAGTCTCCCTGATTCCTCTTCTCTTCCCCTTTGGGGAGGGAGGGGGGTTAACAGAGAACATCTGTTATAGGTAGTGGGCTGCTCTGACCCTAAACCTCGACAATCACATATTCTTTTAAAAGTTAAGCATATTTTATCTGTATAATATCTTGTTTTCTGACAGATAAATTAGTTTGTATATTGCTTTAATTTAACTCTTACGAATATATGTAACAAGTTTGTAACAGATAGGTAGACTTTGAGTGTGTCCAAATGGTGCACATCATTCCAGATGGAGGAAAGGAGTAAATGTTTACAAGCTCAGATAAACTCTTTCTTCAATTCTATTTACATAAAGGAATAACTTCATTAAAAACCAGACTAAAGCAGCACTAACAGTGTCCTTTAGTAATTTTAGAAGATTTGGTCTCCAGCACTCTAAAATCTTGTTCTATGCGATAGTTATCTAAAGCAGACATTAGCAGAAACAGATGTTGTTGTATTTATTTTTTTTTTTCCTACGTGGAAGGTGTAGGATTTAGGTATAGATTTTAGGATATAGAAACCTAAAGGAAATGTATTTTCTTGGTGCACGTTTATTACAACTGGCCTACAAAACTGGGATATTATGATTGCCAGACATTCTGCCTTTGAAATAGTAGATATGTAATAAAATACTCATGGTGGGAAAACACTTGAAGGTGACATCAAATACAATCTGATTCATATACCTTTGAAGTTCCACACAAAGTTAAATTATGAAGGCAATTCTATTGCTTCATTGTATAAATAGGCTATGCTTTCATGGTATCCCTTTAGAAATGTGTAATTATGCACTCGATAGTAAAAATGCACAACTGTGGGTAAATAAAAAATAAAAGCAAGATAATAAAGATTAAGAAAGATGTTAATCATGCTTCACAATTATTTTAACTTCTAGTCAAGATCAATAAAAAAACCCAAGCAACGAAAAAAAAAGGGCCTAGTGACATAAAGCTTACAAAGATGTAGAAAAGGAATGCAATAACATGTTTGTATTTCTTTAAGACTATATTGTGTAACATTCCCTTCAGCTCTATTTGAATTTAATAGACAGCTATAAGTGGAGAGAGGCCCAAAACAGTTGAACACAGATAATATATTACATTATGAGCAAAAGGTTAAAAAAATTATGAGCAGAAGAGAGTTCATTCCACCTGGAAACACAAATGAGATATCTGGCAAAACTAATGCAAAACATGGATAGCCAGAGACTTGTAACAGAGACACCAAAAAGAAATGGCAGCATACATGGTTAGCCCTAAGGGTTAGCTGCCAATGAAAAGTGGCAGCAGAAAAGGCCAACAAGATTTTTGCCTAAGATGTAAAAAAAGTCATGTCATAGTGCAGGGAGATGAAACTGCAACTTCATAGAGATTCACCTAGATTGCTTCTGGAATGCTCCACAACTCTCAGCATCTCATTACTGAAAATGTAAGCTGGATGCACTTCAGGGAAAGATGACAAAAATAGTATTGGATTAATGAGAAAAGTTTAAAATAACTAGATAAAGCAACTTTATTAAAACACAGACAATTGATGCAGACACGCTAACTGAAAAGTGTTTAAGGATGTTTTCTTCAATTCTGTGTGGCTAGGAACAACCGGAAAGAAAAATTTAGGCTGTTTACAGAAAAAAATATTTCAAGAATAAGATGTAACTGCTGTATGGTAAACATATAAGGAGAGTCCATTACACTTAAAAAAACAAAACAATTACTAAATATAGGCAACAAATCCATAATTACAGACAGATTAAGTGAACATAACAAAACTTTTCTTTTTTTTGTACTTCTGACTGTATGACACTTGTACTTGTCTCTGGAAAGGACATTTTCACATTATTCAGGAAAGTAAGATGCCTCAGTTGTTGTTCCTTTTTTTTTTTTTCTAACCTAGGGCTATCTATTTAAAATTATTAGTAGCTGTTCAGAAAGAGAGATCAGTGGCTCTTTTCTAAGTTTTTACATTAATCCTTATGTAGATGAGGCCTATGCTATGCGCAAAGAGTAGGGACTAGGAGAAGAAAATTAGTCTTCACGAGAATAAAAAAAAAAGGATGATTAAAAGAGGAAAATGGTTTTTTTTAAGGTTTACGTGACAAAAGTTTATAATCTATTTCACATGCTGTAGACTTTTGCCTTCTGAGAACTCTACAGATCCTGGAGGATCAAAGTAAGCCACAATTATCCTTCAGGCCAATCAGTGACTTGTTTGGCACTGTGGTCCATGAAAACCCTTTTTGTGCGCTGTTCTTGTAAAGAAGGCTTTCCAGTTTGTGTCTGATTTGGAGACTGATAAAATGAGTTCTCAGTAAGTGTGAAGGGAGATAAAATATGTGATATTTATACTCTTCTATCCAGTGTCACTCTGGACCAATATGTACCGTTTTAAATTTACTTATTACTTTCCTTCTGCTTTGCTGGCTTGCAGATCGATTATGATGTGCCTTGAGGTAAAAAAAGGATGTTGATATAGTTGGATAGAGTAAGATGTTTGAGATAGTACTACAAAGGCACCTGAACTGTTGTCTCAATAAAGTAACACAAAAGATTAATTAGTATTTGTCTGTACCTGCTATAGCTGCTGTGTAAACAGGAGTTATCATCAAAATGAACTGACTACATCTGAGTTCTGAGAGTGACTTTTAAGGAATTTTATCAGACTTGTTTACTAAATATTTACAGGTAGATAGGCTTAATGTAAAAGATCTAAATTTAGGCCAACTTAACTGAAATGTTCTGATTTGTTGTTGAAATTTACTGTAAAGTATGCAATTATGCAACTGTTTTTGAGGAGTTCCTTATGCAATACAAGATATTTAAACTTTTTGCCCTTCCTTACTCTTTGTTTCTCTATGTACTTGGTCTCTCACGTGATACCTGAACTGTGTAGCAGCTGTATGCTACAGTGGTCCTCAGACTGTTGATCCCCTGATCACCCAAGCCAGGGACCTTACATGGTTCTCTGCAGCTCTCCCCGACCAATGGCCTGAGTTTGTACGCCATGGAAGGGTGGATGTAATGCATAATATGGAGATTGAATGTAGTTCCAGGCAGAACAGGACAGATCCTTTAGTTTAAACAGGCCAATAAGATGTCATATTTACTTGGAAGGACAGAGTACAGGCTCCCCTTCAGGCCTTCTCTTAATCCTGATAAATGGCTTGATTAAGAGGAATGATAAAGACATGGTTTAGCTGATCTTTGCTTATTTGCAAGCCCCAGTGTGTTATCACTAGCATATTCAAACTCACGTAGAGCTGAAACTGGACTCTGTGGTTTGGTTCAGGGTGTTTCTGAATTTGAAAGGACAGAGTTAGAAGATGTTTTTACCCCTATCCTTTCTTTATGTTATTGTTTCTAGAATAAAAAGTTATTTTTTTTTCTTTCAAAAGTAATCCTGACACTATCTAATTTGAAATCTTATATAAAATTAAAAGTAAACTATATATGACTTCTTTTTTGCATGCCATCCTTGGTCTACTTATATTTTGTCATGTACAAGTATCTGAAAACAGCTACTAATATTTCATGGAACAAAATGTTCATATTTTTAAGCAATAAATCTGCTCACTCTAAAGCACTAGTTTTATTTTACCTTGAATTTATCCCTTATTTCAAAAGTATGAAGAGAAACTATGAACTTCTGCTCCCACAGAAAGAGGGAGAGTAGGTCTACATCTTTTATAAACCGTAGATTTTTGTCAGAAAATACAGGAAGGATCTGCAGCTGTAAATCAAAAAGATTAGGACTCACATATGAATAATATTTGATTTAGAAATGGGTTGCAAAGTCAAGTGGGAAAAGATTGTTTGTGCTAATGCATTTTATCTTTTGCTGAACACTGAAGATTTATGAAGCAATATTTATAGAAAGTATTGTATGTCTCAGTAGTGCAGTATATTTCCTCCTACATTCCCATGTCGAAAGATTTTTCTAATCGCATACAGGAAAAATAGTAACATTTAATATTTGTAGCTCTGCAACATAATTAGCTAGTTTGCCTTCTTCAATTTTTCATTTATAATTGTCTGATTTTAAGTTATCTGCGAAAATTCTCTGGCACTAACTCTACTGCCGTGGCCAGATAAAACAGGTGAGGGTAGTCCAAAGAGGAGATGTTACTTCTCAAAGCATTATAATCATTCAAGTGAAATGTTCTTCCAAGATTCCATGTTTTAAAGTATTGCTAATAAACCTTTAATGACAGTACTTAAAATGTATCAGCAAAACACACTAAAGACATAATTTTAACTACTTTCTGAGATAAAATTAACAGATGACAGGCTGTTGCTAGAAAACAATACAAATGCAGCCTTTTAATGCTTGGGGATTTTTTTGTCCTTTTAGGGCTTTCGGTGAAGGAGTCATGATTTGCTCTCAACAACAGTCACTAATCTGTGACTCTTCTGGTCTGATGAATTTGTCAAAGTTATCGTAAGAAAGACCTGATGCTTTTTGATTCTCCTTTGTTTGCTTCTTTTTGATACGAAGAAATCATATTTTTCACTAATTTATAAGCATTAAGTCTGACAGCTTTAAGTGATTTTGTGTTCTGTAGGATGAAACTATCCAAGTTTTAGCAATAGTTTCCTGAAATATCTGAGAGCAATTTATTAGAAAAAAACTAAACCCAAATCAACCAAAAATAGATTCTCACCCCTGAAGTCAGTAAGTGTCTTTGCATTTGCAAAATAGGAATAGCCCCTTGTAGAAAGCTTTGAATACCTGGAATTTGTTGACCTGAGAAAGCAATTGAATGTCACTTGAAAGGAAGCCAAAGCCATGACCAAAGCCTTGGGAAAACTCAGCATTTCTGATCCAAAATGAACTGTTGAACTCTAGCACCAACCTATTAAGTTCTACTCTGTGCAGTGCCTTGGTTAGGCCATGAATGAATGAGAATCTCCATGCAATTTGCTACCAGTTTATAGCCAAGTTTGAATGTCACTGCTGTAGAATTGAGTTTAAACTTAGTAAAATAGGAAAAAAAGATTATGTAACTTTAAAAATAATGAAGAT
Source organism: Baryphthengus martii (assembly GCA_013396935.1). Lineage (NCBI taxonomy): Eukaryota > Metazoa > Chordata > Aves > Coraciiformes > Momotidae > Baryphthengus > Baryphthengus martii. The sequence goes on along the minus strand of VWZK01007920.1, from coordinate 20,784 downwards.
GCGGAAGAAATGTGCCTTAATATACATGAACTACGCAATCTGAATTTATTTCCCCGTTGTTCACATAGTCTCTGAATTAATCAACGCCATCTTTGTTGTGAAAACTACCTCAAAGGAAAGCCAAAGGAGAGTGATTTTAGGATATTGCTTTCACTTTGAGAATGTTGTTACTTCATCAGGAAGAAAGTTCTAGAGAACATAATGAATGTTCTAAGTATGGGGCATAAAACCCAATATAGAAACACCGGCACAGATTGCCCAGGGAAGTTGTAGATGCTCTGTCACTGGATGTGTTCAAGACCAGGTTGGATGCAGCTTTGAGCAACCCGGTCTGCTGGGAGTTGTACCTGCCTGTGGTAGGGGGGGGGATTGGAACTAGATAATCATTGTCTCTTCCAACCCAAACCATTCTATGATTCAATGATTCTATCATAATAAGTTCTCTTGCATTGTGTTTTAAAATAAGTGCAACATTTGCAGCTTGTTTTTCGCACCTGTCATATAATACCTCAGATAAATTAGTTTTATGTTAGGCAAGTTCACTTCATGTATAAGATAAATCTCACAACAAAACATGCAATTTACTGCTAGTAATCTTAAATTTTCCGCAGTCCCTTGTGCTCAGTGGACTAGAGTAAGAGAGTATATGTGGAAGACCTGTATTGCCAGTTTGTATGTGCATCACAGCAACTCTCTTTAGTGGCAAGAGTTTGGATGGTGTACAGTGGAACCAACCTGGTTATCAGTTCCATAAGGATATAGTATAAGGGATGTGTACTTGTTCCTTGATCTTCTCAGATACCCCATTATTGGCTCATTTCCCATTTTTTGGTGGTGTTGTATTGACTGTCTGTCTTGTAATCTGATTAGCATGGATGTGCAATCCCTCTCTGATTTCCTCATGGTGGGACAAGATTCCTCTTTGCCCTCCTTGTGGCCTCAAATCCCAGTTCACAGAGGCAATAAAGGATAATCAATGGCAGTTAGATATGAGGTAAGCACCAAAGTCTCGGTTAGCCCATATATTATGCGCTGGAAGTTATAGTTTCAGTTGAAGGTTCTGTTTGTATTGTTGAGGAACTTCCTAATGACTGCCAAAGTACTGATTCATTCTCCAACTCTGTAATGCAATATATCTACTCATTCTTTCCATGTCCTTTGGAGACACTAAGTCATAAAATATTGCAGTAATCAAATATCCAACATAGTAATGGCTGTTCTTTGTGCTGCTACAGTTTATAAAAGTTTAGTGTGAAAAGAAGACAGAGTCTTTTGGAGACAGGACCATATATACCAGGACCAAGTGGAGATGTTCCCTCACTCTCTGAACATAGGGTGCAGGTTGCCTGGCCTCTGGTGTGATTTCCTCGTGGGCGGTGTGGATGCAATGGGAAGAAACAGTTCCAGTTGTTTTCAGAACCATAGACTAGACTTATGTCTTCCCAGGCGCCCAGAAATTCCCAGTATTGGTACAGCAAGTCCTCTGGTTACAACAACTACACTATGAAACTTCACAAGAATGACACCTGCAGACACCGTGGCTGCAGGTTTTGCTGGTAGGCACAACAGGTTCTGTAACGTACATGCCTGTCTGAACAAAATCTGCTTTGGATTGTAGCTGGCCTGTGTGTTTGAGGAAGTTTGTTCTTCAACAGATGGTAATAATTTTTTTCCAAATATTGCAAAGAGTTAGACATTTACTGAAAGACACATGCTCACTGTATGGTAACCATGTGCTCCTCTTGCTTGCACAGCACTGCCAAAACCTTCCACTGGCCTGGTTTACATTTGCATAACAAACTTAGTTTTGGGTCCAGAATGCAACACAGTAAGGGACTTGCACAGATTTCTCTCAGCACATCCTAGTAAAATTGACATTGCACAGATTCAAAAACCTGGATGCTCAAGTGTTAGCAGCAAATTCTGTAAAACCTTTCCTCAGATCTGCTCAGCAGTGTCAGCCAAAATCGCCATTTCTGCAACTGGGAGATGTCACTGGGTTCAAGAGAAGAAAACATTGTGAATCTTTTTATGGAATTTCAAACCTTACACTGTCGTTGTAGGATCGTAGGATTTTTTAATCTTTTCTAAGTTCTGATGTTGAGTGCAATGTTCATGTCCTATATGCACAAGGAAACAATGTTAGATACATTCTGCGTACCACATATATAATCAATATGTAATGCATTTTGCATACCACAAACTCAGCCTTAGAATTAAAGCTGTAGCCAAACAGAAATGACAATAAAAAAAATAGCATGGGCTGTAAGGAGCTAACAGATTTAAGAAAATTAAACCCTGATGTAGAAAACTTATGTCAGAGAAAAAAAAGTGCTAAATAAGAGTCTATTTTGAATTCTGTAACACTAATATTAAAAAATAAAAGCAAACAAATCTCATGATTTAAATGTTCTTCTGCCTCTCATTTCTCTAAATTATTTTACACATTACAAAAAAAATGAAGAAAATTTAAGAAATGCAGAAGAGAGCTGCCAGATGAAGAAAACAACAAGAGACATCACTTCAGCAGATGGCTTCACATTTTCAGTTGAAACTTTCCTTCTGTTATACCTAGAAATGAATGGAATGTTTCTTTTGCAGAAAGACCTATACAGTATTTAGGTCAGTTTAAACGATAACAATTGTGCCACGTACACTTTGTACTTCTTTTGCAGAAAAATTGTTAATACCATTTGTCAGCAATATGATGATGGATGAGACTGAATCTTAAAATATAAAAATCAAAATCCAGAGATGAAAAGCATTATATAAAAATGATGACCATGTAAATACTTATATACTAACAGCATAACTGTTTGCACAGAACTTTGGCAGCTGGTTGTTAAGGAAATGGACAGGAGTGCCATTCCTTTCTGCTTTAGGGTCTAAATGATGTCCAAATTCAGAGTGTATGGAGGAAGTAAAGCATTTCAGGGAGGAGCCAGTTATGGGGATGAAAGAAATGTATGCTGGGAAGATCCACATGAGAGCAGCATCAACAGGGCTAGAGGCAGGAACTAATTTACATCAGTGAGATTATCAGAGTCTATTCCACAGATTTCTCCTCTGGACATTCACCTACTCTGCTGAATGTGTACCTACTTGAGTCTGTTTCTGCCTTTTCCCTTGAAGACAAAATGGTGAGTGTGAACTTACAAAAGAAAATGCAACATAAAGATGGATCCACTAAGCAATGTGACTGCGGACTTCTGTACATAAATGTTCTTGTAGACTTTTGATGCAAGATTGACATCTCTATATTCTCATAATATACTTTGAGATAAGTAAAATGATAAAGTTAAACCACAAGCATGTGCAGAGGAATGATCAAACACTACAAAAAGATTTCCTTCTAAAAACAAAAATAAAAATAATTGAAGCAGCGCATGAGCAAAGCACCCTGCTTGTAAGCAAAAAAACCAACCCCAGCAGTGTGAGACTGTGTTTGAAAGGGGAGGGGAAAATCTATGGGGAAGCAAGGGAAACACTTCAATGCGTAAGTCTGGTGCATCTGCCTCACATGGAGAACCAGAACCAAGAACACCCAGATCTAGATGGAAATTTGGGACAGGGAGCAAAACCTAGCCAATTCCAGCTGCCCTGGAGTGACAATTGGCTTCTCAGTGTGAGCTCCAGACTGAATGTTGAATGAATAGGAAAAAAATAACAACAATTCATATATATTTTACCTTACTTTTTAATAAAATCAAAGTTTTACATGATTTGAAAATATTTTCCTTATTTGAAGACATAAATAAATAAAACTCAGACAAAATATTAAAAATCTGTGATGGAAATAACCTTTCACAATTCCAGATTCTTTTTAAGATATTGCTTAAAGATACTGTACCTACTCAAGTATAGTACAATAATTTTTGTGTACATTGTGCACAGCTCAACACTTCAGCTAATTCAGAATATTCTGGCATTCTAATAGCAAGCAGACTTGATTATACCATAAAAGGATATTCCCACATGCAGCTACTTATAATACTCCTTTAAAACAAACATACCAACAATCCAAAAGTAAAACCCTCTTGTTTTGATTTAGTTTATTTCATTTAAAAGTGATATCCTCTGTTGTGTTGAGTAGACATCTTGGGAACGATTCACAACATCAGTATTTCTATCACTATTTAATTTTGACTTACAATCATAAAAATGATAGGTATTTACCATATTTGAAAATCAAGAAATTTTTGGTGCCTAACTTTAGAAAATTATGTTTGGACATTTTAGATGCTGCTCAACTAGACAATAAGTTAAAGGAATAAAATGTTCATATTGCGAAGATAGGATTCAATATATAGCACATAGCTCTTTATGTCTTCATTCTTACAAGTATTTCTCTTACACTCAGTTAATATTCCACTCAGTACCTGGCATCTTAACAACTAACCATTTTGTGATAACCCAGTAATGACTAGAAAGAATTGACTCTTTTCTTGTTTATTATAAGTAAACAACAACAAAAAAAAAAAGAAAGGTGTACATATATGCATATACAAACTGATACAATTAACTAGAACGTATTTTTTTTCCTACCTAGATCTATCACATCTCTCAGTCAAATGTATTTCTTCATCGAATTCTGCAGTTTCATTCACAAGTATAGAGATAAATGTACCCAGAATACGTTCCAGCATAGGAACAAATAATTTGGAGCCAACTGGGGAAAACAAATAATAAAAAAAAAAGAATAGAAAGACATTTCACATAATTGTAAAGATCTTAGCACAGTGGTACATGAATTTTGGCTGGAATCTTTGTCACTGCATTGTGCAAGTGCTAAAAAATGGTGACTGATGAAGACTGTTGTGTGGTGAAATACCTAATTAAAGAGGCACCTCTTGCAATGTCCTTGTATCTCACACAGCCGCTAGCTAAAACAATTTGAACTCAGGCTGTTCTCTGGTTCATTGACATCTTGAACTCATGACCATTCAGTGCGTGTTCTGTCCTAATTAAAAAAAGATTTTCAGTCTGTACCACTGTATCCAGACTATATTGGCTGCACAGTCAGCAACTCTCAGCCATCTCCAGCCTTACCCATCAGAGCAAGGAGTTTTCATACAGTTTTAAAAGTCTTCAAAGCAAATTTCTAGAGAGCAGGGTATTTACTCAGATGCTTATTTTTAGAGATGGCAATAAATAAGATATGAAGCTGTAACAGGTTAAACATGCTTACAACAACAAAAATAAAACCTGTGAAAAATCAAGGTTTGGTCACCATTTCAAAATGCACTGGAATGTCTGTTGATGTTTTAATGGGACATATAGATCATATAAATTTGGAGTATTTTTAATCTTGAGTTTACAATGTTTTTATATCTAGATAGGCACTAAAAATAATGATAACACAGATGAGAATTTCTAGAGACACAGCCCTAATAGAAAATGATGATTTCTAGTGAGGAATGCCTGGACTTCCTGTGCTGATGGATCAGTGTGTGGAAGGAGAACTGTCTGTTTATTTACATAAATTTATTCACCTTATCCTCTAGCTATGATTCTGGGAGGAGTTAATATGGCTCTGTTCAACGATTCTTATCCTAGTGGCTTCTGTAGTATACTCAAAAGTAGATACATCTAGTCAGTAAGCACAACAGAACTGCAAGCAGTGAAAGTTGAGGTAGAATCAGTTATGTTGTTTCCATACATGCTATTATAAAATCGGATTTGCACCTACTCACAGTCACTGTGCCAGTGCAACCCTCCAAATACAGGGGTTATCCTTAGAGTTACACTGTCAAACAACTTTTAGAGCACTGCTATTTCGAAAATTCGAATGATCACTGGTAGTTTGCTTAATAACCTTAAGTGGTTCCGCACATTGACAGAGATTATTCATCTGAATTGTAAGTAGGTGAGACTGGCAATATATCTGTGGAGGGAGTCCTGTGCTGAAAAGCACTAGGAGTAGCCTTTGTCTACATCTGAAAATCAGAGATATGCGGCAAATGAAGGCAATGAGAAATGCATCTCCTAAGACCACGCAGAAGAAAACAGAATGTAGCAAGCAAACAACATGCAGAAAGATAGAAGAAATACATAGCTGAAAAGAGGCAGAAGGCTTTCAATCTGACTATACACCTAGGTCCTGTTGAAAAAAAGGCCTGGAACACTTTGGAAAGATTCCTGCTGACTTTTCTGCTCTTTTTAATGACTTTTTTTGAGATCAGTTGGGAACAGTTTGGATCTGTTGTTTTCACAATAAGAAGAATCATGAATGACGCCGCAGAGTCTCCATATGACTTCAAGCAAGAGCTTGAATTGTCTGTATGGTGTATGTGGTTTATTCCTCAGGGTAGTGGGGAGCTGTAGACTATTCTCAAGCTGCCAGGCTAAAGTTTATGGTGTACTCTGCTCTTTCTACTCTCCCTTTTGACTCCACAGTATATCAGAGGGACTATTGATGTCTAAGCTGTGGTTTTCTCTTTTTGAATAATGGCAAAAAGGTAAATACTTCTAACTACTGTCAAGAAAAAAAGGTAAAAGTTACTTCAACTTGGGAGAGCTGTTCTCTGACACTGGGCACAGGTGGCTTCAGGAGGCACCCTCTTACTCATTAAAGTCAGACAAAAGTGAACTTCGAAAGCCTGTGCCAATGGATTTAAAAAGACACACGTGTTGAAGTGATTTAAAATGAGAACTGTAATACAATATTTGCGCGGGAATAGCTCTAAAAACACTAAAAGACCTAATTGTCAATAATTCCCAGGATCTGGAAACTAAACTAGACTTTCCACAATGCAAAGGCATACTACACAATTTGATTTCTACTGGCTTCATAAAGCTCTTAAACCCTAAATCCCATGGGTATAGACAGTTTTAATTCCACTGAATCTATGCTACACAATGGTGCTGTCTGTTAGAAGTTCCTAAGAAAATACTTTGAGGAAAATTATAGACAATTTGCTAGACAAAAATGTCTTTTTTTTTTTCTTGGAACTACTCATTACAAATTTATCCTTGCTACAACTGTCTAATGGTGTGTTTAAAGATCATTCTTTACTAATTGATATTTGTCTTTTTTTTTTTTTTTCCAGTAGAGCCTTTAACACTGTTCATTCCATATCTAACTTTTGCAGGAATTTTCTTCAAAGAAAGTATCTTGTCTGTAGTTAGTACAATGATAAGGCAGGAGGCAGCAAAAGTACAAGTGAAGAAAAAAATATCTTGAAAGTTAAAAAAATGTTGCTAAGTGGGGATCTGCTGGAGAGCTCTACTATGACCAGGAAAAGCACAGCTGGAAAAAATCCAGAGAAGGAGAAATAGGGACTGGTGCCAGGTACTGTAAGTGCAAAGGCTCGGGATAGATGTGCAGCCAGCAAAGTGTCAGTGCCATTGGTGTGGAAAGCAGCCACTTAAAGCTGTGATGTGGCAGAAGATCAGAGACTACTGCTGCTGCAGCTCTGCACAGGGAAGAAGCAACTTCGCATAGCAGTTGGGCTCTGTCACACAGGCTTGAGGATTTACCCAGGTTGTCAATTAACCTTTATGAAAAAAGTATTCTGTCTCTGGATGACTCTACTCTTTTTAAAATCTGTAGATATATTTGAGAGATAACTCTGCCTTCTTTCTTTCCTCCCCTGTAATGGAAAGTAGGAATTAAATTTGCATTTTGTTTTTGACAAAACTATGAATTTTCTTTTGATTGGATGATCAAAGAAGAGATGTTGTTTATGCCTGTTTTACAATGTGCATAGTTTTGTGTGGATTAGTGGAACCCAGATGATGAAAACGTCCATTTGCATAGGCTTCCAAATGGCAGGATGTTTGTCCAGATTTGTTTATGGTAATCATTTCCACTGACCTGTGGATTTGTATGCTTGAGCTTTTGTTTTAAAAGCCAAAGGCAGAAGCTGACCTTGTTGTCTTGGATAGCTGACTGAAACCATGAATTTTGTTTTCATAGTCAAACATCTTCTCCAATGTCTCTCCTATTGTCATTTGGGAATGAATTTTTTTCTTCTTTCATTAAATGCCGTGGAGAGGTCCAGCAGGGGTGGGGGAATGACTGTACCCAGCATTTTATTGCTTTGTTTATGAAATTGTTCAAGACTAATTCAGATTATTATGGTTTTAAGGGCCTGAACATAGAAGATCATCACTGCTTATTTTCCACTGAGGTCTATGGGAGCTTACAGAACCTGCCAGATTTCAGCTTTCATCCTGAACAAGTCAATATTTTACAGAAATAAACATTTCAGTGTATGGATAAGAGTGACCCCAAAACTTGTATATAAATCCAGGGGGATGTTGGGAAGCAGCATGAGTTTTTTGCATCTCTGGAAATAAGCGAGAAAGCTACTGAGATGCTTTAATCGCTTTTGTCAAAAAGTGTATAAAAACTCGCAAGATTTAGAACAGACATGCAGGTTTTTGAAACTCTGACTGAAAAAGTGACTGACCGGAAAAATTCAACATATTTAGTTTATCCAGGGCAAGGTTGAAAAGTTCAGCAGGAATCTCTTGTGAAAAAAAAAAAAGATGCATGACTCATAAATCTAAGAGAAAAAGGAAAACCGAGCTGTAATGGGTCTATTGTGCAGGCAAGTGCTACTAAATGCCTGAATAGATTCTTAATTTTTAATATAGAGTTACACTAACTCTCACATACAGAAAAAAATCTTACCACTTTTAAAATTTAACACTCACAGTATAACTACTGTTGTAACCAACACTAGATACAACTAGATACAATTTAGACATGACAGAAGAAATTAGTATTTTCAAAGTCAGGAAATGGAATAATGGAGAATGTATTTATTTAGAAATGTTTATTTTATGTAAATAAATACACTTAAATGTATTGATGTATATTTTTATGCCTAGACATATATTTAGCTTTTCATTGATAAAGTTGTAAACTTGTAGTGACATTATCTCTGGAAAAAATATAAGTCTACCATGCCTGCAAGATTGTTTTTAGCACCCAGCAGAAGTAGTAGAGGTACCACATATAGGTGAGATGTTACTAAGATTAGGACAGATAACAGGCAAAGATTAATGAGAACAAAATTTTAGTGTAACATAGGACTGCAGATACTGTCTACTTAGATAGACAACTGAGAAGCTATGACTATTAATTTATTTTATATGTACTTTGCATTATAAGATCAAAAACTGTCTGCAGAACAGATAATGTTTGATCGCTGTGTACTGGTTTTTTTTCAGCTTAATTATTGACTGCCATCTTACTTTACCCCATATTTACCAAGATGCACCCCAATGACAAAGGGATTGCCAGGTGCATATGGCAAAATCACATTCAGTATAATTCTAAGGAGACCTTACAGATGGAAAATATTGATTTCTGAAGATTTTTCCTATATTTTCAGTGCCAAATGGTTGTAATGAGGTTCCATATACTTTTCTTTGTATTTTGACATTCAAAGTCAGAGCTGGTTATGTACTTGAACGCCAAGAGCCAATAAAAACAACTAAATCTGGGACACATTAAGACTAAAGGCACTTAAGAACTGGAAAAGCTGCAGCCATCATGCATGACTATGATTTACTGTAGCTTTGGGTTTGATTGTAAAATATTATGCTTATCATGCAGGGTATTATGTTATTCACTATAATCCTGATAATTTATCAAATGGATTGAGAAGTTATTCATGACTTCTTCTAGAGAGAAGGGCTTTCATAATGGTCTTTTCATTTGGTCTGAGCCTGTTGAGTTCATATTTTAATATTGATGTAGCTTCTGTCAGATGGCACATTACACCTTAGAAGAATTATTTTTTCTGTTCTACTTTCCAGATGTAAGATTTTCTTAATTCCTTTAATATCTACCATTGACAGATGAGTGTCTATCAAATTCGGTTTTTCATTAAGATGTTGTTTGCTTTTACAATATTGCAGTAAGTGAAAAAACATTGATTACTTCTGTGTAACATGACTATATTAAATGAATGTGGGATATAGTTTTACTAGTTTTCTTGAAATATATGCTTTATTTTTTGGAATATCTAGGTATGTATTTCTGTCATGTGTTACATCTGGCTGACATGCAAATAACCCCAACTCCCGAGTTAAGAGATTTTTTTTCTGAGTTACTAATTTGACTACAATATTTATTAAAAAGTTAATCCTGACTGTGAAAAAAATACATTATGTTCTCAGCATCTGTTGTGGATTCTATTTCATATATTCTTGGAAGACAGAGTGTCAATAAATGAAATAATATTACATATAAAAGTGAATTCCAATACTAAAAGTTACATATTTTTACACAGAACAAAAATACACTTTATCCCATTATAAAATATCTAGATTTCCTCTACTGTATGTAGGTATTTTAAGCTGTATTCAATCTGTTTTATTTTTATGAGATTTAGGAAATAATGAGATATTTACTTGTGCCTTATTTATTAGAAAATAGAGTAAAAATAAATCTGGGAATTTACATGTGATGCACCTAAGAAAACAGCTCTTATTGTTATTCTGGATTTCTTACACACCAAAAACCTGGATTTCCTTAGCAACTTCTGCCATAAACTCAGTGACCAACATTCTTCCAAAAATATTTTTCTGATAACTCCTTACATGAATGGTGGAAACAATTGAACCTCTTCAAGACACAGGTTAAGACCTCTTCTAATTTTCATGATTATCCCTCCATTTAAAAACATTTTAGTGTCTTTTTCTGTTCATCCAACAAGGGTTTGTGACATGATATGTTTTCTTCTCCGTATCCAATTTTTCTCAAAATGTTCACAAGCTTAAATAAATTATATTTAATCTATCACTCTATATCTAGTTTCAATTGTGTTCCTTCCTGTTGAGCACCTAGCAGGAAACCTTATTGAGTTGCTTAATTAAAGATATCATGTATTCCTACAAACTTTGCCTTTCGTGGTCTGCCACTGGCCATCCTTGTGACCACAATCCTTTAGGAGCACATTCCTAACTGCGTTAACAATACTGCTAAGAAGTTCAGCCTGGGAAGCATTTGAAGAAAAGACACTTATATCTGGTTCAGTCTTGCCCATAATGGAGATTCTGCCAAAGTTGTATTGACGATGCAAACCAAAATTGATAGAAAACTGCTGTTACCTTGGCAGCAAACTGTCTCTGACCCCTGCAACTGAGCGCCACACCATGCAGATCACAAATGCCAGAGTAGTTTCACAGAGATTAAATGGTTTTATCTGGAATAAATAAAATAATTTAAAAAATAGATTAGAAACAAATTTGTAGGTGTACCACACAACAGTCATCATTGTTCTTGCTGAATGCCTGGAAAAATCATGGTACAATCATCACACCAAGCCTTTTGGTCAATTGCATACAGAAGGTCTTCTGTCGTGTCCTTGGTAGTGTAATCATCTGTTTAAGCCCCAGGATAATGTTTCAGAACCTTGCCTTTTTTTTTTTTTCCCTATCAAAACAATGTTCCTGCATGCTTGGCTATGCTGGACTAGGTATATTGTACACATTGGACAATGAGCTGCACAAAGCCGTTATAAACAGATAATTAAATTATGGTGAGGAGATGAGAATTAGGATAGTGAAATAAAGAAGGACGCAGTTAGGCAATGTTGTATAGCACCATGTAATTTATAAAGGGTGGACTACAACTAGAGTGTTTGTTGTAACAAGGAACGTGGACTCTCAGAATCTATCAGCCAAAACCAAAGATTGTGAAGGAAACTATAGTTGTGTCTATGCACTGCTAAGACATTAAGAAAATTGGACAGTTTCCTCAAGAGTTGGATTTAAAAAAACTGAACTGCATGCACCATTGATTATCTGTTATCATGTTAGAAAACAGAATGAAATGGAATGGGAGGTATCTGCTGAAGCTTGTGCTATCGAGGGGCTGTGGCATCACAAACCCAGAGATTTTCCTCTGTATGAAAAGTGGGAAGAAATAGATAAATGATGATCAGTGTATGCACTCAAAGAAGAAAGTCTGCTTATAACACTCTTCATCTGGGTCTTTCTTTAGCAATTTTCCTTGATAGAATCCTTATAGAGATTTGTGAAAAGAAAGACACTGTCTATGCCTCTTCAACTCTTAAAAATTTGAGGAAAAGGAAAAAAAAATCCCTATTAAATCAAAACCCTCTTAAACATTGTACCTCATGTGCAGCAGAGTTTCTTCATTTGGGAGTACTAGAAATATCTTCCCTTAATTTGATACATTCTGTGCACTTGAATCATTGACAAATGAATTCAATATCAGTCAAATCTTCAAAACAAAATAATTATTTTGTTTTGAGTTGGACACTATCTTCTATAGAGATGAAAATTTAGATGCTTCAGCTCTCTGAAAGTTACCACTGTATTTTTGGAAATGTATTTCTGAACATTAGCCAGTTTGTATACGGTCGTGTCACTATCCTTCCTAGATTTGCCACCTGCTTATATCAAAGTGTATGTTGTAGTCTTGTTATACTGGATGCAAACATACATTTTAGTGAGTTAATTCATTTCATCTGTTCTAATGCCAATGTTTCTTCATTTCAGTGCCCTAAAAAACTTTAAAGAATACATAGTTTTTACCCTTTTAATTAGTCTAGTTCCAACTGAACAATGTGTAAGAAAAAGACATGCTAGTTTTATATTGCATCATAGTTGTTTGAATGAAACATCTATTAGTTGTTTGAATTAGTAATCTATTGTGATTTACATTTAATATCAGGAATACACAAAAAGGATACATAGGTTTTAACCTGAGAATATTTTTCTACAGTGAGGCCAAGATGCAGAAAGATATTTAGGCATATAATTCCGATTTCATAACCACAGGGTTTCACCTATCCAGCACTTCAAAAATTCTGGGTCTTGTTCATTCTCAGTTACATAGAACCCTGATATCTATATGGCATTGCAGCTTTTCTGAAAGAGACCACACAATGTGCAGTCACATGTAACATGAACCCTGCTCACTGGTAGGTCTCTTTCTAGTCTCTTATTTTCCTAGATAACTCCTCTCAACTGAATACATCACTTTTGGTTCATTTTCCAAGCTAGAGAAGTCTTACTTTTCTCAGTAACTTCTAGGTTTAGTCCTAGTCTTGACTCCCACAGAGAAAGAAAGGTAAGACGATATAACTGCATTTTCTACATGGAAATTAATTATTTTTCACCTTAACATATATATTTCACTAAAAAATATTAAGCTATAAGTAATAATAGTCAATACGTGTTACTGGACACAAGCAAGGAAAAAATGACATCCTTTCAAAAGTATTTCACTTCTTTAAAAAGGCTTTAGAAATAAAAGGAAATTATTATTGTCCACTGTCTATTGTGTCCAAAACCACAAAGACATTCTGGCATGCCTATCTGGGTGATTGAATAGCTTCTTCTACAAGAATTTTGGATGTACCAACGATGTTTAAATAAATATTTAGAAATGTATATACATATAAAAGTGCTTTTTAGAAATATGCTGAAATACAACATTTCAGAATTACTAGATGCAGCAACTGTAATCAGCTTTACGAAGATAGCTCTCACTCAAAACCATTCACTCAAGCCCAACATGAGATTTCGACCAAAAGAGTTCTTGATTCTAAGTTTTAAAGGAAAACATACACAAAACATAGTTTTGCATGACTACAGCCTATTGCATAGTACACCTGTCCTTCTCTGGAGCAGGTCCAGAACAGGTCAGTGAAGCTGGCAAAGTGAGGTGGGTGTTGATCTCTTCTCCCAAGTAACTAGCAATAGGATGGGAAGAAATGGGCTTAAGGTGCACCAGGGGAGATTTAGAATGGATATTATGAAAAGTTTCTATACTGAAAGAGTAGTGAAGCATTGAAACAGGCTGCCCAGAGAGGTGGTGGAGTCACCATCCCTGGAGGTGTTAAAAAAATACGTAGACCTGGCACCTTGGGACATTGTTTACTGGTCATGATAATGTTGTGTTGATGGTTGAACTTGATAATCTTAGAAGTCTTTTCCAACCTTAATGATTCTATGATTCCATTCTAATATTCCACCTAATACATAAATCTACTCTTAAAGAGAGGCAACAGTCCTACAGTCAAGTCTTAAAAGATACAGAGCTCCAATGTACTTCCCTATCAACTTTCAAAAAAGAATTAAGGTTCATTATATTTGCTCTTCAAGTTCGTTTTTCAACTTCTATTGTGAACACGCAAATCATATGATGTCCAGTTGGGCATTGGAATCTGAGAAACTGACTGGTGATTGGGAGCCCTGATTTGTTGATTCCACTTCACGCATGGGGCACGTGTTTGCAAATTCTGAGCTAAGATGGTACCATCTGTGCAAGAACTACATCTGGTGTTTACTACTTAGTCTTGAAAGAAGGGACCACTTGAAGCCAATTTCACTGATACTGAACCTACTTTTGAATCAGCTGCAAGCCAAAATCTTACCAGAATGTCAATATAGTTTCCTCAGGAAATATAACAGGACATTAGAACAGAAAAGTATTTGTGGATCCCTGGTTTACTGTTCAGAGACATCTCAAGATAGCAGAGTTCAAGTAATCAAATGCCAATAGTTTAGGTTCTAAAGGCCTGTGAGTTTAAAGCACAGTTTGTATTTTACATAGTGTCAACACTTTTGTCCAAACAGTCTACTCCATAAAATCAAAAATTCTTTTTGTAAAAGATGGACATGTCGTCTCAATCTCAGAGAAGTTAACGTAGGCTCTTGGGTATAATGACTACACTTCCACTCAAAATGTTTACTGGATGAAAGTAGGGAAATGCTAGGGAGGATCCAGGAAATTTCTTGATATCCTCTTGAGAATACAGGAGTTTTCCTCCTGGCATACTCGTAAGGGAAAAAGAATTAACTTTGATACAACACAGCTTGAACAAATGAGCTTCACAGGAAAGTCAGATGAAAGCTGGCTTCCCTATACACCCACACTGAATCTGGGTCTTCAAATATTTTGCAGTTTCACCATACAGCAGAGCATTATTTGTTCATAATGCTTTCCTGAGTTCTACTCTGGTTGCAGTACAATAACAGTCATGGAAATACCAAAAATGCTTTTTCTTATTGTCTTTCCCATGGAGATCCTGTGGAAAGATAAACAGACGTACAAACATGTTTTAAACTGCTTTTGAAAAGGCAATTTGAGGAATACTCTATCTATTCCTTTCTGAACATTAATTAATAATCTTTCTAAGGAATCAAAGGTCTTGGAAACCGTGGATCTCAGTATACAGAAACTTTAAAATGTGTTTTTGTGATTTACTATCCAGAATGCAGTAAAGACAATCCCCGTTAATGAGCAGAAATGTTTTATATCATTGTGGCACTGAAGTTGTGTAATACCTAGTAAATACTTGGGAACACCATAAACATTAACTTCTTGTTATTGTTCATCCAAACCTAGGATTAGTGTGATCCAAAACAGATGAATGAGGAAAACAGCTACTGTTTTAAATAGTTCACTTGTACATTTTCCAGGCAGAAGACAAACTAGCTATAAATCACAGTTGGTCAGTTTAACGTGGCTTTCAGAGTCCCATCAGAGTAAAACCAAACTCTAGAATCATTAGAATGTAATATTTTCCATGGGAGTGGTGTTAACCTAGACACAGGGAACAGAGTAGCACACACTATATACTTCTTTAAGCATCATTGCAGATGATTCTCATGTCCATTAGAATGCAAAATATATGATTAGTTAAAAAGGCGATGATTGCTTCACATTGAAAAGGGCTTTATAAAAGAGGATACCCCACATCACTAAAGCACTGTATTATAACATGTACTACAAGGCTGTTCTGGAAAGAAGATGGTTGTATTTATACAGCTGATACCAGAAAACTAATGAAAACCATTCTATTCTCACCGCTGTTAAAGTTATCAAAGTTATTCCATGTTATCATGAGATGAAGATCTTTTCCACACAAAAGTTAATTTATCATTATTTGGCATTCTTACCAATTCATTGCTTAGTGATTTCACGCCATGATTATATTGTATTTTCTGCTGTGCTGAAAGGGGAATCTCTCCTAAATTCAGTTAAGCTTTAGGGATGGTAACTAACAGATATCTCTTTGTCTGTCGAAACAGACAGACCCAAGAAGCCATTCTCATTGCTAAAATGTCTATGGCAGACTGAGGAATCTCCTTACTGACAAACATGGAAGTTTTGTTTCCACACAGACTGACAACATCTGTATTTTCTAACTGATTTTCAGTGACCACAGTGGTCCTTTCTTGGCCACTGAATAATCCTATCTAAAGTTTTGTGTGATATAATGCTTAATTGAATCCTGTGCTCAAAACTACAGAAACATCATTCGGGTGATTTTGATTACTTAGGACATAATTTCTTAACTTTGTTTTGGAAACTGAAATAAACTCACTGAGCAGCTTTTCCAGAACTCAGATATGTCTCTTTCTGAATCATTTCCCGTTACACATGGTTGAAGACATGTTATCAAGAAAATACCTGAGCTGTCATTTACTGATCAATCTATAATTCTTAGATTGTCCAGGCTTACAACCTTGGTACTCCTAGGAAATAAGAAATATGTTTTCATTGTAATTTTAAGACTATCTTGAAAATGTAAACACAGGAAAAGTTTAAGTATCTGGCCTTCTGCTGGATAGTGTTAATAGTGAATTCTGCCAGATTCCATTTTCTATTTCACCAGGAAAGCACTGTCTCTGGAAGTCGGTGTACTTATTTAACCAGCTCTTAGTTTCCTTGAAAGTGAGGTAATTCCTGTGCCATTTGCTTGGAGTTAACTTCATTCTCAACAGTCCAAGCATTTAAACCAGCTGCAATAAAGTGCATGTTTTTGCTCTGCACTGACTTGACTTAATTAAACATACTAAGTACTGAGTGAAGTTGTTGTGCTTTTCTCACTCCTTGCAGAGCATTTTTGTTCTTGAGGGCTAAGTAAATATTTTGGAGAGAAGATTCTCTTAACTGCCAAGAGCAGCATATTTACTTGCTTCACATCAGAATTCAGTTATACCATAAGTTTTTTCAACAAATAGGAGGTTGAATCTCAATTTTCCCTTCAGTTGTGATTTTATTATGCTGGAATATATTTAAATTACCCACTTTGATACAATATTGAGTGGATGTTCACAAACAGATTGATGTTTCCATGAATAATCTCTCGGGAGTGACCCCTTTGTCTCATTTGGGATCTTCCACTTTATCGAAAGTTAAAAGTTAGACTAAAATACCTTGGTTCAGCTTCTGGAAAAGATTTAACAGTGGTATGTAGTGTCATTTGAACTTTTCTTTGACACCCCAGAACTCAAGAAAAACTTCTTTCCAGAGGTAACATTCATCTTTTATGCATAACTCTCTCATTTGCTAGTGGCAGAACTACATGAAGAGTCCAAGGCTGCTAGTGCCTGTGAGTGAATGCTCTTGTTCCAGCAGAAAATGCTCTAAAGAAGTCCTTGGTTAAGTAAAATCTTACTATGGTCTGAAAAGGGACATTGTTACACATGTGTATTTAAAATGATTTTTGGATCTCCAAGTTCTTGACTTTGAAGATGACTTTTGCTAATGAATTCTGTAATCACTTGTGGCTCTTAAAGTATTTCTTTTAATGATTTGCAAATGTATTTTATTAGTATATTGCTGCTTGCTTCCTTATTTTTGAATATGAGTATCTAATTTATGTTTTTATGTTTCTGTTCCTTTAGACCAAGAAGAGTAATTAACTATAGTCAATATTCAAATTCATGGTGCTTTTTTTTTTTTTTTTCCCACACCGGTAAACCTCTTCTAATGAGTTTCAATAAGCCCAAATGCCAGGTTCTGTACTATGGCCACATCAACCACCAGCAGTGCTAGAGCAGAGAGGGACCTTGGGGTGTTGGTCAACAGCCTGTTGAGCATGAGCCAACAGTGTGCCCAGGTGGCCAAGAAAATCAATGGCATCCTGGCCTGTATCAGGAATAGTGTGGCGAGTGGGACCAGGAAAATGATTTTACCCCTGTACTCAGTACTGGTGAGGCTGTGGCTCAAAAAAAGCATTCAGTTTTCGGCTCCTCACTACAAGAAGGAAAATGAGGTACTAGAGCATGTCCAAAGAAGACCAACAAAGTTGGTGAAGGGTCTAGAGCACATGTCTTATGAGGAGCAGCTGAGAGAACTGAGGTTGTTTAGCTTGGAGAAAAGGAGACTCACAGGAGACCTTCTCACTCTCTATAACAATCTGAAAAGAGGCTGTAGAGAGGTGAGGGTTGCTCTATTCAACCAAGTAACAAGAGATAGTACAAGAGGAAATGGCCTCAAATTGCACCAAGAGAACTTTAGATCGGATATTAAGAAGAATTTCTTTACTGAAAGAGTTATCAGGCATGGGAATGGCCTGCCCAGGACACTGATGGAGTCCTCATTCCTGGAGGTATTTAAGAGCAGTGTAGATGTAGCATTTAGGAATATGGTTTAGTTGAGGACTTGTCAGTGTTAGGTTAATGATTGGACTCAGTGATCTTAAAGGCTTTTTCCAATCTTGGCAATTGTGTGATTTGTAATTTTTTTATATCCTTCTGAGATTAGGAAGCAAAGCTATGACCAAAGAAAGGGTAATATCCATTACATAAAGACATTGCATTTTCAGCATCCTCCTCCACCACATACTTAATGTATATCAATATTTTGATTGGCTTTGGAGTGGTTTATATCAGGTCTTCAATGATTTTCTAGGATTACCAAAATTCTCTTTTCTATAATTGCTTCACATTTTTGTCATTATTTCTTAAAGCTTATATAGGAAACAGTGCATAAATCCCCAAACCACTGGAAAAGGCAGAGAAAAATAACGGAACAGCTACCTGGTTTTGCTATTAAGTCGTTTTGTTTTTTTTTTTAAAAAAAAAGAAGAAAAAGAATTTGGAAATTAATTAATAAGAAGGTGAACTTCCAGTCTGAATGTCCTTGAAGTTGTTTCTTCTGCATCTGCTTTTTTCCAAAGTAAGTTTATGACCTGGCTGCATGTTACATGACTGTGACACATGGCAAAGCTACATCTTTTTTTTTGGTTTTTTTTTTTTTATTCCTTTACTCAGCTGTGCCGTCCATTTCCTTCAACATGCAGAAAGAGCTTAGCCGTTGTCATTGGCATTAGTTGAGGAAAACCCAAAAATGAGAAGAAATAATTTATTGGTCTCAATTGCATTGTAGTAACTCTTGTAATTGTTCTAAGATGTTTTTTGTCCTCATAAACCTGCAGATCATAAAGAAAGCTGGGAGATCACATGGCCAAAAAAATAATCCAATGTAAATACAGGTACTCTATTGACCAAATTTGCTTTTATACTCACACTAGAAATAGTAATGTAAAAAACATTGCTGGAAAGCACAATTCTCTTGGAGGTTCCCTATTAAGTCTTATAGCTAGCACTGAAGGCTTTGTTTCAGGATGCATTTATGTCAGGAAACTGATATCAGCAGATTTTTCCAGACTTTTCAAAAGAGAATATCCTTTGCCTTTTTTTCCTCCATAACTAACCAGAAGAAGCTGTCTAACTGCATTATCACCATTCATAAATTATATATAGGAAAACATATTTTGTTCATATTGTTTTACTCTGGGGAAAATTGCAGGTCCAGTAAACTCAATAGGCATTTGCCACTGACTTTTATGGAGCCAAGATTCCACGCACTGCACCAGACACCTGACAGGTGTCAGGAAGGCTCTCACAAATTTCTCTTGTATTGTAAATGAGCTAAAAGGTGAAGATTGAAGCGTTTTCACATGGCCAAAGTGCTGTCAAGTGGCTGTAATTTGTATGACAATCAGGTCCTTAATAAAAGGTGGAAAAAGTTCATAAAAATTTTAATCCAGATACTCAGCAGTGATAATTCCATGTAGATGTACATATTTAACCTCATCAAGACCCACTCATGCCAGCTGAGGATCCAGTCAAAATATATTTTGATAGCATTATTTTCTTTAGATTTTCTTACTTTTTAGAAGTAGATGACTGAGGGATATGAATACTATTATTTATTTTAATTTTGAAAACTTGAGAGCAAAATTCTTTAAGTACATTATTATAATTCAAGGAATAGATTCACAGAAACAATGGTCTTATCATTGTCAGCTTTGCAAACCACATACCAAAATATATATGAGTTTTAGGCAAAAAATATAATAGCATTTTCTTAGCAATATATAAATATGTATTTTAAAATAATTTAAATTCTGTGTATAGTTTTATTTATTCTATTCTTACCAATAAGACAGCATAATAATGCATTCAGTTCTCTGTGATATGATTGAATTTTACCACATTCTCACATATAATTATACTTATTCATAAAGTGGAACGAGAAGTCCTCTACTTCTTTTGGGTAAGCACAGTGAAGAAGTTAAGCTTATGAACCATAAGTATAGAAGAATAAACTTGCGTAATCTATATGATCTAAATAATTAGTAAGTATATTGTAAGGTATCAGTTGCTACTTCATGTATCATATCTAAAAAAATCTTGCATGAGGACCAGTCTTTGGGCAAGCATGTATTTTGGTTTGCTATTTTTAATAATGTTGACTTTATAAAGAGAGAGAAGAATATGTTTTATGTCTGCTATTTAATGAGAACTATCTGCAGGATACAAAGTCTAACAATTAGAAAAATGTATTTAACTAAACTGTGAAGAATAGATATTTTTTAAGGTGGTTTTTTTTTCTTAGACAGCAGTTTTTTCATTACATTTATACGTAAAAGTTGAGCTTTTTGCCACAGAAGAAAGTCAATTGCCATATTTTGTGCAAACTGAATAATCTATGGGATTCCACTTTTATAAACAAACCAAAACTACAAATAAAAAAACTTATTAAAAGTAAAT
>VWZK01007910.1:0-12328 GCA_013396935.1 Baryphthengus martii | reverse complement strand
CTCAGCCAAGGTCAAACCCACCACAGTTTATTAACATATCAAATGTACTACACTTTAATATTTGCTCCCTGAGGTCTGAAAACACCTTTATTTCATACATTAGAATTAATATGGCAGAACATTCTCTAGCAGAAGAGGTGAGTATGGAGCAATGATAGAATATTAATTCAATCATTGGTGTTTGCAGGCTGGACCAAAGATTAAATACTAGCACAGTGTCTCCTGGTATTTATAAGACATAGGGAAGAGCTAAAGGCACAATGTAGTAAATAGTATATTAAAATTACTGGATAATTTACCACAGTCTCTTGTCAAGGTTTAGGGGTGGGCTGGCAACTAGACGAATGACAGATTGTACTCTATTAACTCCTCTCCCTTCCCAAAGTAGAATAGGATGGGAATAAGGGAGAGAGATTTATGGATTAGAAAAGTAAACTAAAACATCTTTAACAAAAATAATAACAATAAAATGAAATATATACAAATATATACAAAACCAATATTGAACCCAATCCCTCTGATGGCAATTACATCACTGTCACCACTGGTGCTGTAGAGCAGGTTACTAGAGAAGTCCCACACTAGGGTCAGCAGCAGATGGGAATTGGATTCAGGAGCTGAATTATTGAACTGGATTCAGGAACACATGGATTGGGATCAAAGGCAGAACGGACAGAGTCCTCCTTGGACAATAGCCATTGAAGAAGAGAGACTGATCCTTGTGATCCTTCAGCTTTATACTGATTATGGCATATATGGGATGGAATACCTCACTGGTCAGTTTAGGATCACCTGTCCTGTCTGCTCCTCTGCATAGGTGTAGCCTTTTACTTTCTGCAGCCCGCAGCGTGGTACACAAGATTTAGCAGTAACCTTGGTTTCCGTATTAATCCTGGGTAATAACTGAAAACATGGAGCATTATCACCACTGTCTATGAAAATATGCTATTAACTTCAGAAAGTGCAGTTAGTTAGAAGAGACTGAGATGAAAAGTAAAATTACCGAACAGATTTAGTTCTGTTCTAATTCAAACTAGGACATCTCTAGATATCTTAATGTGGTGAAATTTTCAATAATATTCCTGCTGTCTCATTTGTAACACTGCGAGTCACAAGTAACCCCTTCTGTCTTTCTGAAATTACACTCTTGTGGCAGGCAGTTCAAATAGCTTAGTGTATTTTGTCAAGGTCAGTGGAAAAAGTAACTGCCATGGTGTTAGTGTGGATTTCTTTCTGAAATGCCTTTTGGCACTGGTGTTTGCTGGGAGAGATTCATGCCCTCCTCTACTTCATTTCAGCTGCTAATACTGATTTGACAGTTCTTGACCTGTGGGTAATATGCGGTTCATCATCTTCTTACTTTTCTTAGTCAGATCAAACTCTTCTTCCTTTTATTTTTTTTTTATTTTTTTTTTGTCAGTCTAGCTTTCTATCACATATCTTGTTTCAAAACAAAGCAGAATATTACTGTAAGTGTGGAAGATCTATCTTTTCATGCATTTGGCATCTATTCTATTTGAAATGTTTCTATCTTGTCAACAAAATAAAATTGAAACTTTTTAAATGAGATTTTGTTGAAAAATGCTGATAAGACAAAATTAGAACCATCCAGGTTGTTAGTTTTCAAAGACTTCACACTTAAAGAATGAAGCAAAAAAAAAAAAAAAGACGGAGTAGAATGTTTAATTTTTTTTTTTAACATCAAAAAA
The DNA here is from genome assembly GCA_013396935.1 of Baryphthengus martii. Lineage (NCBI taxonomy): Eukaryota > Metazoa > Chordata > Aves > Coraciiformes > Momotidae > Baryphthengus > Baryphthengus martii. Next base: position 10,619 of record VWZK01007910.1, on the reverse strand, counting down.
ACTGGTTTGATTTAAAACTTTGAGAAAATTATAAGGAAGCTAACACACTGGAAATGCCCTTTCTTAAATTTGGCATATAGATACTCAGCTCTAACACAAACAGATATTTCAAGACAACATGTATATCTTTCTGGCAATGCTAAACTTATACTAGGCAGGAGGAGCCTGAGGTATGGGACCTGATAGGTTCATCTCACCAGGTTTGTATATATGCATTTAAGCCATGTATATCCTCATTTCAGTGACACACTCTCAGTTAAGGTCAAATTAAAAACAGATGATGTAGAGACTGAGATGTGTAATGGAAGGGGGCAGTCTCTTTTCTGTGGTGCACATTAATAGGACAAGAAATAACAGGTATAAGTAAGAACATAGGAGGTTCCACTTCAACATGAGGAGAAAGCACTGGTGACGGAGCACTGGAACAGGCTGCCCAGAGAGGCTGTGGAGTCTCCTTCTCTGGAGACTTTCAAAACCCCCCTGGACGCATTCCTGTGTGGCCTGCCCTAGGTGATCCTGGTCTGGCAGGGGGGTTGGATTAGATGATCTCTAGAGGTCCCTTCCAACCCCTAACATTCTGTGATTCTATGATTCTAGCCTTTGATTCTTATCATTGCTGATCACTGCCTTAATGACTAGATCTCTATTAGCTACAGTTTATGAGCTAAAGAGCTTAGGCATCCAGATGACATATCATCTCTACTCTTAGTGTCCAAATAAAAGGATGGTTTGGCTTGCATGGAGCTTCTAAAGATCATCTATTCCAACTCCCCTGATATGGGCAGGGACAACTTTCAGTAGATTAAATTGCTCAGAGCCCTGTCCAGCCTGACTTTGAACATTCCCAATGATGACGCATCTACCACTTCTCTGGGTAACTTATTCCACTGCCTCACCACTTTGATCATAAACAGTTTTTTTTTCCTTATACTAAATCTAAAACTACCCTCTTTCAGTTTAAAACCATCGTCTCTTGTCCTATTATTACATGTCCTAGTAAAAAAGACTGTCCCTGTCTTTCCTATAAGTCCCGTTTAAGTAGTGAAAGGATGCAGTAAAGTCTTCCCAGTGCCTTCTCTTCTCCATGCTGAAAATCCCTATCTCAGCCTTTCTTCATAGGAGAAGTGCTCCATCCCTTTGATCATTTCTATGGCCCTCCTCCAGACCCACTGTGACAGAGCCATGTCTTTTTTATGCTGGGGGCCCCAGAGCTGAACGCAGTACTCCAGGTGGGGGACTCATCAGAGCAGGATAGGGGGACAGAATCACCTACCTTGACTTGCGGGCCACAATTCTTTTCATGTAGCCTAAGATATGGTTGGCTTTCTGGGCTGCCAGAACACTTTGCCATCTCATGTTCAATTTTTCATCCACCAGTATCCCCGAGTTTACCTCTGCAGAGGTTCTCTCAATCATTTAATCCTCCAGTCTATTTTGATACTAGAGGTTGCCCCAACCCATATGCAGGACCTTACACTTTGCATTGTTGAACTTCATGAGGTTTACATAGGCCTATTTCTCAAACTTGTAAAGGTCCTTCTGAATTCCACTGCTTCCCTCTAGTGAAACAGCAGCACTGGTTGGCTCAGTATCATCTGCATACTTGCACTCCATCCTACTGTCTATATCATTGATAAAGATATCAGGATACTGACTCCTGAGGGACACCACTTGTTACTGATCTTTGTTTGGACATTGATCTGTAGATTGAAACTCTTGATGCAATCAACCTGATATTTACTTACCCATCACACAGTCCAAGAATCAAGTCCATCTCTCCAATATAGAGAGAAGGATATTGTGGGGAACTGTATCAAAGGCTGTACAGAAGTTCAGCTATATGATATCTGTAGACCTTGCCTTATCCACTGATGCAATTTCTCTATCATAGAAGGCCACTAGATTAGTCAGGCAAATCTGGATCTCAGCCTCACTCTGAAAGTAAGGATAATTTGAATTCCACACAGTGACTCAATACTTAAGACAAGAACAAGGCAGGGAGGAGCACCTGAGAACAGTCTGATACAGATCCAACAGTGAGACATCTGTATTTGTATTCTCATTCTTGGATATTATTCAGGCAAAGGTACAGGTAAAAACAATTAACACTACCTGAGTAAAAGTTCCGTGATGATTAGGTGAAAAAAAAAACCAAACCAAACAACAAACAACAAAAATAAAGAAGGCTTGCTTTCCTCTTCTCTCTCAATTGTTCTTGCACCCCACCCTTATTTTTCTTCTGTAAAAACATGACAGCTCTATCTAATGCACACCTGTACTTGAACTATGACTCTTCTTTGGGAAACAAAGATTTAATTATAAAGGTTCTTCCTATAATTTTAAATTTTCTTCTCAGAACAATTATACTAGGGCAAATTATATATTATCTCAGGTATTCTACTGAATGACAGCAAATAAGATAACAGACTATTCTGTGTCCTCCATAATTCCCAGGATGTGTGGCCAACAACAAGAATTCAGAAGAGAGCAGAGGCCTCTTCATACTAGTTCAGAAGAATCTGTTATTTCGCTTTGTTCAGTAAAGAAATTTTTTGAGAAGAGGTAGTCAATCTGGGGAATTACATTTGGGTTTGTGTTTTGTTTTTTTTTAAAGAAACTTCTATTATATGCCAAGAGAAAAGCATTTCAAATCAAATTCTCTAACACAGATTTTCCACAGTGATTCACTTTTTTTTTTTTTAACTCTGATTTTATGAGTTGAATAAAACATAGAAAAATAAATATTACTTTTTCAGAAATACAGGTAGAACCTTGTTTCCAAAATAAACAGTTACATTTTTATTTTCCCTTCACATAGACATATTTGATTTAAAAACATAAAAAGACATAATCTCTGTGCAAATATGAAAAATTACACGTGCACTACTTACAGACAGTGTCAATGGATAAGAAGAACATCTGCTTTGTTTCCTTCTCCTATGATAAACTATGACATGAGCTGAGAAGGAATTGAGTTATATTTAATGAAATCTCATTTCATATAAGCAACATCATTTTATGCCACCCGTTGATGCTGTGATATATATATTAAAAAAAAAAAAAAAAAAAGAGAAAAAAAGAGAAACTTCACTCTCAGTGGAGGAATCTTTGCTATTCATATACTTATTTAAGAGTTCTCCGAACCAGTTATTGGTCAATTAATGGACAATTATAAGTTAAATGAGTTAAATGCTATTTTGTTTGCATGAAGAAATCTCTAATAATGATTAATGGAGCTTTAATCAAGTGCAAGTTGAGACTTAAATAGGCAACAACAGAAACAAAATGACTTGAATGTTCTTCCATTTCTAAAACGGAAAACTGTCATGTTAGAAGTCAACATTGTGAAAGAGTAACTTAGCATTTTGAATATACTTTGAGCTTGATATGTGACACATAGCATTCAACTGAATGGACAGAGTGAAAAGAGGGGGCTTGTCCAGAAAAAGAATAAATGAAAGTTATATTCTAAAAAAAAAAAAAGCAGAATAAATGAAAACACACAGAATATAGAACTATTCTTGTGTTTTGTTCTTTATACTTATGTTACCACAGGAAAAAAAAAAAAAAGTGCTTTCCAATGGAAGAATTGAATACTTCACTTTGCGGCAGGTGCTTCTTCCCAGAACATAGATATTTCTATTTGCACTAATTGCCACTCCCTCCTTCATGGAGTGTTAATAAATCATTATAATGATTGTAATCACTGCTTCTTTACAAGAAGCAGACATTATTTGGATTTGAACATACTGCTACTTTTAAAAATCTGTCCTAAAATGTTCCATGATGAAGAAAAGATTTGGTGACATACTATGGGCATAGTTAATTAACACACAAAGTTAAACAGAACACTGATACTATCGAAATGTACTCTTTGAACATCTTTTGATGTTTCCTTAACTTAACCTAAAAGGATCCATTTGTCACTTTGTATTAAAAAGCTTTTCACAAGTTAGTAAAAACTCAGGTGGAATGTATTCCTACCATCCCTCCCCAAAGATTTAGACTAGGTAATTAAAGGTTTATGCTGGATTTAGAAACACTAGCTTGCTTGCCTTGAACAGACGCTTTCTCAACAGCATCAGAAGGACTAAGCAGGACCAGAGATACATTATATATTGTAATATTTTATTATTGTAATTATGTGAAAGCAAATTTTAAAAATAGGTTTGAAATCATTTGGGCCTGTAGAAACTTTTTCTACTTGAAATTTGGTAAACTACAATATTAATTTAAATTTCTCAGATGCCTATGAAAAAATATATTTTCACTGTTGTTGAGAACAATTGGTAAGTTGTTTTTTTTTTAGCTTTTATTTTTAGATCTTAATTCCTCATGTACACTATTCAAGTATCTTTCTCCCTGAATTAAACTGCATATTGAGATGCAGTAGCTTTTATTCCTGAAATATCTGTGTAGTAAATTCTACAGGTTATTGGGTTTGTGTTTATATATATATTTATTATAACAAACACTTGGGAGATTTCCTTGTAGTTAAGGTTGCAGAACTCTGTCAAGTACAACTACATGTTTTCACACAGTAGAAATCCTCTAAAATGGTCTCTATGAATAGAATATTCCATGTCTGTAAATTGCATCATTACTTAAAGAAATATTTAAAGAATTTAAAAGCTCTTTTAGCAGGTTTGAGTGTGAAACAGGAAAAAATAGCGTGTATAAATTCAGAAGTACTGTACAACCATGAGTTTTATATTTATACTCTGTTTAAAAATGCCATAGGAAGTTTTGTTAAAATAAGGATGAAGACATCACTTCCTTATTTCTCCTGGCATAACTGGTAACTGCTATTTTATATCTTTCCCGTGACGTTCTTTCCCGCTACCATTTGTTGCGTGCAGCTTTTTCACTCTGTAATCAAAACTCCAAACCTCTATTTTAAAAGCTTTTCCTGATGAATTTCTGTGATAAATTTCTGTGATAAATGAAATTCTGTGATAAATCTGACTTATTAATTTGTGTTTTCCAACAAAGTGCATTTTCACTGTCAAAATTCTAGTATACCCTGTGTATTTTCCCACAATTCACCATTGAGAATATGAAATTACAGTGAGAGTTTTACTAAGCTCCTTGTTGAGCCTTCTATAGCACAGATTCTTTGCTATGGTAGATACTGTAAAGAATATCTAATCTTTATGAGGTTATCTTGAGATTTTTGTTTGGTTTGTTTTGTTTTATAAATAGAAAATCAAGATGGTACTATTTTAAGATGATGTTACATGTCTCATGAACTCTGCAAATATCTTCTGGATGTTCTATACACTCAGTACTGATATATCTCCCTACTTAGTGCTTAATTTAAATTGGTTTTGAATGTGTATGATAGACTTGCCCTGGCTGATAGCCAAATGCTCAGCTGCTTGCTGAGCCATTCAATTGCTTGCTCATTCTCCTCTCTTAGTGGGATAGGGGAAGAAAACAGGATGAGAGCTCATGTGTCAAGATAAAGAGAGGGAGATTGCCTAACAATTTATGTTGCAGGCAAAACAAACCTGCTATAGGGAAAATATTAATTGAAAACTAATTTACTCCTTCCCCTTGTTCAACTTCACTCCTTTGCTCTGGAGTCCTCTACCCCTTCCTGAGCAGCACATGAGATTGAAGATGACTGTGTTCTTTACATAGTGGTTTCTCCCTGCTGCTCCTTACCTCTCACACTTTTCCTCTGCTTTAGCAGAGTTCTCTACGGGCTGCAGTTTTTCAGGAAATATCCGTCTGTTCTGGTGCAGGTCCTCTGCAAGCTGCAGGGTGTAAATCTGCTCTGGCACCATGAAGCCTTTCCTCCTTGGTGTTCCCTCTGCTATTTCTCACTCTTTTCTGTTGCCTCCTCCTCTCTCTGTCTGGTATTTTCTGCCTTTCCTTAAATATGTTTTCATAGAAGTGCCACACAGTTGACTGATTGACTCATCTATGCTCTGCAGTGAATCGGTTGTGGAGCTTGCTGGAACCAGCTGTGTCTGGCACAGGTCAGCCCTTAACTGCTTCCCACAGAAGGCACCACTTCAGCACCCTACCACCACTACCAAGACCTTGCCATCTACACCTAATACAATATGTCACATCTGCTGCTGAATTTTCTGACTTACTTTTCACTCTTTTTCTATTTATCAAAGTGTGTCCTAAAACTCATGCAAACTTTGCAGTAATTTATCTTGTTCTTCATGTAAGTGTCATACTTTATATTAAGTAAACAACACATAAACCAATAAAGAACACAAAGCTAAATGTATTCTTTTCAAATTCTGAGGAAAAGAAGTAGGAAACTACAGAGTATTTTTAATTCAGTTTATGTATCTTCATTTCCCACAAAATTGATAGTATTGCATAGGTGGACTATTATGAAAAAAAACAAAAACAAAGAACAAAAACAAACAAAAAAACAAAACCAAAACAAAAATAACAAAACAAAACAAAACAAAACAAAACAAAACAAAACAAAACAAAAAAAAAAAACAAAACAAAAAAAACCACAACAAAAAAACCAAGCCAAACCAACAAACCACGAAGTTTGGAAAGAGTATGGGCATAATTCAGTGTTCCAGACTGTTCTGGTCAGTACACTTAAATCAGCACCAAGGCCAGCAAACCCAGAGTGTCCCATATCTGCATGATTAAATACTCAAAGCCTCAGAATGCAGTGATCAAATCTGAAGTATTTATTCCTAAAGGTCTCTGACCATTGCTAATTCCTGACTCATGTTCAGGAATCACATGAATATTAGTTGGAACCAGGCAAAATTTGTTAGAGTAATTTTAATGATTTTGTGGTACAGCAGTTAATTTCTAGTACTGAGAAGCTGTTTAATGCTAAATTTACAGTCCTTCCAGAGTTCTGTAATATGTTGGTTATGTAGTTTTTTTACATAAAAATATTATAGGAAAGAATATGTATTTTCTTGTGTCCTTAAACAGTTTTAAATGTTCTTCATAAGTATTTCTTTTGTAAAACATGTTTCTATGTTTTCCTGTTTTATGGCCTCAAGACATTTTCTGTTTCAGTAGCATAATGATGTAGCTTCAGTAACACTGAATACAGGGTTTTTTTTCTTATACAGTGGGAAGAGGTATTTTTTTCTGTTAGCTGGAGCCAAACTGTATTTGGACCTGTGAACATTATAGTACGTACTTTAAAGAATCTTTTTTTTGTAAATAGCAAGTTAAGTTTGAGTAAAAGCACTGACAGAAGTGGTGATGTTCCTCCCTTCGCAGACACAGAGCTTGAAATTCATTGTCCATGTGCTTTTTGACACTCAGTTTAAATGAGTAGGAAGCATGCAATATTTTTCAAAATGCAAGTGAAAAACTTTTTTTTTTTTTTTTAATTTAAAATGTATTTAAACTCACTATTTCACAGACATTGCTAAAAGTCAGACATTTTCATCTTATATGGCATCGGTCTACTTTGTAAAACAGTAAGTAAAGCAGAGTGTTAATATTCTTGTGATTGTTCTGTTTGGTTTTGTTCTCTACTGAAAGGATTTTACGAAATATATTGCTCTAAAATTAGCTATCACTATCCTTTTTCTTTATCATCTTTTTGAATCAAAATGGCACTCTAGTTTTAGAAATCACTGGGGTGAATAATAAATGTCTTTTTCTAATGCATATAAAAACTCATACAACTGGCATCTTACTCTTCTAGGAAATGGTAAGGGGTAGTAACTTAAAAATGAAGACAATGAGGATTATATCCATGAGGGAAAAACAGTGTTAGTTGAATTACAGTACATTGTTATTGGTAATATCTATTTAGAATGGTCAATTGGAAAGGATTTAAGAGTAATAGTAATTACATTACACTTACAGAAAGGAATTTTGTTACAAATGGACTTACTACTAATCATGAAGCAGTACCTGGTAGTTAATATCCGAGAACAAAGAGAAAAGTGGTTTGGGATTTGTTGGTTTTTTTTTCTTTCTTTGGGGTTTGTTTCATCACGTTTGTATGTGTATGTGTATTCCTTGGATAAGTACTGAACTAACAATACAAAATGTCTAAGTCCTCCTATCTAGATACAAATCAATACACTTAATCTATCAACCAGCTTGATTTTTCTGTCATACAATACTACAAAAGGCAAAATGCTCTGTCCTCATCCTGTGAATCATGAAAAACATGCAGAACTTATTTTTGGTGTACTCAAGTTTGAAATAATGTAAAAAATCCTGAACAATGTCAGTCAAATGACATGAAGTGAATCAGTCACTCTTCAGATAAAATACATCTGATGTCCAGTCTAAGAAACAATACAGATAAAAATAATTTTCCCTGTTTGGCTGAAATTTCCAAATGTGTCCTGTAAATTTTAGCACTCTCTGATTTTGCCTTCTGTCCAAAATGTACACATATATAGCATGAATCCTTACTGTCATGCTGCAAAGATCTTGTCAACAAGTATTATGAACTGCGTGCCCAGACAATACAGAGGGAATTATGTGCAAAAACCTTTTGGGTAAGTAACAGCTCACTCCAAGTGTGGGTGTGATCAGTATAAACTAGAAAGAATTAAATATAAAAACAGTTCATGTGAAGTCCCTACCCTATACCAGTTGGGCTAAAGAACATGAGTCACCTCTTCTAAGTGATTACAGTAACAGTATAGACATAGTAATTTTTGGTATTATATAACATTAGATGAATGCCTTAATGTAGGGATTCTGTTTTCTGTAAGATGCTAGGTATTTATGACTCAAATATATGCTACATTAACTTATAGTTCACTTGGAAATCATGTGTTTCAGAAAAAGACTCTTAGAAAGTGTTACATATGTCAGAGAGCTGAAGGACAAGGAACCAGGCCAACTGCTTATAAGTGTAGGTAGCAATGCAAACCTTCCTGCTCATCTTCACTGATTCACTTGCACTGTAAGATATAACTAACGGTTCAATTAATTTTATGAATTCCTTACTATGAACTTAAATGAGTATTGAATATGGCACATAATAGTTTATGTCACTTACTTTTCTGGCCTTTTCAGAATACTTTTGAAATTGATTTCTTACGTTCTTTTTATTCTAGATAGCCATGGTCACAGGTTTTTTTTAAATGTGTTTCTTAACAGCTAAATAGAATACCAACTCAGTTTATATATATATATATATTTTTTTTAGATTTGAAATTAGACATTTAGCTTTTGTAATTATTAGTTGTATAAACTATTTATTACAGCATGAATAACTAAGCATGGTAGAAAGTACCTTGAACTGAGATAAACTGAGCAGTTTGAACATGTTTTCATTAGTTTGATTTAGCTATTATGATTTATATATTCAGGATTAAGTTTTCAGTTGTGTTTCATTTATTTTTAAGATTGAGAGGGTCATAAACTTTTTTTTTGCTATATGACCAGCATTCATGATATTTATTTATTAATATTCTCTTTTTAGTATGTGAAATAATTCTGAAACCATCTGCCAAAATTTAACCCTTAATAACTCCTCCATGTTCCCTTGAGCCTAGCAGTTATTGTGCTTCAAGCATAAGCCGAGAAATTAGGCACAATTTCTATCAGATTTTGAAAGTTGCTAAAGAAAAAGCTGTTTGTTTGTTTGTTTTGTAGTTGGCTTACTGATCTTGTTTTTATTTTTATGTTTTTAGATATTTCTTCTCTGATTCGTGATTGTCAAAAAAAGTGGTATCGTAAATACTACCATATTTACTCACAAAAAAAATATTTATTAATGCTTAGAGCCAAGAATTTCGAAAGGACTCTGTGGTGATCTAATGCACACTCAAGACAACTTGTTTTGATGTAAACTATAAGTTCATCTGAACATACAAACTCACATTTCTAAGAAAGAAACAGAAAATATGTAAGTCTGATCATCATGGTTTAACTACAAAGTAGCATGATTCTACTGCACTGAACAAGTTTCAGAATTGTGATCTACATCCCAGATGGGTATTTGAATGGCAAAGTTTTACATTTAAAATATTACAGCTACATTTATTTATGCTCCTTCCTGATGGTTAGAAATCTGATGGTAATGACTAAAAAGACCCAAAAGATATTATATATGTTATATTCCTATTGGTGGAACTAATAGGACTTCATGACCTTGTCTTTGATCTAGCACACCCTCTCTACAAAGTCAATTTTAAAGTGTTACTCAATTTAATGTACATCTAGAAAAAGTAGTAGAAAACTATGAGGATTTTTAATACTATAAAAATTATCTATTTTGAATTTAGAGTCATTGCTAAGATACAGTACAGCCAGGTGAGATCATTAAAGACTGTCTTTTATCATTTGTCTGTGTGACAATTTGGTGTATTTGCAGGGTGTAAATTTGAGGATAGTTAGACTTTAGATTGCTAAAAAGCTTTTGTATTTCTCTTGAAATTATAGTTGGGACTTACCTCACCTAATTTAAATGCTGAGAAGTTAAACATCTACTTCTTAATTAGCATTTTTTCCCATGCTACTTTGTCCAGGAGATCCCTGAAGTGATCAAAGTCTGCATGCCTAAAGTCCAGGGTCGTAAGCTAGGAATACATCCTCCTACATGCCCTGAGGATCTTAAATTCTACTGCTTCGTGGTCACTGCAGCCAAGGTTCTCCCTGAGCTGGTTGGTCACCAGCCTTTCCCTGTTGGTGAG
>VWZK01007907.1:161417-172165 GCA_013396935.1 Baryphthengus martii | reverse complement strand
GGGGAGGGAGGGCGTGGGAAGCGCGGCTCCGAGGAGCAGCACCGGAGCCCTGCACAAAGGGCCGCGAAGGAAGGGCGGGATGGAGCCGCGGCCATGGGGCTGGCGCATGGCCGGAACTGTGGGCGAAAGGGTTAAGGAGCTGCGGCGGGCAGGAGGAGGGAGGGCTGGCCCGGCTTGGGGAGAGGAAGGAAGCAGAGGAGGAGAGGAGAGAGCATCCTGCCCGGAGGGTTTGCCGGGGGCCCCTTTCCCCCGGGAAGCGGCTTGTGATGCTTGAAACCGCCGGGGATGGAGCGGCGGAGAGCGGGGGCAGGCGACGGGTCTCAGCGCGGCCGTGCCCGCAGCTCCGCGCTCGCAGGCAGGGCTGCCCACATCTGCCTGCAGAGGGGGTCTGCTCCCTGTGCCTGGGTAAGCCCGGTCTCCCAGGTCTGGAGCGCGAATCTCCCTGCCCTGCCCTACTCCCAGCCCCATCCATCTGTTAGGATGATTGGATGGAGAGTCGACCCAGGATCCGTCCATGTGCCGCAGACCATTTTTCCCAGGCGAGTTTGTCAACCTTCCAACACGGTCCCAGGGCTGGTCTGCCGGGAAGGTCACTGTCACCAGCCGAAAACTCGTAGGTGTGCAGGGAGAGGTGCGCATTTTTGCGCGCACAGTGCAGAACTGCTCCCTCTGGCCAGGAGATGGGGCTCGCAGCCCGGCTTCCTTCGGCTGCTGCCGACCGCGGCTGGGAAAGCGCAAAAGGCTGCGGGCTGGAGAGGGGGCCGCAGCGGGGAGCCCCCACGCCCGCTCACGCTGGGACCCTGGCTGGAGCGGTGGGGCTGGGAGAGAGCGGGTGTGCGTGTGTGTGATTGGAGCGGGATGTGTGTGCTTGGAGCGGGTACATGAAGACGTAGGAGGTTTGGGGGTGCCCATGTGCGTGGGGATGTGCGTGCGTGGACCGGGTGTGCGGGGGGGAGGTATGTGTCTGGATGGGGGTTGTGCGCGGGGTGTAGCGTGTGGCTGGTGGGTGGATGCGTGCATAGAGTGGGGGAGTGTGTGTCTGTGCGTGGCGGGGGGTACCTGAGGTGTATGTGCAGCGGGGTGTCTGTGTGTGTGCGGGGTGGTGCAAGCGTGGTATGTGAGCGTGTATGTGTGCACAGGAGGGTGGGGTGCCCAGGGTCTTATGCGTGGATGGAGTGTATGTGCAGACATGGAGGCGGGTGTGTGCGGGGCGTTGAGTGCGTGCACAAATCTGTGTGTGCAGTGCCCAGGGAACTGCCACCGTTCTCATCTCTCCGCGGGAGAAGACAGGCTTCTGCCTCAGCTTGTGCCCGAGAAGCAGCATGGGGTGCCGCCGCCCCCCACCCCTGTCCCGGGTGAGCGCCTGAGCGCTCCCTGCGAGCCCATGGGGGCCCTTCTCTCCCCTTCGCTGCCGAGGCACAATGAGCACGGGCACAGGACAAGGACACGGCACGCAGGGGTATGGCAGGCAGGAGCAGACAGAGGGGCAGTGCCAGGTGGGTCGGGCAGAAGCCTAGTGCCTTTCAGCACCCCCCCTAGCCTCATCCCTCCCTGCTCGGGGGCAGAGGCTTTCTGCATCTCACAAAAGCCAGATTCTCCCCGGAGATAAAATCCTGTCGCCTTTGTTTTGTGGAGAAAAGACAACAACAGCTCCCGGCCTCACAACAGAGTCGTTAAGCGAAGGCATCTCCTGGCTAGGGTCTGGGAGCCACATCCCGGAGCTGGAATGAGGAACCAGCTGGTGTCTTGGCCCCAGGGGTGCTGTGTCTAGCCCAGGACTCATCATCCCGCCCCCAGAACCTGAGCCATATCCATCAGGAGTCAGCATCCCCCCAAGGACTACAGCATCTCTCCCAAGACTCAGTATCTCCCCCGGATCAGAGCCATGTCCCCATGGACTCAGGATACCCTCAGGATTCAGTATCTCTCTCAGAGCCACAGCATTCCCCCAAGACCATAGTATCCCCCCAGGAACACAGCATCCCTCAGGACCACAGCAACCCATTAGGGACCACAGCATTTCCCAGAACCCACAACATCCCCTAGAACCACAGCATCCCACCCAAGATCAGCAGCACGGTGACTGGGAAGATGCTCAGCCACACAGACACCCCACAGAGATATTCCAGCAACATGCAGGGGGACACGTAGCCCCCGAGTGGACATGTTCTGATCAAGCAGCAGGTACCTGACCCTGGAGGCTGAGGCAGGCAGGGTGCCCACGGGCAGGGCCAGGTTGGGGAGCAATGCCAGGGCCCAGGGGGTAAGGGCAGGCAGCGGGGGGTGGGGGAGATGTGATGGTGGTGGTGGTGTGTGGGAACGCTGCCTCAGGAAACCAGTGGGATTTACTGGGCTACACACTAAATCCCCCTCACAAAAGGGGCCTGTTTGCAGGGACAGGATGCCAGTGGCTCAGCCACACTTGTTTGGCCAGCAGAGCCTGGCGGATTAAGGACAATTGGTTCAGCCCTGACAGAAAATACCAGGAATGTTAAACAATAAAAACTGCCTCCAGTTGTCGTGGGGCTGTGGGATGCCCTGGGCTACCTCCCTGCCTGGCCATGGCCCCAGCTGCCCTGTGCCCAGCAGAGCTGGCTCTGGCAGCCCACTGGCAGCAGCTGCTGCAGCCTGGGGACATGCACCAGTGCCTGGGGGTCTGCCCTCTGTGCCAGGGCAGGCAGGTGGACGCAGTGCTGGGCACCACCAGGACTCCAAAAGTGACTGTGCGCTGAGCTCGTGTGGACATGGCAGTGCCTCCACCCATGTGATGCCTACACCTACGCCATGGCGGGGGGTGACAGATCCCTGCTCGCCATATCCCCTTGTGCCCCTCCACCTGGTATTAGGGATTAATGAGCCCACCTCTGCCTTACTCTTTGAAATTTGTGTGGTCTCATTTTCCAGGGAAAGGGCAGTGACCACTAAGCAAGAGTCATGCAAACCATGCCAGAGATACGACACTGCTTGTCCCCTGTATCGCTTTCCAGCACCATGATTCTAGCCTGAAGTGAGGTGGGGGCAAGCTGGGCATAGCCCCCAAGGTCTCAGCCCCCTACCCATGCACCCATTCGTGTTCTCCCCCCCGGTCCCAGCTGAGAGCTGGGAAGCCCCTGTGGGCAGTTTGCCCTCCAGCATGTGAATACCCCATTCAAGGCTGTGCAAAATGCATTGGTTCTGGTACATTAGGGGACAGCTGGGATCCTTCCTGAGCAGGCAGGTTTCACACCTGCCCGGAGGCTGTCTGCCTCTGCCCGCTACACTGGACCAGGGTGCTTGTCCCAGCAGAGACAGGAGCAGGGCTGGGGGTGGAGGCTGCCAGCATGCTGGTGGGTTGGGTTCCTCAAAGCAGTCCTGTGAGGCTGTGACGAGGAGGTGGCCCCATGACAGCTCTGCAAGCTGCTGGGCTCCCCAGCACGTGCCAAGCAGGGCAGGCGCTACACTCAAGGCTGAGTCGAGCACCACACACGAGCAGCCACAAGCTGCATCCCCCAAGAGCCTGGACCCCAGAGGCACTGCAGCCATAGGCAGAACTGAGGGACTCCCTTTCCAGCTGCCCTGGGCCTAGATCCTGTCCAAAACCGTCTGCTAGAGCCCCTCCCCTAGAGCTGGTTTGGGGCAGGCCATGCTGGAGAGCCAGCTTCCAGGCTGGGAGGCTGCAAGTACAGCTGGGAGCTGGAGAAAGAAACAAGATCCTGGGCTAATGGCTGTCAAAGCCCCGTCCTGGATGAAACCCTAGATCTAGGGAGCGGGCTGGCAGGAGGGGCTGAGACAGCTGCAGTCCTCTCTGCCCACGATCCTAGGAGAGCTGGGCACCACAGGGCAAGGGGAGGAGAGCAGGCACCAGAGAATAGGGCCTAGAGCCCCCCAGTTTGTGCTCCCAGGGGCAGAGGGGCTCTGGGAAGGCAGCAGAAACTGTAACTCGCTTTTATCCAGGGTTAGCCCAGGCAGGGGTGTGTGCAGGAGGTCCCAGAGTACGGGGCTGGGCCCCAGAGCGCTTTCCCAGCCTGGGAGCCCACGGCAGTTGGGGGATCGGTTTCAGGGCAATGCTGGTAGCAGAGTTCACGGTGGCTTAGTGCAGCAGCGGCTAATGGGGAACAGATGCGAGGGCGCTTTGTGAAGGAGTGGGCCTGGAGGCGCGGGAGTGGGGACATCACTTTCTGCACCTGTGGCACTGCCTCGGCCTCCCCCGGGAATGCTTGCAGGCCCCTGTGGCAACTGGGCAGAGGAGAGGCAGCCTTTGGCCCCCAGAAATTGCACTAGGGTATATTCCAAAAAATAATTTATCAGATCGATATTTCACGTACATAAATATTCATCTCTATGGCTATGTACAGATGCAGCAAGAGCCTGACAGGCAGTGGGGCTCCTGCCCAGAGACACTTCCACTGAAGTGCTGACCAAAGCCTGGCTCTCTTGGTGATGCCATAGGCATCCCGTGCAGTGCCCACCCTAGAGGCTCTGGTTCCTACTGCCCTGCAATGCTAGGCAGGTCTCAGCCAGAACTGAAGGCTCAGTGACAAAATGGAGCCCAGAGAGAGGAATACCCTGCCCTGGCACTGCAGCTCAGGGCCCTGCCCACCCACTGCTCACACCTGGCAAAGCAGGGAACCTGCAGGAACTTGGATCTGCTCCCTACAAGGGTAGAGGTGGCCTTGGCATCACCCTTCCCTGTCCACCCTCAAGTCCTCACACTGGGGTAGGAGAAGAGGCGAGGAGCCAGTGGGAGCGGCTCGTGGGTGAAGACGGAGTCGTCAGAGGAGCAGGAGCTGGCACTGTCCTCACAGGAGGGAGAGTACTGCTCGAAGGGCATGGAGAGGTCCAAGTACTGGGGGGAGAGTATCAGTTGCCATCAGTATCAGCACCCACACTGCCTGCCCTGCCGCCCACTGGACCCTGCACTGCTTACCTCCTCCGAAACGGCCGCCAGGATCTTGTCTAGCCCCTCCACAAGCTGTTTGAAGGTGGGACGCTGTGAGGGCACGGCGTGCCAGCATTCCCGCATCAGCATGTACCTGGAGGAAGCAGGGGGATGTTAGCAGGGTCTTGCTGAGCCCCCTGCCTGCCCCTCCTGGTGGGTACTTACAGCTCGTGGGTGCAGTTGGACGGCCGGTCCATTCGGTGTCCTTCCTTCAGCAGCTTGAAGAGCTCCTCAACAGGGATGCCAGGGTAGGGGGAACCCCCCAGTGTGAAAATCTCCCACATCAGAATCCCAAAAGACCACCTGGGATCACACATGGCAAAGAGGGGAGAGTCAATCACATCCTAGGACCCTCCCCAGGCAGGCAGGGCCCCGGCTCACCCCACTGCACTCTGCAGTGCCATGGAAGGAAGAACAGGAGAGGGTGGCATCGCCCCTGAGGAAGATGTGCCCCACTGATGCTGACCCCACGGAGTACCCTCAGCCCCCAGCAGCCCTGGGACTCACACATCGCTCTGGTGGGTGTACACACGGTCGAACAGGGCCTCGGGTGCCATCCACTTCACTGGCAGGCGACCCTGCAGGAGCAAACCCCCTGCTCAGCTCCAGCCACAGGTTCCAGTCCTCCCTTGCCTCTCCCCCAGGGTCCCTCCACTCACATTGCTGGTTTTCTTGTAGTAGTCGATGTCATGGACGTCCCTGGCCAAACCGAAGTCTGCGATCTTCATCACGCTCTCTGCGGTGACCAGCACGTTGCGGGCAGCCAGGTCACGGTGGATGCACTACAAGGAGGGAAGCGTCACCCTCAGGAGGTGTGAGATGGTTGCTCCAGCTACAAGTACCCCCTCCTCATACCTGGAGCCGCCCTCCCACATACACCCCAGCAGCAGCAGGACCACCCCTACGCTGTGCTGGCTGCAGTGAGGTGCAGCTGGGAGGACACACCTAGAAAGGTGTCTAGGATCAGGCTTTAAGCCCCACATTTTTGTGGATCTATTGCTCTGAGCTTTGCTGGACATGGATGGGAGTTCCCGGACAGCCCAGGGGAAGGAGCGGAACTCCCTCTCTCCGTTCAGAGAGAGTGCACAGCTCGTCCATCACCACTGTGACCCTCTTGGGCTCTGCTGAGCATAGGCAGCCCGCATGGGCTGTGCCAACCCTACCCGTTTTGACTCCAGGTACTCCATGCCACGGGCCACCTGGTAGACGCAGGAGACCAGGTCCTTGAAGGAGAGCTGCTCCTCAGGCATCGCCACGACATCAAAAGCGTAGTCAGGAGTCGGGGGGCGGCGGGCACGGAGGTACTCGCGCAGGTTGCCTTTCGCAGCGAACTCCACGATCACGTACAGTGGCCCTGGGAAGGGCATCCACTCCGCTCAGCCCCTGCCCCAGCCCAGAGTCCCATCCTGTTTGCCACTGTCCCCAATAGCACCATCCCCTGTTCCTGCTCCATGCTCATGCCCTCCCAGAGTCCTGCCTGTGCAGCCTCCTTACCATCTTGCGTGCAGACTCCCAGGAGGTTGATGATGTTCTTGTGCTTGTCCATGAGTTTCATCATCTCCATCTCAGATATGAGGTCAGCCAGGTCCTTGTCAGTGGCACTGTCTGGGGAAGAAGGGCTGTGTCATCATGCCAGCTAGGGTGGCACCACAGGCTGGCACAGATACCACGTCTGTGCCTGGGACACCGGCAGAGGAGCCGTTACCTTTCAGCATTTTGACAGCCACGGTGACGGCTCTGTCTGGCCGGTCTCTGTCGATGCCATAAGCCTCTGCCCGCACCACCTGGCCAAAGCAGCCTTCCCCCAGGGGCTTGCCCAGCACCAGCCTGGTAGGGATAGGCAGAACCGTGAGGGAGCGCAGGAACGGTCCCACTCCCCACCACCACATGGGTGGATCCCAATGGCTGCATCCCAAGGGGCAAAGGTGCTGTGGCTGCCCCTCTCCATCCAAGCCAAGTTCCAGCGTCCCGGGGTATGGCGGTTCTGAGGTGTCAGGAGACCTCCCTATCTACCACCCACATGCTGCCATCCCCAGGGCGGTTGGGGGAAGCAGCCCCATCCCAAATCTGCCCCATGTGGCAGCATACTTGTCTCGAGGGAACTCCCACTTGGCATCGAGAGGCAGGTCCAGCTCCATGACCCCAGCCAGCATTGGGGCACAGCTTGATGAGAGACGAGTGACACGCATCAGAGATGTGCTGGACTTCCCAGAGGAGCTGGAATCCAGGGAGAACTGCAGAGAGAGCCCAAGGGACCTCAGCCACATGTTTCAGGGCCAAACAGAGACCAAATGGTGCTGCAGAGAGACCCCTGCTCGGAACAACAGGGCAAGGGAGCCAAAGGAGGCAGTGGGAAGGGCAGCCCGAAGGCTAGTAGCACAGGGTAAGGTGAAATGGGTACAAGAGGCACTTACAGAAGCAGTCAGTTGCCAAGGTCCCCTGTGCCCCCAGGGCTCCAGCTTGGCACCCACCTGTCGGATAAGCGGGAATTTGGAGAGCTTGTGGACTGCCATGGGCTCCAGGGGCTGCTTGCTCGACTGAGTCTGCATCCGGCACAGCACCACGATGATGATGGCCATGGCCACAGCCAGTGAGCCCGAGGTGTAGATGATGATGTCTGTGTACTTGGCCTCAGGGGCTTCAGCTTCACGCATCAGCTCCTCTTCTGGAGGAAGTGAATGAGTCGGCCTGAGACACTCCCTGCGTGTCAGGAGACCCAGCTCCCACACCAGGACCCCCACCCCTACCTGGCAGGACGGTGAGCCAGGCAGACTGGTAGGAGAGGCCGATAGAGTTCCCTGCCAGGCAGGTGTACTCGCCAGCATCCTCCATCGAGACGTTGCGCAGGTACAGCACCTCCACCTCGGAGCTGTTGATGTCTGCAGTCTGCCAGGGAGAGGGATGGATGGTCAATATCCCTTCTCCTAAGGGGGCTCTATACACTCCCTGTCACTACTTTGAGGTGGGTGTCTGGGACTCAGGTGCTTCCAGCCCTTGTTACCTTGAGCACTTGCACATAGGGGACCCCGTCAGGACCATAGCTGCTGCCGTTCACCTCAATGTGCTTCAGCCACTGGATGTGGGGTTGGGCATCGCTGTAGACCTTGCAGAAGAACTCCACATCACTGCCCACCAGGGCCGTGGTGTTAGCAGGTAGCCCAGCCTGCAAGATGGGCCTGTGTGGGGACCTCTCTGTGCAGAGGAGAGCAGAGCAGTGTCACCAACACAGTGACCCAGAGCAGGGGCTCCTTTCTCCCTCCTCCACCCACCATGAAGCCATAAAGAACCCTTCCCAGCTCTACAGCAGACCAGTGCAACCCAAGCCTGGTCTCCATCCCCATGTCTCTTGGGTGTGAGGGACACAGGCTTCACCAGCGGAGAGGACACGAACAGTGGTTCCTCCACCCCATTCCCTGTGACCTTGACCCCTCTGCCAGGCATGGGGGGAGCAGAGAGACAGAACCAGTGCTGAGGAGCCCTCACCCAGCACATCCAGGAGGTAGCTGTAATGGATGCTGCCAAACCTGTTCTCCACCAGGCAGGTGTAGTTGCCGCGGTCGGAGGGCACCACGCTCTCCATTACCAGGCTCCAGTGCTGGTGCCGGAGCTGCAGAGGGGCAGGTAAGACAGTCAGGTGTGATGGGAGGGCCGGAACCAGGGAGGGGAGGCTGCAGAAGGGGGACCTGGCCCTTACCCGGATGCCCCCGATGCGGTGCTCCCCACGGAATTCACGCCCGTTCTTGAACCAGCGGATGCTAGGGCTGGGGCTGCCTGAGGCCGGGCAGCGAAACTTCACTGTGTTCCCTGCAGGGACCGCATACAGCTTCTTGTCCATCCGGTGCGGGTGAGTCCAGTAAGGAGCTGGGGAGACGTGAAACATACAGTGTGAGGGGGCCAGGGGCAGCATAGAGGCGGAAGTGCCCCAGTCCAACCTGTCCCAGTTGCCCTCTCCTGCTTGCGGTGGCACTGACCTCTGTGCATGTAGATGGGCTCCTCATTTCGCCCTCTGTGGAGACTGTCCCCATCACTGTCTTCATCATCATCACCTGATGCCGGTGAGTCTGCAAAGGAAAATGATTTGAGAGGGCCAGGCAGGCAGCGGCTGCCCCAGGGAGGAGCTAGGCACTGCTGGGGCTCCTACCCACAATGGAGACGGTGAAGTGGTGCAGGATCTCCCCAGTTCCCCACGCCCGGCACACATAGAGCCCCGCATCCTCATAGGCAATCTCTGAAATTTCCAGCAGGTTCTGCCGGAGGTGGACGCGACCCCCTGGGACAAGTGGCTGGGACTCCTGGTACCAGACCACACTGGCATCACTCTGGTTGGCATCACAGAACAGCTTCAACAAGTTGCCTGGATCCAGCAGGAGATGTTCTGACTCCAGCAATGGGCTCTCAAATAGCTCTGGGGAGATGCCGTGAGCACCCACCCTGGTGCTCACCCCTCCAAGACATCAGGACCCAAGCACACACTCACTCCAGTGTGGAGAGCCCATGGTGTGACAGCATAGTGCCTGGGAGACTGGCTCTGCCACCCTGGAGGCAGTAGAGGGCTGGACTCTGCCCTGGGGCACGGGGACGGGGCCTCCCCAGTAGCATGTCCCTGTCCAAGGCCACACATGCCACCATCCTTCTGCAAGGGCCACTCCCAGCAGCACAGGGTTCTCGAGCCGGTCCTGCTTCACCAAATGCAGCACCAAATGAAACCCTCCCGGCCACTTGCCACCGGACCTTCACGATGCATGGCTGGGCCACCCCTAGCCCGGCTGGCCCTGGCAATGCCCAGCCCAGGCAGTGGTGCCCTGCCTGACGACGGCTGCCACCAGGCATGTGCACGTGGATGGCAGAAACAACTCAACCCCCAGTATATCAATACCCACTGCAGCCTGACTGCCTACATGCAGGAGCCTGGGGGGACACAAGAGTGTCCCCAGCCCTCTGCGTGGCCACCACAGGGAGGGTATGAGGTAGCAGGGTCTCTGGTCGCTTGGGACCTGTCCTTCTCCTGTACCCACCACGAGAGGCACGGACTGCCCACATCTCTAAGGCATTCGCCGTGGACCCAAACACAACTGCCACAGCCCACAGCGTTCACACCATCCTGCTCTGCCACACTCATCCCAGGAGCGAGCTGAGCCCTCGCAGACCAGCGACAGCCTGTCTGGAGCCACCCTGCTCCTTCCAGACTCCTCACCTGGACGTGGGGACACTGGCCCCCGTGCCAAGCTGCCCAGCTCCCGCCAGCCCAGCCCCGCGGTCAGAGCTGTGGGGCTGCGTACCCAGAGCGAGCACCCGGCACTCCCAGTCCCAGGGACTCACTGGGAACAGGGGAAAGCATTCAGAAAGGAGAACCCCCACTCCCCTGCTCCCAAGCCCAGTTTCACCACACCACCCCCCGCCGCTGTACCTGGCTCCATCGCCCTGCTCTGGGCGGCAGCCGCCAGCAGCAGCCCCAGCAGGACCTGCAAGAGGGTCCGCATCTTCCAGGCCGGGTCCCACCCTGCGAGACAGGTAGGACCAGGGTGAGCTGAGCCGAGCAAGCAGCTCCCTCCCACGCGTGCCTCGGCCAGGCAGGAACACCCCAGCGGCGACAGGAAGGCTGGCCTCGGAGTGCCGTGGGGCAGCGGTGCGGGCTCTCCAGGGCACGTCAGGGGTGGGTGCGCACGGAGAGGAGGCAGAGCTCGGAGGGGCCCTGAGCAGGGTGAGACCCTTTCCAGCCCACTCCCCTTCGAGGGCTCGGGAACGGACACGACCCCCGTTGAGTGCAGGGAACCCGACGCCTCCCGCCAGCCGCAGCCTCGCCAGGACGCTGGGAACGGTTAACCGGGCA
>VWZK01007907.1:147270-161395 GCA_013396935.1 Baryphthengus martii | reverse complement strand
GCCTTGCTCCGCCGGCCGCCGGCTCCTCTACAAACCCACCCGCCGCCGAGCTGGGGAGGGAGTGTGGGGTGTGGGCGGGCGGGTCCTGGGCACCCTCCGGCAGCATGGTCCCGCGGGTGGGGAACGTGTGGGGCTGTGGAGAAGCTGGGGCCGCTCCCCTCCGCCACCCCCCAGGCCAGACTCCACAGTTTGGGCCCCCAAGCTGGGAGCAGTGCGTTGGGCAGGGGCGGTGGGGCAAGGCCTCGACTGCCGGGAGTAGGGAGCACCCGGATCCTGGAGATGCCACGAGCTCCACGGTAGCTGCATCACCCCAACGGGTGGTCCTGGCCTGGGCTGGGTGCTGCGCGTTGCTGGGTGCCCGGCAGCCCGCTCTCTAATTGTGCTGCAATTAGTTGCAGCGTTATCGCTACCGGTGCCATAAAGTGGCTGTGACCCTCATTAGGAGCCCATAACCGAGCGTCGTAAAACACCACGAGGCTGCGAGCCAGGGTTGAAGTGGCCCTAATCTGACCCATAAACACTTTGCCTTCGCTTTCCCCATGCTGCTGCCTGCACCGGGACAGGCTGACCCCACCACGCTCAGGCCTTGGTGCCCACCTGCCTGCACATGCAGAACCCCTGGGCCTCGGACCCATGGAGCCAGCATGGTCCCCAGGCACATCTTCCTCTGAGCATTTTCTTGCCAGTGAAGAGGGGACAGAGGGTGTTCCCAGCATGTGGTCAGAATCCAGTCCCGGAGCTGCCATCTTTCTTCTTTCCAGGAGCCTTGCACATGCTCAGCATGGATCTTATGAGTGGGCTACGACTGTCATCCCCAATTCCACAAGGCCATGATGTCAGGGCCAGGGCACAGCTTTGGCCATGCTGCTCCGACATGGGAAACTAGAAACTTCCAGAACAACACAGCTTTTCTGCAAGGTGCTACAATCTCCTATAGTGCCATCCACCATGTGCTGCTCTCCACCTGGGGTGCCAGTCCCTGCCCTGGGGTACTGGTCCCCCCTTGGGGCATGGGGGCATGGAGCAGTCCTCAGGGTCCTCAGATCTCAGCAGCTGTTCATTCCTGCTGGCGCGTGAAGCGGACGAGAACATCAATTTCACGGAGCAGCAGCCGCCCCTGCAGAGTTCGCAGCATGCCGGAAGCACAGAAAAAATGTTAGGTTCAGCTTGATTCGAACCGAAACCAAATTAAAACCAGAGAGGAGTTGTTCTCAGCGCCAGGAACGCCATGGGAGAGCTGAAACTCAGGGGAGCTCATGGGAGCCACAGCCTGGGATGGTCACAGAGAGACCCCGTACTCTAGCCAGGCCTCCCAGTGCTGGGTATGGTGCCGGGTGGGAGCAAGGCAAGGGGAGCAGTGCTGGCACCTTGCCCCATGCCACGCCAAGTATCCCTACCAGGCCAGGGCAATGCTGGGCGCAGGCTGGGGCATAATGGGACTGCGCTGTGGACGGTTGGGATCCAGTCCCCTCCCAGCTATGGGGTAGTGCTGGGCCAGAGGTCGGGCTGCCCGGCTTGATTTATAACAGCAACTGACGGCAAACAAAAAGCCCTTCATGGCAGCACAGTCCCACTGCCTGCCACCCGCTGCCGGCAGCACCACCACAGCCTCCGCCGCTCCAGTGGCTCAACAACGGGGGATTGTGCCAGTCCCGGCACCCTGTGCTGCAAGTGCACCCCTGCCCCAGCAGCCTCTTTTGCAGCCTCTGTCCCCAACAGCTCCATGAGCTGCTCCCATCAGCTGGGGCACAAGGGACGTATGACCTCTGGCTGTCGAGCCACAGAGGATGGGAGCTCAGATGCAGCAGGGTGCCCAGCGAGGGAGCGTGTCTTCAGGGTCCCGCAGATGAGGCAGTTAGGGGGCTGGCATGGTGCAAATGGGGCAGGGAGACCCACTCTGCCTCATGCCCAAGGCAGGAGGGATGGACCCCCTGGCCAGACCCTCGCTTACACATGCAGGGCCCCGCGGCAGCGAGCACGCACAAGGGGCTGGGCGCCGGCACGCTGGGGCTCCATCCTCCCGCCCCTGCCCCTTCCCCCAGGCCGTAAATCATCCCTGCTCCCCTCATGAAAGGCCCGTGTATGCGCTGCCGGCGCAGGGAGCCTGCCTGGTGCCAACAATATTGCTCTTGGAAGGCAGCCGGGGCTGCGGGAACACAGCCGCCCCTTGTGCCTGGCCCCAGCGCTCGCCGCCGCTCCCGCTGCGGTGGCACCTGCGGCCAGCGTGAGTGCGCACGGCATGGTGGCTCCTGGGGGGGCCAGAGCCCGGGGGGCTCTTTCCTCATGGAAGTTTCTCTTGGCCTCCCCTGAACGGCTGTTGTTTGGGACACAGGCTCCCCAGCTCCCTGTATGTGCATGGGGTTCGGGGGCTGAGGCCGAGCACACTCATTCCACATGCCAGGGCAATGTGAAGCCCCTGGCACTGAGGGAACAGGACAGTTCTGGAGTACAGGGGTTCTGGGTGTCCCAGCACAAGGGTTCCTGGCTTTATCCAGCCACACTGGCCTTGGAACACAGTGGCTTCCATGTCAGCAGGGACCTGCCGAGGCGGGCAGGAGCTGAGCTGGAGGGGCAGGACGCTCTGCAGCGGCTGGATCCTGTGCTGGAGGTGAGAAGCCAGGCTCAGGGCAGTGCTCCCGCCAGACCCTGGTCTTGCCTGCCCATCCTTATCTCCAGCAGGGAGGGATCGATGGAGCAACCCGGCCCAGTTAAGGTTTAACCAGGCAAAACTTGGCAAGCATGTACCTGCTTCTCCCTCTGGGGAGCTGAGAATGTGGGGCCCAGTGCAGGGGCTGTGGGACAGGGACACAGTGGCCCCAAGCTTTGGCCAAGCCACCAGTGTGGCAGAGAAGCATTCACAGATTTGGCCACTGAGGGCTGAGCTGGAAGCATGTGGGGCTGGGGCTGGCCTGGCAGCACAGAGTGGGCAGCACCAAACCTCATCCCTGCGGCAGCCCTGCCATCTCTGTCCATCCCAGCTGTGCTGGGTAGCACTGGGGCTACAGCTGGAACAGGGAATGGGGTGCATGGGGCCAGGATGGGTGCTGCTCCTCTTGGGGACACAGCATATGCCATGTGCTGGGCTGTACAACAAGGTGCCCATTGAATGACTGAGCAAGCAGGAACTTTGTCTGCCAGCCCTGTCCCCTGCGGAACATCAGAGGCTCATCCCAGGAGCGGTATGGCCACAGCAGGGGAGCGAGGCAGGAACGGGGCCACCCCGATGCTCCCAGCCCCTAATCGCAAGCAGGCGCCTGGCCCTGCCTCCACATCTGCACCTGATTTACTTGCTGGAGCCAGCAGGGCCACAAGGGATGGCAGCGGTTGGGGCTGCGGCCGGGGCCGCGTTCCCCCGGTTGAGGGGAGGACCCGGAGCCCAGCCCCATGCGCTGCTGGAGGAGCAGCCGACGGCTCCTCAGACGGGCAGGCTCCATGGAGCTGGCTGCGGCGTGGGCAGGGGACGGCGGCGCTTCCGTGGGGGACGTGGCTGGTGGGTGGCTCCGTGCCCCGTGTCGTGCCTGCCAGCCCGGAAGCCGTTGGGGCTTGGCCTGCCGCAGGCAGCCAGAGCCCCGGCCTGGCGAGGTGCTGCCCACAGAGGCCCTGGTAGGGAGGAGTGGGACTGGGCAGCCCTGGCTGCAGCTGGGCGGGGGCACTGGGCTGGTGGCGCACTGGCATCGGGGCGCAGCCTGGGGTCAATGGCCATGCTCTGTCCTTAACCTTCCCCAGCACCTGGGTGGCTCTGGCCCCACAGCCAGGCTCCAGCTCCCCTCCTGCCATGCCTGAGGTGCCCTTGGTGATTTCGGCACCCACCTGGTCTATGCTTGGAGCGTGGAGATGGGGATGGCACGACAGACCCACCCTGGGCACTGCAGCCCCCAGCACGGCTCGCGGGGCCGCCTGGGCATGGCTGCCCCAGCACGGCTACTGCCAGCCCTCCTGCTGCTGGGGAAGATGTGCCAGGGGCACAGGCAGCCCTTTGGCCGCTGCCTCCTCCCCTGCACCTGCCCCAGGCAGCACCTGCACCCACAGAGGGGCCCAGAGCTGCCAGACACGCTGCAGCCCTGCCACAGGGAGGGGAAGGGGTGAGCATGGGACAGGCTGGCAGCAGCAGGTACACTGCCCTGGCAGAGCTGTGCACCATGGGAGAGGGATACAACCCGCCCCTCCCAGCACCACCCCCACGGCCGATGGCAGTGCCACCGTTGGTGCCAGCACAAGGCCCTGCTCTGCCCGTGGGGACGCCGGTCTCCTGCACTCTGCCACAGCCCTGCTCATGGAGGAGTGAGACAGTCGGTGCTGGGCACCCAGTGAGCGAGCTGCCCTCAACCAGAGAGCAGCAGAGCACGTCTGCCACGATGCCACTCCTGTGCTGCCCCAGCAGTGCCAAGGAACAGCCCGGTGTCCTGTAGCACTCTCAGACGTTTTCAGCACAAGCTGCACAACAGCTTGCAGAAGTGCCAGCAGTCTCCTGGCTCAGATCGTCCCATCGTGGTGGCTGTAGTGCCCAAGGCCACGCTGGCTCACCAGAACAGCACAGATGAAGGCACGTACTGGCTTCGCCTGGACCTCAGGGTGTCGTGGGATGAG
Source organism: Baryphthengus martii (assembly GCA_013396935.1). Lineage (NCBI taxonomy): Eukaryota > Metazoa > Chordata > Aves > Coraciiformes > Momotidae > Baryphthengus > Baryphthengus martii. Next base: position 156,808 of record VWZK01007907.1, on the reverse strand, counting down.
AGCCGGGCCCCGAGGAGGGCAGATGGGAAGACAAGCCTCCTGCCCCTCCCAAATATTTCAAAGGTGTCTGCATCCTGTTCTTTGCTTTGAAGTGTGGCAAAATCCCAGGAAGGGCTCTAGCAGAGAGACAGCACCCAAAATTAGTAATAAACACTCTATTTGGAGAGCTTCACCTTAGCGAAACAGCAGATACATAAACACTGTATACACAGGAAGGCAAAACTGTCAGTATGCAAACAGGAGCGACACACCAGACTGGGCAGTGCTGGAAATGGATCCCTCTTGGTGTCAATGCACAGCACATCTAGCAGGCACCCGCCCTGGGACAGCGGGACAAGAGCTAAGCAGCAGAGATCGGAGTTGGAGGCCATCCAGGGCTACCGGGCGCACAATGCTTCCTTCAGCTCACGGATCAGCTCGCGAGGTTTAAAAGGACTCCCTCTGTAGCAGGAGACTAAGGTCAGACTTCAGCAGCGGAGCAAGGCTGCAAAATATCAGGAAGGCAAACCCAGACCAGCAGGAGCCTGTCCTAAGGGAAGATGGCAGATTCTGTGCGGGTTGAAGAAAAACAAAGCTCATGCACAGCTTGGAGTGGGGAAGGGAAGGCACTCACTCCAAGCACCGAGATTAGCAACCGGCTCGCTCTCTCCTTGCGTAACCCGACCGGTGTGCACACCGAGTTTTTGGAAGTGCTTCTACAGCCCAGCTCTCAGCCTCATGAAGCCGTCAGCTGCTCCCCTGGCACACAACACTGGGACTCAAGGGTCCCAGACTGTCCTCTGGCAGCTGCTGGGGCTCTGCAACAGGAGGCAGCAGCTTGGCTCAGCCCACCCTGGCACTGTGGTGTGCCCACGGCTGTCACCCGTTCTCCTGCCAGCCCCACCAAGCCCCACTAGCCAGGGAAGTCCTCAGAAGGGCCACATCTGCATTGTCCCGCCCCAGGGAAGAAAAACAGCAGGACGTTTGCCACAGACTAGAAAAGTTTCAGTGCCACGGCAGCACTGATGCCGGGACAAAGTGGCGGGGTGCCCGACTTGGAGCACTGGCACTGAACAGGAGGCCAGCCCCAGGCACACGGCTCCCGCAGTGGGCTAGCAGAGGACGGGCAATGCCTCAGCTTAAGGCAAAACATCTAAAAGAGCTTGTCCAAAACGCACAGCAGTCTCAAATGCCTGCCCTTCCTTCTGGGGCCTTTTCTAACAGATCTAGTACATTAGCACCATGAAGAGACTGTCAGTGTTCATTTCTGGGTTTGAAATACAGAATATCCCTTTTCCAGGATGGTACAAACGTGTAAGAACTTTGTAGAGAGGGACTGGGCAAGGAGTGTCTAATGAAGGATTAACTAAGGCAAGTTTCCAAAGGACTAGTAGCTTTTTAGTCAGCTAATGATTAGACCGAGTTATACTACAGTTTTCTGTGGCATCGAGATTTATTCTTTTTCCCTTAAAACCCTCCTTCCCCAGAGTATTTTGGTGGCAGTAGGGAAAACACTGCACTCTCATACAGACCCTGACAGAATTAGAGATGAACTCACCCTGCTCTACCTTCCTCTGCTGATTGCATTCAGATCTTGGGAGATCTCCACCACTGCCGAGTGTGGCCGAGATCCGTTTAAGTCACAGGGGGTAAAGACACAGACGGTGAATGATCACGTACACCGGTTTCCATGGGAAACCGGGCTAAACAGTTACTTCCTTCCACGTGGAAATCCTCTGAGCAGAGAGATGAGCTGTCTGGAGAACCAGGAGCTCTGTCCCCTCTTGCAGCCCCCCACTCCCACCAGCAGCAGTCTGCACATCAGAAGTTGTAACCACTTGTACAGACAGACCCAAACAACCCAGCTCCAGAACCAACAGCTGCGGTACTGTGAAAGGCTCTGACGGCAGCCAGCGGCTTATGAAATTCTGCACACAAACCTGACCAGAGAAGACATGGAAAGAGATGCCACGCTGGTTATTTCCTATTTTAGGCCCGTACTAAGCCAGGCAACCTGCACCGTGTCCCACAAGCGTTGCTCACTATGGTCTAGGAGCCCTCCTCTGGCAAAAGCCACCTCTGAGTATGGGATACTGGCCCTCCAGGTGCAGGAATCTATTATTTTCTCTGGTGAGGGAGGAGGTGGCCGCTGGCACGCTGTTGCCAAACCCTCCTTACAGCAGATACACACCTCCTCTCACACCGCACCCACCTTCACAGGAAGCAATTACACAATGAGAACTACTCTAAGGGAGTGAAGTATTTGCTGTCTTGCAAGTCTCTTCCAGCTGGATTCTTTTTTCTGAGAGATTCAGTCCCTGTTCTGCTCAACGGGTGCATACAGGAAGGTAGGGCTTTGCTTATCCAGAGGGATAATGAAACCATTGTGGGCTGGCAAAGGATGTGTGTTCTTGGGCCACCAACAACTCCAAGAACAGTGCTGTAACTTGCTCTAGAAGTCTTGGCTGAAATAACTGTAGCCTCCTGGGGCAGTTGACTCTTCCCGGACATACTGCTGTGGTGGGAACGGTCCAACAACCGGCACTGCTCCTGGCATCCTGGACATGGAAGGGAGCAAGAGGAAGAGAAGAGAAAAAAGGAGACAATGTCAGAAGTGCTCTGAAATGTGCCAGCTGCAATCACTGCTCAGCAGGCATGGCTGTCACTGGAACAACAGCCTACTGTAGCCAAGTCAACAACTTGCCAGAAAAGCTTCCAAGTACATCCTTGCCCTCCGTGCGTGTGTGCAAACAGACACCTTTAGCACGGCAGAATTAGCCATCGTGCAGCTCAAGGATGGGTAAAGAGCTTCCATTACAAAGGAAGTATCCTGGCTCTCCTCAGACTGCAGAAGCTGGCCTGGAACAGGACTGAATGTCTGAATCCAGCAGCAGCTTTCTGAAAGCCACTTGTGTGGCTGCAAAAACTCGGACAACATCCACGTCCTTAAGGGAACAGTCATAAGCGTGTGTCGAGAACATCCTCGGCAATATCGTTCCAGAACGGGATACTTGCTATTCCCTGATCTGGCTGTGCCGTTGAAGAGCAGAAACTTTCTGGGGATGACAGATGGAGCACGTGTCTTCCAATCAAGCACTCCAGAGAGCCAAGGCACCATGGGGATGTTATTCCACAGATAGGCAACAAGAGATCCCAGTTTTCCTCCTGTCCTCTGTGGGAAATTTGGCCAGGAGTCTGTCTGTAGGGTTTCCTAATACCTCTTTCTTCCAAGAAGCTCTTTAACCAACAGAGGCTGGTTACTGAGCTTCTTTTAGCAAAGGCTTTGAAATTAGAGATCTGAACTTCGACAGTGTTCAGAACGAGTATTTTTGTTATTAATCATCTGGCAGCCTAATCTTTTTCTCGGATTAATAATATATACAGGGGATGCCATTATTGAACTCACTAGCTGTGAGAGCAAGTTCAGGACTATAGTCTAGGCTTCTGGAGCATGCTGACTACATGCCAAATTTTAAGACAATTAACCCCAAGACAGATTAGAATAGCAAGCAGATCTCCACTGAGCCAGTCTTTAATTAAATTAAAATCTCAGTTGTTACTGAAACCGTGTTTAACAGGTGTCAGGCTGGACGCACTCACTGCAAAAGTTGACACTGAGCTGAACTATCAAGAACCAAAAGCAACCGCAAGGCCTTTCTACTCCAGCAACACCCCAGAGCTGTCTGCAGAGGGAGCTGCTGGAGCGGATCGGCTCCAGGACAGAGCCAGCTTGCGCAAACCCTGGTCTGCTGGAAATAAGCATTCGAAACGGCATTTTCAGTTACATTTAAGCCATTGATTTGAACAGCGAGGCTGGAAATGCGCTTAGAGAAGAACGTTACTTACTGATTCTTGTGTTTGAAGCCACTGATGTGAGCTTGGTACTGCTCTATGGAGTTGAGCACTATGTTACATGTGCTGCAGGGGTAGCCCTTCCCAGCTGAAACAGACAGCAAGGTTAGCACGCACAGCTCACCAACAACCTGCCGCCTGAAGTAGGAACAAGTGAGATAATCCATCGCTCGGTGCGTTAAACAGCCGCTAAACAACAGACAAATAGCAAGTCAGTAGCCTGACCAGACGGTGAGGTTGCAGAATCCCACTACCCCACCATGTATCAGACAGTCGCTGCAAGGGAATCGCTAAGCCAGGAAAGCTTTCCCGGTCAGAACCTGGGTTTGCTTATCTGTAAAAACAAAGACACATTTCCTATAAACAGTTCATAGTATCAGACATAGGAAAAGTCTCAGCATTAAGACACCAAACCTGATGCTATCCTGCCTTTGCAACTCCATTTCTCTCCTAAATTCCTACTTCTCCTGATTTGTACATCTCATAACAGAAAATGAGGGAGGTATTTAATTTGTAAGCTTGAAGTATTTCAGTAAAACACAAGGAGCTGGAGGAGCTAACACACAATGTCCAGTTCCACAATGCAGCATTCTGCTAAGCCTTGCTGAGGTGCCAACTGAGAATATTAAGCTTTGTCCTCAGGCAGCTTGGTTCCAGTCACTGTATCAGTTAACTGCGGGGGGAAAAAAAAAAAGTTTCCAACAACAGTTGTAGTGGACAGACCTATGGTTTTGTGTAATGTGACGACTCCATCTGGAATTAAAGTTCAGGAGGTGACAGATATCAAATGGGCAAGCACGGCAGCAGAGCTCAGTGCAAGAGTCTCTAGTAGGGGGGAAAAGCCTGGAAGTTGTTCTCAAGACATGAAGCTCTCCTGAATTTTGGCTCGCTGGGAAAGGGCTCTCCCGAGCAGCCTCACAAGAAAACATTTCCTTAAGGTGAAAGAGGAGACTCACCCCTGGGGAGCAGAGCAGTGTCATCATGGAGTGAGAAGCACAACACATAATGTAGCAGACATCTCCCGACCTGGCTGTGGAACCTCAGAGAGGTTTCAAACTCTAGTGGACATTCAACTCTCAGAACAGAGCTGGACTGGGTGGGAAAGGCCAGAGGAGCCGTTACAGCCCTCTCAGGTCTGCCTCCTGGTGTGACTGAGAGCACGATCTCTTTGCTGCAAAGCCAGCAAATGAGTGTGTGTGCACAAAATTGTCCGAAGTGCACTCCTGCACCCCAAACTGGTGGTTTGTGGAAGAACTTCAAGCAGACAAACACCTCAAGGTTGCACTGTGAAGAACACTTGTTTACCTGCTGCCAGCCAGATCCCATCAGAGAGAAGTTTAGGGACAGATATGGCTGTTGGCACACAGACATGCAGAGAAAGCAGAAAACATCCTTGACTGCAGCCCAGGCTCCAAAATTTTGCCTGAACAGCTTCACTGCCATGGAGCTGGGTCCATGCTCTGGTTCTGCTGGAGCTTCAGGAGAGACATCAGCCACAGAACCACGGGCACTGCCCACCCACCCAGCCTGCCTGGGCTGGGGCTCCTGCCGCTGTCAGTGCCTGAGTCACACCGAAGCAGAACCATTCATCAGACCCCGCTAATTTGGTAAAGAGCAGATGGGCAACACTAGATACCAAGCACCTTTTCCGTCTCCCACACGACCACACAATGTGGGAGAGAATATTACTGGGATAATTGAGCCTCATTTCTCATAAGCTCATCAGGTATCTAAAGGTGGCCCGCAAAGAATTAGAATAATTAATCCTCTGCCTGTGTGGGTTTTTACGACAGAGAAAGAAGCCCTTGAAGAAGATCTTAAGATGATTTGTCTGTTTATTATTTACCTCAAGCATTCAGCAGGTACTAGACTTTCTGGTCCAACAGAAGACTGCTGGGAGGAACAAGGGAGTTTACCGTGAGCTCCTAATGCTTTCACTGGACTCCAAGGGCTTCCATGCTGCAGAAGTGCTCATAAGCAGCAGATCATAAACCGTTCAAACGAGTTTTAACTGTCTGCCTAAAGTTCCTCCTTAATAGCTCTTTTTTTCCCCCCCTTCATTCCTGCTTGCTCCAGAGAGACTTGCATTAGTTCATCAGATGGAAGTGCCCATACAGAGGCAGAAAGGCATTCAGGGAGAAATCTTCCTGGATTTCATGTGCTTTGAAGCAGCAGGTGCAGTTAAACCTATTTCTTCTATCTTTGGCTATTCCCTTCTGAAGACGTTTTTTAAGCATCAAATGCCACTTTCATCTTTCCACTTCAGAAGCAACCACCTAGATAGAAACAGTACTGGCCAAAATCCCTTGATTATCTGCACAGAGAATAAAACCGACACGTCCTCGATTAGACAACATTGCAAAACACAACCCAAAGCTTGTCTGGAGTAGCTACAGTCTAAAACCTCTCTTGCTGCCAGGGGTTTACAACATCAACTAGATCAATCTTAGGGTGTATAATCAAAATCCTCATCACCAGCAATTCTCCCCTGCTCCCTCTGCACAGACTCTCGTCCAAAGACCTGCCAGACAGATACTGTGTCTCTCCCCCTCTGCTCTTCAGCTATTTATTAGCCTGTCTGCTGAGAACTCACCCATGAAGGACGATGCCGGTGCATCGGGGGTTCGGCCATAGTGTGCCATCAGCTTGTGTTTGGTCTCTTGCTTTCTGTGCTTCTTGCCTACGTAATGCTGTTTTGCCATAAGGGGGTTGTTGAAAGTGGCGTGGCAGAGGCTACAAAACTTGTCTGGGTCAGTAATGTCCTTGTTCTCTTCATTAGAAGACACAGTAGAGGTGGGGAGGGTGGCAGGATGTTTCTGTGGGGGTACCGCTTCTGTAGGGTGAATCCAGATTCTTGGTCAGCCACAGAACTCAAGAGTTAAAAAACAATCACTTTATTTCCCCAAAACCTGCATTAAAAAAGATAACACTACACCTAAATCCCAAACCTAGAAAAGGGTTATCTAGCTAAATTCACATCGCTCCTACCTCTTCCCTTAACACTGCAGAATTGAAAGGCATGTGGTAAGACAAGCCAGAGTAGGCCAGAAAAATTTTCAGGGTTAAAAAAAACCCAAACCAACAGATTGATGTATTTCTCCTTAACATCAGCATGGCCACGTTCAGGAAATACTGGACATGAATGAGCCTCCAGGTACTCTTATCATCACCTGGCTAGAATGTGGGTAGAAGCGTCTGTGCAGCAAAGGCAGGTAGGTTTTGGGAAACACTGTGCAGCTGCAGGACCTACCGTGAACCCAAATCATGAGGAGTCTTGCCTGAGAAACAGCACAAACGGGACCCGGTCTGATGCAGGGAATCCTGTTTCTGCCTGGAAGATCCCAGCTGGGAGCCAGAACACCTGCCATCCTCAGGTGCACTCAAAGGCCACCTTTTCCCTCTGTCCTGGGGTCCTAGAACATCCCAGGCTCTCAGCTGTCCCTGCATCCCCTGGACAGCGGGTTTCAGTCCCCACCCACTGGGCCTTTCCATCTGCTAGCAAAGGGATGGGGCACACTGGCAGCTGCACTGGGTCCAACTCCAGGTCTGCCGGGACTGCACCCCACCAGTCAACGGCAGGTGCCATGGGAAAAGCTGCAGGTTAGAGCAAGCACACGCAGATGCTTCCCAGCCGTACCCTCCCAGTCCCCAGCTATCTACAGCTCAGAAATCCCCCAACCTCAGAAGCTACATCTTTGTAGTTGAGCGGCCCTGGTGAATCTGCCGTATCAGTTTCACCAGCCCCTTCAGTCCCTGTAAGCTTTAGGGAGCGCTGTATCCTGTGACGGGCATTTCCAAGGCTTAACATCACGCTCCCTGAAGAGCAGCTCTCTCCCGGCCCCCGCACACAGGGACAGGCACGACCCTGCTGTGAGCTGCATTTCTCCCAGACAAAGCAAAACAAAAAGCGTGCAACTTTGTGCCCACGCCAGCCCACTGAGCAGGCTGCTGAGAGAGGCCACGTCCCTGGAGGGGCTCTGCCAGCTTACTCTGTTTCTCCATAAAGAGCAAACACATTCTCACAAGAGCTTACGCTTGGGGTCCAGTGAACCTCTCAATTTTTGTATTGCTTGAGCACCCCTGGGTGCAAGGCGGAGGCAGAGCAGACAGTCATACCTTCCACTTTGGGGGACTGCTGCTTCATATTCTTGGCGTGAGTCTTGCCCAGGTAGTGAGATGTCGCCACGGCCGGAGAGGAAAAGGTCATGTTGCAGATGGGACAACATTTGTTCCTGTCTTCCCCGTTGCTGCCGTCCTGCTTGCTGTCCTGTGCACACAGAATGGCAGAGCGGCGGAGGTTGGGAGGGACCTCTGTGGGTCACCTCATCCAGCCTTCCTGTCACCAGAAGAAACACTGACGTCTGGGGGTCTAAGCAAACAAAGGAATCAGAGGTATTCAGGTGTTAAGTTGAAGAAGTGTGACTGAGTAGGACTTCCACTATGCAGCATCATCCTTTCCCTCATTAAAGTGTTCTTGCACCAGGTTACTTTAACCCGTTAGTGAACCACTCAGGCAGAGGAGCAGCCCTGGCCTGTATAGGTTAAGGACAAGGTTAAGTGTGTGGCTGCCAGAGTAGGAATGGGCGCCTTTTACTCTGCAAAGCGTGAACTGAGCAACACAAACATCGCTATCAGCTGGGTCATCTGCAACACGATGCCAGTGGAACAGGCAGTCACTTCTAAGCCTAACATTATGTGTGAAGGCACCCGCCTTTATCCTCCTCCCCTCGGCCCCCCCGTGCGAATGTTGGAGAGTTCGGGATTAAAGCTGAAGCAATCATAAAAGTAGAATCTGTTTCTCAAATGAATCACGGGGCAGACAGATGGCCGAGTGGAACGTGGTGCCTTTATTGACCAACAGCCTCCAGCTACCGACCAAGGAAACCTAAATAAGTAAAACCAGATCACTCTGGAAAGAGAATTCCTGTAGCCAGCCAAGCCAATGTGCTCTCTGTGATGGTAAATGTTATGCAATGACACTCCCAACAACTTGTCGCTTTCAAGCGAGACTATCAATAAAAGACAAAGTACAGGTGTTTAAATGCGGAAGATGCACTCAGGAAGACTGCTTAAACGGGAAGGGTGGCAGGAACTGTGTTCACTGAGACAAGACTTGGTGACACACCTGCCTTTGAGCTCCTCCATTCTCACAATTCCCTTTCCAAGAGTGTTTTCTTCATTTATTCATAAAGGCCACCCAGGCCACACAACAGCCCTTAGCCCAGGAGGTCCCACTCGGTGGCATTTAGGCCTGAAGGGCTCCATGCTCTCCTCTCACCTGCTTCGCATCCAGCCTCATCTTCTTCCCGTGGGCGAGCTCCTCTCCGCCGTGGATGGACAGGTACCGCCTCACCTTGTTGGCGTGCTTCTTGCTCTGGAGAAAGCAGAGAGAAACCCGCCCGCCCCACTGCTCAGCACCGCGCGGTGCCCGGTGGCGGGCGGCGGCGGCTCCCTGCTCCCTACCTGGTAGTGGGCCAGCCTCTGGGACTCGGAGATCAGCAGAGCGCTGCAGACCTTGCACTGGGCCTCGGTGAAGATGTGCCCGTTCTCCCGGATCAGGCGGTCCACTGTGGGGCGGCAAATTCGGCGCGGGAGGGGGGAAGGGAGGCACAACCGGGGCGTCAGCGGCCCGGCCAGGCCAGGCCGGGCTACACCTCACCGACCCCGACCGGGCCTCCCCCCGCCCTCGTTCCCCGCCTCCTCACCT
>VWZK01007907.1:88275-147077 GCA_013396935.1 Baryphthengus martii | reverse complement strand
CGGGCAGCCCGGGCCTGGTGAGTACCTGTGCCCCACGGGGCCCGCCGCACCGTTCTGTTCCGTTTTGCTCCGTGCTGGGCCCGGTGCCCTGGGGCTCACCCGGGGCCCATCCGTCGCGGGGCTCCCGGGGTCGGGCGCCGAACCCTCCCCGCTATGGGCCGTCTCTTCCCCTGGGAGGATCCCGGAACTAACCCCTGGGGCCGTTCCCTGGCCCCTTTCCCCGGGGTTGTTCAGGGGCTGGCGCCCCGGCATGCCCCTCGCCTCAGGTGAGCCGGAGACCACCTCCCCCAGCGCCAGCCCTATCGCCCGGGGGCGAAGGGGGACACTCCCGTACCACTCCCCTCAACGGCGGTAGCCCAGCTCCTTGCACTGGAGGGGACCCGGCTACTGTGCCCCTTTCCCAAGGGACACCCTGGTGCTCTTCTCCGGGGACTGTCCGTTGGGGAGAACACTCCAAAACCGACGCCCTCGGAGCTCTGCCCTGGCCCTATCCCCAGAGGCATCCCCCCAGGCTAGGCCCTGGGGCCAGCTTCTGCCCCTCCAGGTTCCCCATCCGGATTTGGCTCTCTCCCCTTCTCTGAGGGATCCCCTCCCGACCTGTGGCTGAGCCCCTTCCTCCCGAGCTCACCCCTCCCACCTCGGTCCCCTCTATGCTTGTTGAACAGCCCTGACCCGTCCTTGTCAGCCTTCCCGCAGGGCCCTTCCTGCGGAAGGCAGCTGGTTGGGGAGAGTGTGGGAGGACCTCAGGTGGGTGCTGGGGAGAGAGAGGGCCTGTCCGTGGAGGAGGGAGAGATGCTGCATGTGGGACTAACTTGTCCTGGGCTAGCGGGACGCTGAGCAGTTGGCATCTCCCGCAGTGCTTGGCAGCATTTGGAGATGGCCAGTGCTTGGGCGTGAGTGGCCTCTGCAGTCCCTGTGTCCTTTCTCGTGAAGAGCCGGCTCTATAAACAGATCAATCCTGTAAGCAATTCCTCTCCCTGTGGGGTGCTGTGAGCTCTCCTGTCAGGAGACCCAGGACACCAGCTGGGTGCTATGTGCCGGGTCGAGCCGAGGGTCCAGCGATGATATTTCCCGGCAGGCGTGCGGTGCTGCGCTGCCCGAACGCTGAACCGCGTCGCCGTGCTGCCAGGGAGCGTCGTGCCTCTTCTTCCCGAGGTGGGGGGAGTTGTTTACAAAGCGACAGCCTGTGTCTCAAACGGCTCAGAAATTCATCCGGGGATGAGAGTCATTCATTTTTGGCTTCATTTTCAAGCATTTTTCAAGCTGTCACAGCTTGGCAGGTCTGTAGCTGCAGTGTCAAGATTTAGAATTATTCTGTCGGTAATTGCTTTCTGATTCATCAAAATGATAGATGAGAGGGAAAATGACAAATAATCACAAGTTGGGGATCTTCAAGGATATCCCTAAAAATGCGACTGGAGAAGCATGGCATATGCGAGCCCCTTGTTGGGAGGTCACCTTTGCTGTCAGAGCATTTACAAAGAAATTCTCTTAAATTCAGAGTTGGGAAAAAACCACCCTAGATAACTGGAAAATAAGACTGCGAGCCAAACTGCAAAGGTAATTTTACATAATTCAGTCTCTGGCCTTTTCTGCTGAGCCTGAAAACAGGTGTTATCACCTCAGATGCCGGTGACCGGCCTTTCCAAGAGTGCTAAAAGCTTCTGTGCTTAACTTCCCTACCTAGAGAGTTCGGGGTGCGCTCCGATGTGTGTTTTCTTCCCTCAGCTATTCCACCTTGTCTAATAAAAGCTATTACCGCTCTCCTAATCGTAGCCTCAGACTGGCACAGCGACCAGTGATCTCTTCCTTGTCTTGTTCCCTTAGTTACATTTACAGAGAACCACTTTGCCACAAGTCCCTTCATATTCAGCAGCCTTGTGGGAGTTGTGTGGTTACATCTCTTACATCTTTTTTTTTTTTTTTCCTTTTCCTTTAAATGTTGAAGGTGGGTGACTCATCATAACTCCAGCTGATATTTCTCGGTGATCTCTTATTTAGCACAATGCATCGAGCAGAAGATGTATCGCAGAGTCAGAGGAGAGCTGGTGATACCAGCGTGGATTTCAGAAGAAGAGAGCGTGGCAGTTGCTTGTTGCCGTTTGTTTTTTTTTCGTGATAAAAAGGTTTATGGGCTGTCTCTCTAAAACCAGAGTGACCTCGCGCAGCCTCATGTTCTGGAGGTGCAGGCCTCTCCCCTGCTTCATCTCCGTGCCAAAACGCCTTCGTGCAAGTGCTTTTCTTCTGATAAGGGAGCGTTCCCCACCCCGATGGGTGCCCTTTGCAGGGACCGTTCTCGGCCGCTGAGCGTGAAGCTGGGCTCATCTCATCAGGCAAGGGGAGACCATTAGGAGCAAAAGTTAAAAAATGGAAAAAGTACGGTGAGGGTATTCCAGCGAGACCTGAGTTCAGCTCAGCTGGAGCAGAACAGCTTTGTTTTGTAAGAGCCAATGCTTTTCCAAAAGCACCGCTTAGTTTTTATTTCCCCTTCCTAAACGGACAAACGTTTGTGGGCTGCAGCGGTGGCCGCAGTCGGTTCTGGAGCTGTACGTGCCGTTTGTACAATGCTCTGTCTTCAGAGGGCTCAGCAAATCTTGAGTGCAAATCATGACTCACCAGGGTAATCGTCTTTTGTCTCTAGGCATGTGTGTGCATGTCTTTGCAGGGGAAGGGAGGCAGAGAGGCCAAGGGAGCTTCTGAAGGCTGCAGATGATAGGGAGGGAACGCTTGTGTTTGTCTCCCAGCCTCACCTTGCTGCCTTGGACTGTAGATGGAGCAGTGCGCTGCTGTTCGCAGCAGTGATGGGGATTTTGAACTTCTTGCTCATTAGTATTTCTAGAGGCGGCTGCAGTTTGCAATTTTGTGGTGTTACAGAGAAGGGTTTTGCACTATTATTAGGTAATGCAGGGTCTTTGTCGCATCTTCTGTTACTCTTATTTTAGATCTAAGCAGGACATTTGAGCTATTTCAGTGGAAGGCAGAGTGATCCTGTGGAAGGACACTGGTCTGGGAACAGGCCAACTTGACTTACATGTTCAGCTCTGCTGTTCTCTGGGGTGTGACGAGAGGTTTGTTGCTCACGGCTCTGCGCACGTTTCCTTCGAACTTAAACAGAGCTGGTTGTGCTCAGCCCGCTTGGTAAGGCTCTCGCAGATCACAGTTCAGGAAACACCAAATGTCGTTGTCGAGTTATTTACAAACACAGACAGGAAAGGGTGGTTTAACTCCATGTGCGTTCACCGAGATCTCCGGATCCTCTCGTTTGAGTCCCTTTTGATCCGAGCAGCTAACGCTGGCTGTGCATCTCTCTCCAGCCATCTATGGGCTGGCGAGGAAAGGAGATGCTGAAGTACTCGGCTTGCATTGTGTGGGCACCTGCCCTCAATTGTACTGTTCACAGAGCACTCAGGTTTGCACTAATAACGTTCAGCAGGTTCCTCCCTGCTTGTCAAGTGCCTTCTTTAATACCAACGGCTCGGGCACGTTTGCTCCGAGGACTTCCGGCGGCTGGCGCTCATTGAGAAATCCAGGCTGCTGATAAATAAACCTGTTGTCTTGTTTCCTGCCTGCCTCCTGCCATTGCCGGCGATTTCCCGTTCTGTAGTGCTGGTGCAGCTTCCTGCCGGGAGCAGAACGGCATCGCTCGAGGAACCTGCTTTTCCCCCTTGGTTTGTGGAACAGAAAAGCTGACGAATGGCTGTGCTGTGGTGGCTTCTGGGTCGGGCACGCAAGTGCCAGCTTGATCCGCTGCCACTGCCGGGATGGTTCTGCACCAGGACGGTGAAGGTGTGGGGCTGAGGAGGGTTGTGTTGGAGGCCAGGAGACCTGCCGTGAAGTGATCCTTTGGAGGAGTTTGTCAGTGAGCTTGAAGAGGAAAGCCTTACTGCTTTGGGGCGAGGGCATTCAGAGTGGCTTTGGTCTGTGTTAGTATTTCCCTGAAGCCCCTTTGTAGCAATCAGCTATAATAAAGTATTCTTAACTAGATGAGTGGTGACTACTACGTGTGGCTCCCAGTAACGCTAAATCCACTGTGCTTTGTAATCAGGTTCTAATGCCTGGGGTATTTTGCCTAAAAATAGCAAAAAAAAGGATGGCTGTTAGGGGAAGTCTAAATCAGAAGAAAACAAATGGTTTTAATCTTTCCCTGTGTTTCAGAGTGAAGGATGCCGAGGAAGAAGAAGCCCACAGAAGGCCTGGACTCTCGAAGTCAGGATGGGGAGGAAGAAGAGGAAGAGAAGGGGAACCCATCCAATGCCAAGAAGAAGCGCAGTTTTGTGGATGCGTTCATTGTTATATCCGACAGCGAAGGAGAGGTCAGTGAGTGGCTTGTGGTGCCCAGAGCCCATGCTGGGCTCTGCTGCTGCAGGAGGGTGCCCGAGCGTCCCAGGCGGCGTGTGCCGGGTCGGGCCCGGCACAAAGGATATCGTGCCGTTCCTTTTCTTACGTACAAGATGAATCAAATCCTATTTGACTAGGAAATGAACGGTGCGCTTCGTGAGGGCGAGTTATGAGTCTGGGATTTGATAACCAAATCCTCTCAGAACTGAATTTGAAACGTAATTTAAAAGTAACCTTTCCTCAATCCCTTTACAAATCTTTTTTTCATAATTTTTATTTGATTGATTTCCAGCTAAACCATAGAAACATGATTCTGTATTATGTGCAAATAGATAAGAAAATGATTTGGAACACGGGCTTGCGAATAGCTCAAGCACAGCTGGTGTCTGGTAAACTGATCCTGAATTACAGAAGCCTGAATTTCTAACCCGCTTCCATCAGGTGTCAAGGTGAACTGTGGTGTGGATGTGCCTGGCTAAGACATCAAGGCTCAGATCCCTGATCCCTGTGGTTGTCTCACAAACATCAGCCTTTCCATAAAAGATTGAAATGTCTGTGTCAGTGATGCTGGCGCTGGGATGTGTGCAGGAACTCCTGCCTGGGGGAAACCCTGAGAATCTGTCCTCAACTGAGTGAGGTACATGAGAGGAAATTATTAGAATCGATTTTTTTATTTTTTTTTATGTGCGACTGTTAAGGCTTTGCTCTATCTTGCCGATGATTGGGGATCCTAAGCTGCTTTTTGTAATTCTGCCATTTTCAAAAGCATTTCATTTCACTCTCAAGCTGTAGATCTTAAATCAAGTAAGTCCCTTTCTCTCCCACATCTGCAGTGTGCTTCTCTACAATAAGGCGATTATCATGTGAGGAGGGGAAAAGCACTAGAAATAAACAGTAAAAAGCTGTAGGGCAAATGATATTGGATGTTTTTTCTTCACATTGTCTGAGTTCTTTCCCATTGGGAAATTCCCTGAAAGAAATGGAACATATGGCAGTAATAGTTCAGTGGGGTTAAACCCTTAGCTCTGCAATATGCTAAGTTAACTTCAGATGTCTGCTGCATCACTGGCCTTTATTGTGAAACCTATAAGGAAAAAAGAAATCAGCAGCTATAAGAGCTGCTGCAGTACATAAAAGATCAGGACCTGTTATTGTCTGCAATTATTCATCTCAATGTGCACGTATCTGAAAAAGAGGAAACAAACGTCTCTTAAAACACATCTATAAAAAGGTTAGGCTCCCTGACTGTTCTGTAAGTTTGTCTATAAACAATAAATTCTGATGGCATAATCGGTCATATTACAGAAAAGGATATGCTCAGAGAGGCCGTTAAAGAGCCAATTAGGTTCTGTTTAAGTGACAACAGTTCAGTCAGTTGAATGAGTGGATTTATTCAGTTCGGTCTCTTTCTTTCTGTGAGTCATCAGCTTCCAGATCCAGTGCCACAGTCTCTTGTCGTGTTGTTTTCTGCAAAATCAAACCCAAAAATGTGATTTACTTGGGATCTCAAAAAAACCCAACTGTCTGGCTTCTGTAACTGTCTCAGCTCTTCAGTGTACATCAAGTTGAATTTCAATTTCGAACCTTGTAACTGTTGTTCTTGCTCTAGTAAGACCTTGTTAGGTGTTCAAGAAGAGGTGTGGGAAGCTCAGATCAATAGCAATTTTAGAGAACAATACATTCTCAATTAATCTTGCATCTGTTAGGACATGGTTCCTTATGAATCAAAAGCTACAAGGACAATTTGGGCATCATTGATTCGATGGCTTGCTTCCTTGGCAGTCTCTTGGCAGGTATCTATAGAACAAGTCCCTAGTTCTGCTTCCAGACCAGCAGATCTTGTAGCAGCTGCACCTGGAAAGCCTCCAGCTTCTCACTTTTGATGATCTTTGGCAGACTGCCTCTCCCAGGAATTTTTCAGTCATGCTAGATTATCAAGCTCATCCATGTTATTTTGCCAAGTTTTCTTTTTTTTGCTCATGTCTGTGCTGTGGCATCTGCAGAGCTGCATCAGAGGAAGTTTTCTGGACACGGGGCTTTCTGATCTCTGCTATATATAATCCTGGATTTGGGGAACTCTTCTCTTTTTTTGGGAAGGGTCAGACAAAATAAAGAACAGTCTTGCTGGCTTTGTGGAAACAAGAGGAGATGACCTTTTTAGTGCAGGCTGTGTCTCTGAAAATGCAGACACGACGAATGAGCAAAGCGGCTCCTGGCTCCCGTGACTGTTTAAATCCTGCGGGGAGTTAGTTGCCCTTGCCAGAAGATGGGTGGCCAATCACAAATCTGCAGTATTTCAAATAGTGCACAGCAATGCACCCTCTCCAAGCATAGTGGTTCCTGGTCTGTCTCATGAACCTTTTGCTTCATTTGGGCTGTTGATAAAGACCCTTTGACCCTCAGGATTTTCTGAAGGCATATCTGAGTGGTGATTGTCGCCTCCAGGAGGCCTGGCCAAACGTGAGCACTGAGCACAGCCAGACGCCCAGCGGTTGTGCTGCTCTTTGACTGATCTGCAGCCTTTGGTGAAACTAGTCCCCAAATGCTGCTGATCTGCTGTGGCACCTGTTAGAAAGGTTCCTTTTTCCTGGGTGGAGTCTTTGAGTGTACTTCCCTCCACTCACAGAGTTTGCACGAAGTCTCACAGGCTCTTTCTGCCAGATTCATCAGCTCTGCCAGCCCCTGGGGAACATGACAAGACTCCAGGGTGATGGTGCCATCTATTTCTGCATGGCATCTGTAGCCTGTCTTCTCTTTGGTGAGGAATATCCCTTTGCCTGAGTATTATTATGTTTGGAGATACTCACAGCCTGGGTAAATAGCAGTGTGTGTTGATGTTCCAGAGCAGATGTTGGTTTTGGTAGAAAGAGGGAGGTGTGTTTGAGCATCGGCTGGAGTACCTGTCCCCCACCCTGTCCTGTTCTCCATCAGCTGTGGCTGTGGGCACTCACCTCGGGACCAGGCGTGACCTGAGGGACATCTTGCTATGGAGAAGGTGGTGCTGGATGGCAGTGCCCACCTCACACCAGAGGCTGTCCGAGCGAGGCAGGGCCTCGTGGGAGTGCTGCTGCAGCACTCTGCTGTCCCCATGGGCTCTGCTCTGGTGCTGAGTGACTGGCACCTTCGGTTCCCGGAGGAGAGCGCAGTGCCAGTGTGCTCGCAATTTGGCTCCACGGCTCTGCTGAGCTCGCTCCTTGGAAATCAGGTTGGTCTGAATCCAGGCTCCTCACGGCCCAGTAAAACCCCTTTCTACAGAGGCCTCCCTCCCCTGTGTCAGGAGCTACACATCTGGCGCAAGTCCTGTCGAGTGTCGTTGTTCGAGTCTCCGCTTCCAGCAGGTTTGTTCTAATGAGCTGAAAGACAGAGCAGAGCTGAAACACATTCTGAACTGTAGTCAGAGACTAATATAAAGTAGGGTGTGATATTAATTTCAGCAGCAGCCTTGGCTAGAGCCGAATGTGGCACTTCCAACATCTAATTGGCTTTTAAAAATAAATTAGTCTGGTTTTCATCTATGTATTTGCCATGCAGGACGTGTGGTGTTGGCTGTGCCCTATTGTTAGATGGTCCCAACTGCTGTTGAGCGGTAAAATTACCCAAATCTTTTGACTTTGCAGTCTTCACTCTCAGCAATGGAGATGTTCTTCTGTGGCCTTTCCTTCCCTGAGTCAGTAGAAGCTGATTTCTGTGGTTTATGATGTGGATTAGAGGGAGCAGGATGTGGGAGGCTGGCTACTGGCTTCCATTTATGGGCTTTTAGGAGCAAGTGGAGCTGTATCTGTTTCTGCTGGCAGAGTCAGGTTCTCTCAAGTATGTGCAAAAGCATTTTTAAAATGGGAATTTGATTTCCTGCTGTCTGGTGAAACCAAGCAGGTTAAAAAAACAAGGAAGAAGAATAGTGGCTGCCTTCCACTAAATGTGTAGGGAACTTTGAAACCCGTCTTTTTCTTGATCTGTGTACAATGCTGACAGCGAAATTGCTCATAAGAGAGTATCATAAATTAAACTGCAGAGCCTGACACACAGGAAGAAAATTTGGATTCCTTCTGGCCGCTGCACTTTAAATCGACGGCGAAGGAGGGGAGACGCTCTCCGGGCTGGCACTGAGCAGAGGTGCGCAGCTCCCGCCGCACCTCCACTCTTGTAATTAGTTTCCTCTGGAAGTTGTGTGTTGGAGATGACCTTGTAACTAAGAGTATTGGCTGCAGTTTGGGAATATTTTAATTGATTAAGATTATTTTTGGACTAGTGATCTTATTAGAAAGGCAGTTGGTTGAGTGGCCCCCTGAGTTCCTATTATCCTTGTAGACAGATGAGCATTAAAAGGTTGGGTCAGAAAGAGCAAGCCCTGTTGTCTTCTCTGAATTTTCTTGGCCCCTTCTGCTTCTACCATCCACGCCTGCATTTATGCAGAGCACTCTGGGGCCTGCGGGGCTCTCTCCCAGCAGAGGTACAAACAGCCATAAATCCTAATTAAAAGGTGTGTTTTATTTTCTGGCTTTAAAAATAAAGAAGATTTAAGAATTCTTGGAATTGAGATGTGTGTGTATATTTTGGCCCATCAGGATTAATTGGATTTGCTTCAGCGGTTCGCTGTACTGTGCCTATTCGGTAGAACGCCGCTGAGCAATTTAAACATCTTTCTCAAATGTATGAGGTTCATACAACACGTGTCCTGCAATAATTTTTCTCCTGCCGCCGCTGTAAATGCTGAGATTCTTCAGGACCCAGCCCGGGGAGCTGAGGCGTGTACTCGGCTGTGCGGTGAAGCCGGGCGGCCGCCCGGCACCGGGCACGGCGTTCCCCTCCAGAGCCCCGGAGGTGTTTGAGCCCCGTCTTGTCCTGTGGTGCGTGTTGTAAATGTGTCTGTGTGCACAGAGCAGGCACTGGCAGCCGTGGAAAGTTTGGTGTGCTCATAAATCACATCCATGCCCTGGAAGAGAGCTGCAGATGAGAGTGTCAGGGTTGACCTTCCGGCAAGTGCAAGAGTGATGAGGGGAAGATTGATGCCTAGAGAGAAGAGCTGGGGATTTACAGAGCCTGCTAGGATTAAACTGCCCCTGTCTAAGCCAGAGTAGGTTTAGTGCTGTTAGACAGGGCTTTGGGGGAGAGTGGGAGAGCTGTATCTTAACCTCATCCGGCATATAATCCTAGCGATTATAATCCTGGTGCGATCCCACGGACTGTTAGGAGGGAACTGCCCATGAGGTCAGCGTGGGGATGCTGTTGTGGACCCAGGCAGGATGATTCTGAGTAGGGCAACTGATGGCTTATGGAATACTGTGGAGAAGGGTGACATGCCAGGGCCCTGGAAGAGTGATGATTTCACCTGCTCGGTGTGGGCTAGGCAAGCTCAGGAGTAGAGAGTATCCATCAAGAGAGAATCTGGCTGCAAAGCAGCCTTTTGGAGACACAGCAGCAGACCTTAGGTATGGAGTGCCAACAGCAGGCTGGGTAGGAAGGAGAAGGAATCAGTCAAAGGGAAAAAAAACCCCTTAGGTGCGAGCATGAGTGTGCGTGTGGACTTGCTGAGCATGATTGCTGCCTCTTTGTGAGCTGATTCTTAAATCAGTGGAAGTGAGGAATGGCGTAGGTATTAGGGCATGTAAAAGCTGTAATGTATTAGGACTTCAGGAAACCGCTTAATAGTATGTCTTGCAAAAATCTCAGTTGGATAAATAATTCAATTTGGTCTAGATACTAACATTCCTGGATTGAAATCCTGCTAAAAGACTGTCAGCAGAAGCTGGTGATGAACAGAGGAGAGGTTCATTTGGGGGAGATGTAAAGCTGAGGCCAAGAGGATCAATATTAGGTCTGTGTGTGTTTTAACATCCTCATTAATGATCTGTAAGAGGGAGCAAGCGGTGTACACACATTAGTAAAATCTACAGATAACGCTAAAGCTGGAGATGTCTTGAACAAAACTCAGCGCAGAGGTGCAGTCCAAAGGACTTCACAGGTTCAGAAACACGAGCAACGAACACCAGAAATCAATTACACTTGAAAATCAGCAGCGTATCTGTTTGCGTTAAAGTCGCGCGAGCTCCACCTCGAAGCCTCGCTCCTGGCACAGAAGGTGGTTTGAGGCAGAAGCGCGTGGCCAGTTTGCTACGAATCTCACGGACCGAAAATCCAACTGCAGCTGCGGAGAGAACCGTGTGAAGCCCCATCCTGGCCAGGCGTAGGTCTCTGCCTGAAACGCTGGGTTTGATTCTAATCCTACATGATTTAGAGAGACAAATTGGAGGGGGTCCAGTGCCAGCCTTCGGTAATGTGTACGCCCTCACTTAAGCCGTTAGGACAGCAACTCGCATAAATGTGTGCCAATTAAGCCTGTGACCATTCTTGTTGCAGCGTGTGTTCTTAAAGCAACAAGCATTTAGGTTGTTTGTGTGGGTATTATTCCGGGAGGCATCCAGATGACAAATTTCTGAAGTATTCAAGCTTCAAAAATGAAACACTTGTGGCAATACAGTGAGTGAACAGCACCAGGAGAAAATAGAGCTGGCTCTCCTGCCCTTGGAGTGCCTTCACGTGGATCCCCCCCAAAATGGTTAGGATTCAGTTACCTGAAACTGTCTGGACAGAGCACTAGAAGGTGCGTGACAGGAAACCATCCTCGCTTACAAGTGTGCCACGTTCAGTTATAAAAATATTTTGTTTTTCTGTTTTGAGTCCTTCCAAATACCGCTGTTTTATTAGCGAGGCCAAACAAATTCTCTCTGAAATCATGGGCAGCAGGTGCAGTGCATGGTGTTGACTGGCATGAAGTCTATTGTCTCTCCTACTTCTCTGTTTATGTCAGTCTGTAACTTCTTGCTCCTTATGCTTGTCACACAGCTTTTAATAGTTACAGAATGTGCTTGAATTATGTTTGAAATTCAAATTTCACGCAAATAGAGGCTTGTTCTTGAACCAGTGTTTGTGTCTGAGCAGTCGGGGGGAGGGAGCTGGTAGTATTTCTTCCATATTGTATGATCTCACCATATTTTTTCCATTACAGCAGGAATCAAAGGAGGAGAGCGGATTGCAAAAGAAGAGAACAAAACAGCAGCTGGATAGAACGAAGTTTACTGCTAAAAGAAAAATTGCACGTAGGTCTTGAGCGTGGGGCTGGGGAAGTAAACTGATGCTGAGCAGCTTCTGCTGTTTGCGTTAGAGATTATTTCCCTTGCAGAAAGGCTGTGATGTGGTTGGGGATGCACAACTCTTGGAGAAGACCCTTCTCAGGGGTAAAATTTGCCTTTCTGAATAGGCACACTGTCACTTGTTTTCTCCCCAGGCGACATGTGCGCAGACTGGAGCACTTCCAAAATAAGCGTGCGAGGGTGTCGGTACCTCGCCGGGTTTCAAAATCGGTTGAAGCCGATCTGAAAGCACTGTCAGTCACAAACTACTTTCCCATTTGGGCCCCTCTGCTGCTGTCTTCCCCTGATACGTCATGATGCTCTGACCTAGCAGTCACAGCTCAAGAAAGATCCGAGTCGCAGCTGACAGCTCTCTGAAATCATGGGCTCGTGGCGCGGGGGCAGCCGGAGAAGCCGGCAACATCGGGCATCATAAGGAAGAGTGTTAGGAACAAGAGATTTGCTTTACGTCATTTTGCTGTTATATAAAGCGTCGGTGCACCCACATCAGCGGCGCTGCGCGTGGTTCTGGTCTCCGCATCTCGAGGACCCGGTGGAGTTGGGGGACGCTTGGAGAAGCGCAGCCCAAGCCGTGAAGAGCAGGGAGCAACTGCCTTATGAAGAGTTACTGTGAAGCCTGGAGCTGCTTTGTTAGGAGAGGAAGGTGGGATCAAAGGTCAAGTCAGGAAGGCCCTGCCTCAGCTGAACACTGAGCTGTTGTTCACCAGCTCCTGCAGCCAGGGCGCAGCCGGTGGAAGTAGCAGGAGATGGATAGGCTTAAAACGGGCGAAGGAGAGTAATGGTTCACACAGCGTGTAGTGAACTCCTGAAGATTTTGTCACAGAAGGTTGTGGAGAGGTCAGTACTAGCAGCTTTAATAAGGGATTAAATGCATTCATGGAGAAGAGGTCTATAAACAGATGCTTGAGGGAACCGGCTGGGATATTCCTGCTCATGTTCTGCAGAGGGCATTTCTGGTTGCTGGGGATGTACAAGCAGAGGGGACTGCTGAGCGTGGCCGGTTTTGCCCGTGCTCCCCGTCCAGCAGCCAGGCGGGTGGGATGTTGCTCTGCCTCGGCAGATCCGCATCCCCGTTCCAGTGCTCCTCCGCAGGGCGGCGTGGTCCGTCTAGTGTGTTAAATTCAGAACGTTTTAAAATGGGAGTGATGCTGTCTTTGCAAAACCCAAAGCAATCACTGAACAAAATGGAGCACACCAGTGCTCCGCAAGCAGCAGCAGTTGGGCTCGTCAGTCCTCAGAGGGCTTGTGTGAATTAAATGGTTTTTAATAGAGGCCTAAGGCCATAGCATGAAACAGCCCGGCTCTTTGTGGGAGCTGAAACCCACTGTGCGTGTCCTGTGTCGAACAAGTAAGGTATAGAAAAGTCAAAGATGGGGAAGAGTTATTTTTTTCTTTTTTTCCCTTTTTCTTCTTTTTCTCCCAGAAGAAACAGAACACCAAATAAGAGCTGAAGCCCCCCTTGGAGATGCTGTTAAAATGTGACCAAACATATGGTGCTGAAAACAGGGAGTTGCTGAAGCTGGATGTTCTCATGGCGTTGTTGAGCGCGCTGGGTTTTGGGAGCTGGTGCTGTGCAAAAGGTGTTCCAGGAGCTCTGGAAAATCCTCAGGAGTCGGGGCCGGCTCTCCAGCTGTTGTATAATGGGGGAGTTTTGTTGCCTTTGTGGATGCTGAAATTTTTGATATTAGTTTTTCTCTTCCTGGGGCAAAAGCTTCTTTTTTTGTGTGTTTTTAGCATGCGTGTCTGCCTCCTCAAAGCACAGGAGATTGGGGGTGCCTGGCGCCGCTCGGTCGGAGAGCAGTCGCTTGTTTAAGCACGTGTGATGGTGGGTCTGTTCTCTCATTTATGGGAAGCTATAATTAGACTTTTGGTGTTTGCTTTTAGGCAAATTAAGATTTGAAGTAGTAATTATTTTTCTCAGTGTCTTTAAATAAATTCTTTGAATTGCAAGACAAATTGGTCTTTTGTAAAGATTCAGTGCTCCCTGGGTAGAGCAAGTTCTTTCTCCTCAAAACTGGAAAATTTCTGGTATTTGCAGGCTCTGGTTATATAGTGTATCCTCCCATTTTTGCTTTGTTGTGGTTTTATTCATTTTAACCTAAAGCCATAACTAAAATATATCTGTGACGTTTCATCCTGACAGGATAAATGGAAATATAAACCCTAAAGAACTAAATATCTCTCTCTCTCTCTCTCTCTCTCTCTCTCTCTCTCTCTCGCTCTCTCTCTCTCTCTTTTTCTTTTTTTCCGGAGGAAGTTCGGTGCTTTAAAGCACATTTGAATGTTTTTACTGTAATTGCGCTTTGGATACGTGGAAATACTGAGATCCCACATTTCCATTATATTTGAGTAAATCTCTTATTAGTAAGTGTTAGAAGTACAACTAGTGGGGTATTGCATCTAATTCACTTTGCAAATGTCAAAATGGAACATAAATCGCTTAGCAAATTGCTGTATTAGCATTTAAAAAGGCTCTGAAATGGTTTAATTTGTTTAGGTCTGCAGTGTCTTAAAAACAGTTTCTCCCTGACCCCTCCTTCCCATCTGTGGATTTCTTAGATGCTTGTGGTCCCTGGAGTGGCACTGGGATTTCGTGCCGCGTGGGGATGGACAAGTGGCAAATGGATTTTGGAGTGTGAGATGCAGAATTCCCAGTCAGAGGGGCTGGTGCTTCCCCACCTGGCAACGGGAACGGGCTTCCACGAGGCGTGAGGTGTGTGTGAGCTGGGGATAACGGAGAGCGTCTGTCTGGACGGAGAGGGGTCACCCCTCCCAGGGGCCGCCGGAGTCCCTGCCCCGCTGGCACGCTCTGGGAGCATCTCATGCACGCTTGGCACTTGCTCCCAGAGCGCTCCAGAGCTCTGTTTGCACACACCAGTCGGGGGCTAATGCAACACTCAGGATTTCTAATCATTGTAAATTATGACCGGTGTAATCAACATCAAGTTTAATAAAACACATGGTGCTGAGAAATGATCAGATGCAGAGCACAAAATACAGTCAGCTCCGGGCTGCTCAGCTTAAAGCAGGTCAGGTCTCCTGGAAGGCACGAGCAGAGCTTCTCTTTGCTCTCCCCACTGTCATGTCAGGTGGATTTAAACTCGAGATTTCCCCGTCTCCGGAGCACCTACTCAACTGGAACATGCACTAAGTGCATCTTGTTTGTCGCTGGTTTCTTTGCCAGAGGCAGCATTTGTCTGGCACATTCCCTGTCCCCAGAGGGGAAATTGCTATGCCAGGGAGGGAGAAGAAAACAAAATGTACAGTAGTAACTCGCCAAAAAATGTTTCTTTTTATTAAGCTTCATGGATGTTGATAGCCTGAACTGGTGAACACTCAAGCCCCCGTTTTAATTTAAGCACGTGGAAAGTCTTGTGTTGCGGGGCACTCATCACGTGCACCAGTTTTCTTGCACATGTCAGAGTTTGCAGGATCTGGCCTGTTTGCTGTGATGGTTCGAGCAGAGAAAGAAATCAGCACGCTCTTTGCTGAATGCTTGTGAGGTGTTTGGTGTTTTGGAAATGCTGAGAATTACCGGTGTTTGTGGGGACTAGAGGCTTCTTCAGACACTGGGCTGTCGTGTGCTTTCCATTAAAGAATGATTTTGCTTTTTCTCCCCTCTGGTTCCTCCTGCCTGTAACATCATAGAGTGACTTTGTCCAAGGACAAAAGATCCCCACGAGCCCTGAGTGCCCTGCAGCCTGCCTTCACTTCAACCTCTTTCTTTTCTTAATTTTGAATGAAATTAATAAAAAAAAACCACAAACTCAACCTAAAGCTAAGTGCTGATTTAGTAGGACACGTAAAGGATTCTACAGCTGATAAATCAGAGCAGTCCAAAAATGCTTCAAATCCTTCCTGGGTGGGGGAGGACCAGCCTGCCATGGGCGGCGAGCTGGGGGAAGGGCAGAGCAAAGCCAGCGCCGCTGCCGTGCGGCTGCACCTCAGTGCAGCGAGGCCGTGATGCACGGGCTGCGCTCAGACCAGCGCGATCCCCAGCTGCTGGCAGGAGCTTGCGCTGCTCCGTTTTGGTGGCAGCTGGTAGGAAGGGAACGGGTTAGAAAATGGGAACCTGTGACTTCAGAATCTTTATTGAGGGAAACGTCTGTCTCTGAAAGAGCCTGCGGCGAAGGCATGTTTTGTGCTTGGGCGGCCTTCCTGTCGAATCGCGGCTCTGACGGCTCCCCCAGCCCATCAGCGAGCGAGCCTCTTGGTTCATGCATGAGATGGCGCGGGCAGGAGGGAGTGGGGTTTTGAAGGAAATCTGTCAATTTGTTTTGAGTGAGAAGATGTATTTTTCAGCTCCTGAGAGTGCTGTTGAGTTGTTTTCCAAGCTGCACTCCGTTCTGCAGGCATTGTGTGTTTTAAGCACAGTGAAAGCATTGGATTGAATCTAAGTAAATAAGTGTTTTCCAAAGTAACTAACTGCTTTGTTTCTAAATAGCCAGTCTTGGCTTCTGGTTTGCTCTTGAGTAAGGAATATTTCAGGAAGAAATTTTCTGCTGAAATAGCAGTTACGACTGTAGGAAACCTGTTTCCCATGCATGACTGACTTAGTGATGCAGTGGAGTGGTGATGTGAGCAGAAGGGGGATGTATGCATGTGAAAGATCCTCCATAATACCACCGAGCAAGTAACATTATCCTCCACAGAGCTTTCCACCTGCGGCTTGGGGTGAACAACATGTAGCTCTTTTTCTCTCGGGTAGGTCTCCTGTGGTATTGCAGGTATCTGCGTGTCAGAAGGCAGTGATCTCAGTGCTATTTGGCTAGTAAAAAAAGTGCATTAAAGAAGTGTTCTTTATCCTGCCTTGCTGCTGTGCCCATCTGATACAAAGGTGAGCACACTTTGGAAATCTCTCCTTTTCTTCTCTGCTTGAACATGACCCCTGCAGCCGTAGAGTGTGTTGTTTGATGAGGGCAAATAAAATGTCCCATTGCAGTTAAGATAGTGAGGGAGTGGGGCTTTAGATGGCTGTTGAATCCCTAACTGAGGTTCCTGACTCGGGTTACTTTGTTCAGTTAGTGTTGCCTGCTCCCGTTTTGGTGACAACTTTTCAGGCAAGCTGAGGTTCAGGTGTTTTGTGCCGCATTCCTCCTGGGGAGATGAGACCCCATGACATTTCTCCCAACGTGTTGGATATACGTTAGGTGTTTGCATATACCTGCAGCTGTGACTTGACATTATCTTTTTTTTTCTGCTGTAGAGATGACTGAAGAGGAACAGTTTGCACTGGCCCTGAAAATGAGTGAGCAAGAAGCCAGACAAGTGAATTGTCAGGAAGAGGAAGAGGAGGAGCTCTTGAGGAAGGCCATTGCCGAGAGCCTTAATGTAAGTGCGCTTCTGTGAAGAGGCTTACTAGGGTTCTTCAGCAGCACTGCTTTCTGTGCTTGCTTCCCCACACTGCACCAAAGGAGGGTTTGCTGAGGGCCTTGCTATTTCTACCACGAGCTGAAACTGCAGCAGTTGCAGAGTAGTTTTGTACCATTTCTAGTGAGAGGGGCCTGTGAAGTCTAACCTCAGCTGTCCCCTATTTTGGGCTACACAGTTATGGTTGAGGCAGGGGGTCTGCAGTCCAGGTGATGGCTACCGGTGTGCCGGGGTAGGCCCTGGTGTCCTCTGCTGATGAGAACAGGCCTATCAGAGAACCAACCTTTTGTTTTTCAGAGCTGTCAGCCCTCAGACTCCTCCGATGCAACCCCTCAGTTGTCTGTAGAAGCGCTGGACGCACGAGGCCAAAGCCAGCCCGCCGAGAAAGAAGGCTCTGAGATCCTGGGAGGTCTGGCGCTTTGCCCTGACACCCCTCGCTCCGAGTGCAGCTCCCACTCACAGGGCGCCAGAGCTGATGGGAACGGACAGATGGATGTCGCCCGGAGCCCCCTGGTAGTGTTGAGGAGGTTAAGCCAGGAAATTGTTGAAAGCTCACTAGTATCCAGCATAATCGTGTCTCCGGGGAAGGGCCAGCCTGTCACAAGGTCAAGTGAAAAGCCTTCCTCACCAGCAAAAAGTGATTCTGATAACACTTTACCCTGCACCCTCGAAGAGGACCTCGTCTCTTTGAGTCCCACCTTTGGCAGGGTGACTTCAGGCTCCTGGCGTCTGACACCTCGGAGACTGTTCACAAGCGCCTCCAGCTCTTCTGAAGCAACAGGCCACGAACCAAAAGAGCAGCCCCTGCCCTGCACTGACCATTCTGTGGGAAAAGCTGATGTTGAGGACTCAGCCACACTCTGGAAGAGCTGGACTGTGGAACAGTGTGGCAGCTCCGGGAGGAGTGGTGGAGGAGCAGGTACCAAGCACACCTCGCAGGGCGGGCACGCCACCAAGGTCTGTGTTTCCACAGAGCAAGCCGAGCAGAACGAGGTGCCCGACAGTACCCCTGAGCTTTGTGCACCGAACGCGACGGAGGAGAGGCACAAACAGGAGGAGGCCAGAGACACAGTGCACTATTACTGGGGCATCCCCTTCTGCCCCAAAGGGGTGGACCCCAACCAGTACACCAAAGTCATCTTGTGTCAGCTGGAGGTTTACCAGAAGAGCCTGAAGCAGGCTCAGAGACAGCTATTGCATAAGAAGGAGTTTGGTAACCCAGTTGTGCCCAGTTCTTCCTTGAGCCAAAATGAGCTTGGGAAAGGAGTTCAGATAAGCAGGGAAAACGGGGTTGCTGATGATACGGAAGATGGAGACCCAGACGGGCAGAAAGAGTCTGAGAGCATCACTTGGCTTCTCCCTTCGAAGAGGAGAGAGGCAGAGAGTCCGGGTCACAGCGTGGAATTAGAGAAGAACTCAACTTCCGATGATGAACCGACCACCAGCTACTGCCAGGTAAGAGCTTTGCCACCGAGCAGAGGTTGAGCAGTTCTGCTCTTCTGTCCGTTTTAGGGGTCTATCCCTTCTGAAAAACAGACACTGCTGTTTAATGTTCCTCTTAAATTTAGGGACTTCCTCCCCACAGGACACAGCTTACTGTGAGAGGGAGAGGATGAAGTGTATGAGCTGCTGCCCAGCTCACCAATGGAAGGGGCTGTTGTGCAGCCTGGCAGCCATCCATTAATGCACCACTGAGATAAAGACTTCCAGCTGACTTGTCCTTCTCAGAAGGGTGTAGCCTGGCAGTGTGTCAGGGTAGCAAGCAGAGAGATGATGCTGACCACTGTCAGCTCTGGCAAACCAGCTTCTAAACCTGTGGCCGTGTGAGGAGCTCCGTGTTTTCCTGCGCAGACAGAAACGTGGCTTTTGTCCTTGCAGCGCAGCCTGTCCTTTCCTGCCCCTGCGTGCTCCTCCGCGGCTGTACGTGCTTCACCCTTGCAAGTGTTCTTTTCCCTCGTGGTCCTGCGGTTGGGGCTGGGAGAGGCTCTGCAGGCTCACAGGCATCTTCTGCCTGCGCGGGGTGATCTGTCATCGCGGTGGTGCTCATCGTCCTTGTTCTGGTGGTGGGGGACCTTCTGCCCGGCTCGCTCGCTGGGTCTGCTAGACGCTAGGTGTCAGCCTCTGTCTCTATCAGGGCTCTCTCGGTGGAGCGGAAGGCAGCTTTCTGTCACTGCTAAGTTTAAACAGATTGCTAGTCAGATGAAGTATTTATTACTGCTGTATTTTAGGTTTGTGTCAGCCTTTTCCAACCCTCATTTTTCATAATGACTTCACTCCCGGATCATTGTATAACTTTATCTTCTCTATGACTGAAGCCTCGGCTCTGTTGTTCCTGTTTTCGAGTGTATTTGATCATTTACCCTGGTGTTAGAAAGATACTTAACTTGTTTTGTGATATTTATATTCTGTCTTGTAATATTGAACACTTAGGAAAAACGTCATGTCTGCATTTTCTGGTTGCAGAAAAAGAGCAGAGCAGTCTGTGCTGAAATGTGACTTTTCATGACAGTGCTTTGGCTTGGGTTTAGCAGACACAGATTTAAACAAGCCTTAGAGGTGACCTGCAGAGGAAAGGAAATGACTTGTGCCCTTTTTCATTTCTTTAGGATAGATAGAAAAGACCTGAATCGTTTTTAAGGCAAACTGCTTTATTTTTTTTCCTTCTGTGTTTTCTCCTTTGGAAATGGAGGTGTCATTAATCTGGAAGATTGGGGTGGCGGCAGGTCTGTGGAGGTACATGCTGAAGCCTTTGGAAAGCTACAGCAGCTGGGAAGGGTGTGAAATTTTAATCAGTATTCTGTGGTCACTCTTTTTTTTTTTAATATTATCCATTTAATGCTAATACCTAATTAATTCTCAGGGGAAAAAAAGAGATTTTTAGTGGTGCTGAGTGGGAACTTGGAATGTGTACTCATCCTGACCACAAGAACTCTCCCAAAGAGCTGTAACCCGTATATAGATGCAGTTCTGATATATTTAAGGGAAAAAAATAAGGAAGTGGGAGGGAGAGCAGACTTTAAAATTTCAATCTTAGCCCAAAATTTGCCAGTCTTCTATTTGCTTGAGAGAAAATAATTTCTAAATGCTATTTCATCGGCTTTATCACACCCAGCTTGAGAGGCTGCTCCTTTCTCTTGCCTCTCTGTGCAGTCGTGCACTGAGGCCAGTGCAGGTGATTTACTTGCAAGATCGATATGTTTGATGTTTGCTTGTGCCTCGTCTCAATTTTTTTTTCGTTCTATCAGATACAATTCCGCCAACAGTGACAAAGGAGGGGCCCAGCAGCTGTGTCCCCGGTGTGCTCAATGTTTTGGAGACCCTGCTACCTGTGCTGCCCTGGGGCTCCCCCCAGTGCTGCTCGGGGCTGATAGAGGATTTTAGCCCCTGGTGAGCCCATGGGGACTCAAAGCTGTCCTTGAAAAAGCTTTGTGCAGTGAAATGAAGGTGCAAATGATGTGCTCAAGGGAGCCTGCCTGTACCCCTGCTTTCAAACCCTCATCTGGAGCAGGCAGAGACCTTCCATCCTGGCAGCGGCCAACTGCTGCAGCTGCCACCCATGGCCAAGGGATGTTTGCACAGAGCAGATCCTGCTTGTCGGGAGATCTCATAGCCTGTGAACCTGCACTAACGAACTTCAATGCTAATAGAATCAATTCCTTCATAGCCTTTCAAATAAGATTAAGGGACTCTTGGTCTTTAAAAGATTCAGAGAGAAAAGACTCAGTTCCAGAGAGTTAGTCTGGTGATGTGAATTAGTGCCATACCTTACAACATATGCACTAGGAAAAACAGAAACACGGCCCAGTATTCATGACCAGGGCAGAGGCATTGTTAAGATGCGCACAGTTCAGGAAAAAGAGAAATTACAAAAAAAAAAAAAAAAAAAAAANAAAAAAAAAAAAAAAAAAAGGAAAGCAGTGTGGTATTTTCTGTTAGTGATGAGTTAAGTTGTGACGCAATAAAGAACAGGATAGATAAAACAGAATATTTGGAGGTTGGAGTCACTTTAGGGAAATGTGACAGGAGGCTCTGTTTTGGGGCTTGCTGGGGAAGTTCATCAGCCATCCAGAAATGGAGCTGATCGAGGTTGAAACCTGTGGTGGAAATCAAACTCAGAGAGTTTAATAGGCTCAAGGAAGGAGAGGAAACCCCCTTGGATTCCTTTGAGAACTAGCATGAGAAATTGTGGGCCTGACGGCAAGGACATCTAATAAACCGTTGTAATTCTGCCTGATTAGAGAATGGCAAGTGTAACGTGTACACTGAAGAAGAAGAAAGGGATCTGGGTAATGACTGGCATGTTAGCCTGACCTTGGCAGTGCATAAGGCTTTTGAACAGATTTTTAAAGGAAAGAATAAGTGGAGTTGTAGAGCTAAATGAAAAATGAGATGAAATGCACACAGATTTGCCAGCTGTAGATTCTGCAGGTTAATCTGTTCCCTCTCTTTGATGGGACTGCTGATTTCCCAGTCAAGAAAAAACGCAACAGATCGTATCGGTGTGAAATTTCAGAGAAGGGCTTCTTGTGGTCAAACATCAGCTGTACCAGTGGATCAGGTCATCCTGGCTCAGGCAAACACTTTCAACTGGAGTGGGCGAGGGCTGCTGGGCTGCTTGAGGGGATGCAGGGGAGCACTGAAATCCTTGGGTTGTTTAGCTCAGCACAGATGGGGATGAGGAAGAGCTGTGGTTGCTGCCTTCAAGTACATCACAGGGTAGATGCCAAGAAGAGGCAGAGGGTGTGAAGGTGATGGACAGGGCTGGGGCATGAACGGGTGAGCACGAACTGTCCAGGAACACATCCAGGCAGCAAGGTAGCAAAAAGTACTGCCCGACAGTATTGCAAACACCTTATCAAAGGAGTGAAGGGAAGATCTAACTAGTTCAGGATGGATACTTGGCCATTTCCAGAAAATATACAGAACAGACTGGATGCAATGTTGCAGACAGAATCGGATGGCCTAGCAGATTTGGGTTAGCTGTGTACATTGTTTTGTATGTAATATGAGAATTTTCCTTTCCAGGCCTCCCAGGTGCTGCCTGCAGAGGATGTGCATGAAGAGGGGGAACCCATGCAAATTTCACAGAGGTGAGGATGGCGATTTCAGAGCATGGGGCTCTCTCGTGTGTGCTTTGGTGACCTGGGCTCTTTCACTCTTCTGGAGCATTCTGCGCTGGCTGCAGGGCCTGGCAGCGGAGCTGTCTGCAGTCGCTGCTGTGAGGTGTCCCTGGAAATCCGTGGCTTTGGAGCAGCACGGGAGAGAGGTGGGATTCAACTGGGGAGATCAGTTACTCCTGTTACTTTATAAAACGTGCAAAGTGCATCCTAGTACAAGTACGAGGGCTTGACCCCTTGCCCTCTGAAGCTAATGTGACACGGTGCAGTAAAGCCGTGGAGATGGGGAGGTGAGCTGAAGGTGAGTTACAGCGATGTCATCACGTGGTCTGTCTGGGAAGGCGCATAGGCAGCATGGTGGAGGGTTTACTGGATTTCTGTGTGTATTTTTATGTTCTTGCCTTACTGCTGAAGAGGAAAGAAGGGAGGAGGAAGCCAGACGGCACTGCCTATCAGCCAAAGATAGAGTGCAGTGCTCCAGAAAAGCCACTTCAGCAGATGACAGGTGTGGGACAAGTCAACATGATTTTCTTCAGATTTAAGCCTACTCCTCTTTTCCATTTTTCTTCTTTTTTTTTCCCTTCTCCTTCCTGTGAATGCAATTCTGCGGCAAAGGCCGTGGGAGAAGAAGGGCAAATGGGACAGGATTCAAGGAGCACATTACAAGAGAGGGCAGATAATGTCATGTTTTTAATTCGCTAGATTTTAGAATTTAAACCTGCTTTGGAACAAACCTGCCAATTTTCCTCTGATCTAACAGCATTTGGCCCGAGCAGTTAATATCAATATGCAGAGTATGAAAATCCCTCTTGCTTGCACCTTTCTAACAAGCTTAAAGCTCGCCTTGGGGAGCAGGAGGAACCCGCCGCTGCCGTTGCTGCCGAGGCTGATGAGTCCGTGACAGCCGAGGTCTGAGCTCGCGTGCTTGCGTAGAAGGCACCGAGGTGTGCGCTCTGCAGCGCTGGCCGCCCGCCTGCTGACGGCAGAAGAGGCCAGGGCTCGATATGGAAAGAGAAGGACCGCTTTGCTTCAGCGTAGCTGATGGGGTTAGTTTGGGACGTTCCCCAGGAGCTCCCGGCTGCCCCCCTTGGGGCTGGGACGCACCTGGGTGCTGCAGCCCCTCCTTCAGCAGCTGGCGCATCTGCAGCGAGGCAAGAAATGACTGCGGTCTTCGCAGCTTTGTGCACATTAAACGTTGCCATCTGGCTCCTGGTAACTTGCCAAGTGCAGCCCTCTCTCGGGTGAGGTGCAGGCACCCCGGCCGGCTGGCCTGGGCAGCACTGCCTAGGAAAACGTGGCTCTGAGCTGTCTGGAGGTAGTGAAACAGTTCAGGAGGCGGCAGTGGCGAGAAGAGGCTGCTTTGCTTTCTGTGGGCTGCTCGGCCTGATTGTTTTACGCTTTGTGCGGAGCATGGTAGATTGGGGTTTTAATAAATGATTATAGGCTTTGTTACCGGGAGATAGTTGGTGTAGCAAGAAATGTGGTTTGACTTCAAATTGATTAGCCCATTTTATAAATGTCATAGCAAGTTGTTTTGTGTGAGTTCTTTTGAAGTGAGCCCTGATGTTAGACACAGAGTAAAACATGCTCAGCCTGGATTCATAACAAATGCTTTGAGATGCTTTATTTAGAGAGAAAAGCCACTTGTGATTTCCTATCAGAATTTTGTTATTTATCATAAATCAGCAGTGGCTGTTGTCTCCTCTCTAAGGCCTGTGGCTGAGCTTAATAAATCTTCTGTTTGCCAGTGTGGGGATTCGTGTTTTTAAAGTGTGTTCTTGCATACTTGATCAGACTAATCGGAAAGCCATGCAGAGCGCAGAGAGTGTCAGCATGGGTGCCAGACTCACTCAGCGATGCCTGCCTCTTTCGGAAAGACACCGTGCAGCGTGGGGGGAGGAAAAAAAACGGAGGAGTCCGAAGGTCAAAACAAGAGGAGTGGTAGTCGGTGCCACTCGGAGGAACCGCTGCGCTGATGCTGTTAGGGCTTTGCTGCAGGGAGGCCTTGCCTTGTGTCGCATCCGTGCTGCTTCTGGCCGCCGTGTGCAGTGTAAGGAAGAAAATTAGCGGTGTGAGGAGGGAGAGGGTAATGTGGGATAAAGCAAGTCTGTGTCTTTCCTCTCTGAGGATTTCCTTCCCCAGACAGAGGGAAGCACGAGGCGCAGTGCTGGTACCTGCACAACTGCCATATCTTCTAAGAGTAGAAAGAATCAGGAGAATCCCACAGTTACGAGCAGGTATTTTTGTTTCCCTGACATGAGATAGTGACCCTTTGCCTTTTTGTGAAGGGCTTCTAGAAGAAAAAAATGTTCCCTTTGGAGTTTTTGCTTACAACAGCGTTTTATACCCGTATTTCACTGTTATCCTGGTCATTTCTGGCTATCAGATATTGACTACTTGGAAATTACAGCTTTGTCTGCTGTTCTGAGACAGGCAGGTATGTGCTTGTCACACTTACTGGATGGGAGATCTATATTATATTTATATTTTGAACAGCATCTCCATGTTGACCCCACTTGCCAGTAAAAGGAGCCCGGACACTGCCACAGAAAACTCTGCTGAAGATGAGATCTCTGTTTGCCCAGGTAAGAGGTACTTGAGAATTTTCTGAATTCTGCACTGAAAATTACTCACTTAAAAAAATTCAAAGAAAAGAAGAGAATTTTCAAGTTATTTGAACAAAATGAGATTTCTTTCCCAGCTCTGTTTTGACAGGGCTGAAACTACCCAGGTAATTTAGTTTGATTCCCTGATTTTGGACCCATTTCCTCTAAGACAGTTCTGTGACCAGAAATTGCTGGCGACTTGCTGCTGAAGAGACACCAGGATGTACGTCAGTGTGGAGGGGTCACTCTAAACAGAGTGTCAGAAGTAGCCTCTTCAGTGCAATCAAGAAATTTTCAGATTTTTCAGTGCCAGGTTATATATAAAGCATGAGATCTGGAATATTTCTTTTGTCTTAAATTAAACACATTTGGGACCAACGATTTTTAATTCCTTGGTCTCTCCTACGATATTTGAGATTTTCCAGTCCAGGGTTTTAAGTGAGAAAATTAAATGAAGAGACTGCCCCTGTTCACAAGCAGCTGCAGAGGGAGAGGTCATGGTGGTGCTTGGAGGCATATTTTGTTGCTAAGGCAGGTGTGGAGGTCTGAAGAAGGAGCCGCTGCGAGGCAGGAGGCAGATGAGGAGCTCTGTTTGTCTCGATGCAATGAGGAGCTCTATTCTTGCTTTGTCTCTTTCCCAGCAAGCGTCCCACACGCTTTCCCTGTGTCTAGTCTCACTCCCCATGAAGCTGCAAAGCTGTGGTGGCTTTGTCCTCACACCACAGTGCTGTGACTTTTAACCCCTCATCCGGTTGTGTTGTTGCACATTGTCTGATAACATTTGTGGCAAGTCTGAAAAATGTTTTGAAGCTGTGAAAATGCTGAGAAGAAATGGACTAAGTTACATCAAAGAAAAGAGGAGATAGTTTGGGGGCTGCAAACCTGCACTGACACAGAGGCCTTTTTCTGCAGAGACCCAGCCAAGTCCCTTGGAAGCTATTGAGGTGGAGAGAGAAGAGCTCTGCTCGGGCAGCAGGGATGCACCTATACAGGTAAAAGAGCCTGAATTTGGGGAAGGGTCCTGCTTCCAGTCCTGCCTTCTAGACCTTGGTTCAGCTTGGCAGTGCTCGTGTTTCCCCTTGGATAGCTGAGAGCTTGGGCTTCCGCTGTTGGGATCCTCACAAACGCTTCCCTTTTTGCTTTTCTCCACTGCTTCGTAACTCCCGTCCCTTTTTGGCTGGGGCCTGCGTGCAGCTGCTTCTGGAGCCTTTCAGTCCTGTAGCTGGAGAGTTGTTATCAATTCCAGCTTGTTCTGTTATACCACGCACTCTGCCATGCTGGAGGATGCCATCAGCATGGATGACAGCGCTGTTACTCAGAGGTTTAGTGCTGTGATGGTCAGCCATGCAGAAGGGACCCCAGGAGTTGTGAGGAAAGCCCTAGTAAACCTCAGTCTCTAATGTGGCACACTTTCTCCTGTTACGGTCTTCTCAAATTTGGTGTCTGTTCTCCACAGACCATCTAGAGGCTAAGCAGAGAGGTTCGCCCAGCGACAGAGCTGGGATAGAGATGACACTGGAGTGTTTGGGTGGCTGGTGATGGTTTGCAGTCCAAGCAGAGAGACCTGAGCTCAGGAGTCACGATTTCTGTGCAGTAATCGTTAATAGGAGCAGTAAATCAGTGGCGGGGCCATCCTCTTCCCCCCAGTGCAGATGTGCGCTGT
This sequence comes from Baryphthengus martii, assembly GCA_013396935.1. Taxonomy (NCBI): domain Eukaryota; kingdom Metazoa; phylum Chordata; class Aves; order Coraciiformes; family Momotidae; genus Baryphthengus; species Baryphthengus martii. Next base: position 120,832 of record VWZK01007907.1, on the reverse strand, counting down.
CGTGCAGCTCCTTTCCCCGCCTTGTCGCACCTGTACGGCAATTGCTTTGCAGCTGTCGCTGTACCAACATCTGACTTCAGTTCCTGCTTCTGATAAAACTCCCTTTGTCTATTAATTTAGAGAGCGATATCAAAGGGGTTGCCAAGTACTCCTCTGGCAGGGTACATGAATACGGAATCGTACAGCTCTTGACAAGAGGATTCATTTGTGGAAAGCTCATTCTGGGAGTCTGCAGCTTGTACAGCACGGCTGCAGCTCTGATGTCTCGTTGTCACAGGCCTCTTAATAAACCGGCTTCTGCTCTCGTGGGCCTTCCGTCCTGCAGGTATCTCAAAGCACGGCTCAGTCGATCAGGGACTGCAGCAGGCGGAGGCGGCGGTCCTGTGCTGGGCCGGGTAGCCGCAGCCACCGGAGCACGTGCACCACTCTTTTGGCTGGGGCCGGGACGCTGCCCTGTCCCTCGTGCTTTGCAGAGGGATCCCCGGGTCTCGCACCTCCGCCTGGATGGCAGAAGGTGCTCAGCGCGGTGTTCGGAAGCAGCGTGCTGGGGCTTCCAAGGGCCGTTTGACAACATTATCGTTGGCAGCAGGTACTGGTCCGGAGCCTGCAGCCCTCCAGGAACACAGCAGAAACAGCTTCCATGTGCTTCAACGGTTAGCACGAAGCGAGCGTAGACCGCTGGGACTGCCGCCTTCCGAGCAGATGCTGAGCCAGGACACGGGAGTCCGCTTGTTGAGCTCAGCCTCTAGCATTGCTCGTGGCTGGCTGTTGGCTGCAAGTACTATGTCTTGTAGGCAGTTGCCTCTGCTAAAGAGGAGAGGCAATGGTCTCTGCCTCTGACAGGGGTGGTTGGTTCTGCAGTTGAGGTTTTCCAGACTCTAACAGCAAGGTTTTGTACAAGCAGCTTTGAGACTGTGGTGTCTTTTGTGACAGAATGTTGCTTTTCCGTTTAAAATTAGTAATTCACCACCAAATGTAGGCGGGCAGGGTGTGCAGAATCGGTGATCTCCTAGGATTGCTTTAAAAATGGCAGCTAGAAGGAGCAGTGCCTGCTGCTTTTCCCATCATATTTTTCACGTGTGTTGCCTGACTGGGATAACGCAGGTTTGATCTGATCATTCATATTTGACACGTCTTGTTTTTCACGGCTCCTCTGTGTGACGCCCCACAGTGAGGACTTCACAAGATGTAGTGACACTGAGATGTGAGAGCAGGGTACGTGTGCTAATGCTGTAAGTAATGTACTTCAACAGCCTGTATTTGGCTGGAGGAACTGTGGCAGCTCCTCCACAGAAATCCAGGGCAGAAAGCCTCCCTGGAAATGAGAGAGGTGTTCCTGGGGCTCGGTGACATAGTCTCTCAGCTGGTCTCTGGGAGAAATGCTTTTTGTGAGTTGGATTCTCAGTTTAAGGCACAGTCCTGCAATTTTTTGCATAGCTCTGAGTCAACAAATCACCCTCCTTCTCTTTAGGACACAAAAATCAGGATCGGACCCTCATTTGGAAAAGCAAGTGATAAACCAGATAATATGACAAAGCGCTGCAGTGGCACTGAGCATCTTGGCTGACTCCAGTTAACTGCTTCCCTGAAATTATCCCGTTGGAGGGAAGCAGACGGCAGTTTTGCTACACACTGTCTGCATTTAGACTTCCCCTCCCTGGAAGTGTTCAAGACCAGGCTGGATGGGGCTTTGAGCAACCTGGTCTAGTGGGAGGTGTCCCTGCCCATGGCAGTGGGGTTAGAACCAGCTGATGTTTAAGGTTCCTTCCAACCAAACCATTCTATGATTCTATGTCACTGCTTAGCCCTAAGAACAGAATATTCTCCTATATTATTTTCCTAGAGGTTTCTTCTACATAGTTAATATTTAAATAACATTTTCTAATTCTTGTGGGAAGGGAAAGATTATTTCTTAAATGTGGAGAAATCTTGTAGCGAGCCTGACTAGGCAGAGATCTGGTTATGAGTGACATGGCAGCAGTTTACTGTGTCTTGGGAACATCAGCAATGTAGGGAGCAGGCTGTATCTCCACAGGTGGGTAGTGGAACACCTTTGCAGCTGTGTAACAAACACAAAAAGAGAGTGTTGGTGAGTGGTGATGGCACCTGGAGAACAAACATGGGCTGGCTGTAACATTTTGCCCTGGCAAAAAGCCACTGCTAATAATTTTGTGTGACATTGATCTTTAATGGTATTGCCTCTCTCCTTGAGCTGTGTCCCCTCTGATGACTGCTCCAGCCACCTCCTCTAGAGAGGAGGAGCTTCCCAGTGGTCTCTTTGACTCCCTAAGAGCACAGCAACCTCCTTTCATCCTGAGGGAAGCTGCATTCCCAGGCAGTGCCGCCTGTGTAGCAGATCATGTTGAGAAACTGATGAGCACAAGTCAGGTGTTGAACTCTTGCCTTGCCCCATGCATTTTCCATCAGTTTCGCTTCTGAGCTTTCCTGATTAATGGAAGCTTTGTCATTTTTCCGCGGTAGTACAGGTGATGTTTGCCTTAAATGGTGTGCGCGGCTGTGCAGAGAGGTTTCACCGTGATTCAGAAGGACATGTTGCCTTTGGAAGAAGAATTAGTTATTAGTGCTGCACAGTTTACTCAGCCAGTGGTGTTATTTCTGACCGATATGTGATGAAGAGAGTATAAAACTTTCCAAGAAAAACTGAGTCTGTGGGAGGGTGAGTAGCTACCAGACAGCACAGTGCTCTGCACCTAGCAAAAAAAAGAGAAACAGCACGGTTAACTGTCTGGCTGATTTTTCTTCTTCTTCCTTAGGCTGATGGAGACAAAGATGCTGGTAGGACTGTGCCTGAGCACAGCCCTACAGCTGCTGACCATGTGTTGTGCCCACTCTGTGACCAAGGCTTCCCAGTGACGGAGATCGAGCTGCATGCCATGTACTGCAACGGCATCGTGGGAGAGGAGGCTGACAAGGACAGTCCAGGTCTGCCAAATGCTGCTTCTGTGGCTTTGCTCTTTGTGCTCGTCCCCTTTTCCTGTTACTTGTGGCAGTTTTGCAGCCTTGTCCCTCTAGGGACGTTCGGTGCTTGGTGTGGCGTGATGTGGAGGGAGGTTTATTCACTCTGCCTTCTTCCATCTCCAAGCTGACTAGGAAAGTGTTACTGGAGGCTCCTGTGTTTCCAGCACAGAGATATTTTCTCTCTGATTGACTTCGTAATTCATTGCATTATTAGTCCCCTGGAAAGCCTGTACACTGAATATCACCCCAGGATCTAGCCCTGGATGCTTCAAGCAATACTCTTAAGGTGTCTATTGTGTGTTTTGTTGAGGACCTGCAGAGAATCTGCCAGTGGTAGAAAATGACGGGCTCCCAAGCCAGGTGGGCAAGCGTCCTTCAGGACTCTCGAGGAGGGAGAATGTTCTGTACCACTCCGAGCACAGCCTGTGCTCTACAATGAGTATGACATTTGTGTGTGCAAAAAGGGCTGGTTCAGCTGTGAGACACTGGAGAAAAGTTCCCCTGTCGTTCCTCTAAAGTCGCGGAATGATGGCTATCGACCTGGGAGCTTGGGTTTTTTTCCTTCATGTGAGGAGTGAGGCATAGAAGCACAGGCAGAATGCCCATATTAATCCTCTCTGCAGTCTTCTCCATATAGTTTTCCATAGCCAACCTTTGTAGAGCTTAAGTGAACAAATACACCGGTTGGTTATCAACATATTCAATAAGTTATGTTTTAGCTGCTGCTTGAAATGTAAAGTCTCTGTTAGCACAATGTCAGGTAATATCAGAGTAGTAGCTTGTAATAAGATTAACTTCTCAGGTTGTGAATATATAATTTTTAGTTACATACTGGGTTATTAAATGCAACCTAAATCCACGATGTTTAAGCAATTCGAGCAAAGTGAAGTTAGTAAAAAAATGGTAACTTCTTCATTCCGTTAGCAGAAGGAAGTTTCACCAAGTAATCTTCATGCAGAGTTGATGTAGTTTGAAAATACAAGGTCCCCATTATACTAAATTTTTGCGGCTATGACACAGATCCTATCAAGATAACAGGAGCCAGAATAGCAGCTGATATTGCTTGGTGCTTAATTTTGGTGGGGAGTTCTCTCTGCAGGCAGAAACCAGCTACTAATGCAAAGCATTCGGCTCAGGTAAATCACAAATTATCACAGTTCCTTTCCTATCCTCAGCACTGATAAAAGTCTTATCTGCGCTACAAAATGGAGCAGAATTTTTAGTATGTCTTTGGCCCTGTGGTAATCGGTCCCTGGTGTGGCTGGACTGTGAGTAGATCCATTGATCCTGGGGAATCCTGACTGTGATCAGGAAAAGGCTTTGAATTCTTTGACAGTGTGAGGGAATTTGTTCTTTCCTTTGGTGTTGGCTTTCAGCAGGACAGAGTTCACGGCTGGCCTTTCCACTCTGCTTCCAGACTGGTCTCCTTGGGGATGTTTGTAAGGGTAGTTATTTTGGAATTGCTACTCTGCTGTTCTGGCTTGTTCAGAACAATCCCTCTGTAAGAAAACAAGCCTGGAATAAAAGGGATTTTGGTCTACAATAACTGCTCTAAGAAGAGCAATGGTTTTGGGACAAAATCACAGTAATTCGGGTTTTCTGTTGCCAGTTATTGTAATATTTTCCCCGTAGAGACCAGGCTGTGTTAGCCATAACAGCCTGTGACACCTGCGTTGTTTGCACCAAGACTCCTCAGGACTGCGGGCCTCCTGGACTCGGAGCAGCACGTAACACGGGACAGAATCCTGCTGTCCCCTGCGGCTCTGGCTCGTGGGGCACCTCGGTCCGCTTCCCGGCGGCTGTACAACGGCAGCAGCCACCTGGAGGGGTCTCAGCTGATGGGCTGCTCAGCAGGGCTCGAGTTGAACAGGCAGGGATGATGTTTTGCTCTGAGCAGAGGCCGGGCAGCAGCCTGGCACAGCTGTGCACCTACAAAGGGACTCTGTTTCCAGGGCTGTTACCTTGGCATCCGTCACTAGCACAGAATCCATAGGTAATGCTAATGCATGGGGAGAAAAAAGAGGTGGGAGAATTGTCTTCTGAAGCTAATGCCAGCTCCTGTGTGGATCCAGAAGCTGTTCTGTACTGCTGCAGCCCTGTGCGCTCCTGGTGGGCTGCTGGCTTCCTTGAGAGAACAGCAACAGCCTTGCATGAGAGAAAATCAGAGTTCTGCCCTCTAAGCCGTGTCCTGATCTGTTAAGAAAAGACGGCTTCAGTTTTCCTTTGGCATACTGGGTCAGGGGTTCCTGGTCTGTCTTTGGATTTATTAATTGGATTTACTCCTGGTGTCTCTAGAATTGCAGATTATGCAGTCCTGCAGACTGCAGCTGTCAGTGGTTTTCATTTAAAAATTACAAAAGGATGGATTCTTGCTGGTTTTACTTTTCTTTTTCCCTCTTCTAATCATGTACTGAAGTCTTTCAGTGTTACGTATCAGGAGGCCAGCTTGGTCCAGCTGATACTTAAGGATGGGTTTGCAAATGAGTTAGCTGGGCCAGATGAGTTACAGTTGCTTCCCTTACGTATGTACATGGTTGATCTGGCTGGATGCCCAGACCACCACATACCTGGGCAGTATAAAAATCTGATCATGAATTTCCATTTTCCTGTGGTCCGAGTAAATAAAAAAGAAGAGCCTGCTGTTGCGTTAGCTACTCTTCCAGGCTGGGCAAAGGTTCAGGTCCTGGGTTTCCAGCCCAGTGACTGGTGTTAATTCCTAGTCAACAAACAGAGCCACGGAAGTGCTGTGCCAGCTCCTTCTTCCTTCATGCACTCGGCTGAAGGACCCACTTGTGTGAGAAGAGGTCTTTGCTGGAGTCGCTGCGTCCATCGCCTGCTGCTCGCGCATGAATTCGCTGGTCTCAGTCTGAAAGTGAGTCTTGGCCACTACTGAGTACAGCAAACAGTCGAGCTTTCGGACATGCTCTGTTCCTCTTGCCCACTACTGAGTACAGCAAACAGTCGAGCTTTCGGACATGCTCTGTTCCTCTTGCCCTCTGTCTACATGCTCCCAACTTCTCATTTCTCAAGTGAGCCCAAGAAAAGGAGGATTTGGTGTAGCCTTTCCTCCAAAAGCTTCAACCAACCTAATACAGCTGTCAGTCTTCAGCAGCAACCCTGGTGCTGTTGAAAAGCTCCTGCCATTGATAGAAGTGATGCTGATAGAGCAGAGTAACGGAGCAGATGCAGAGAAAAGCTTCATCACTTCTGGGAAAGGACAAGATGCCGGTGAGCCTGCCATGAATAGAGTCCTGCACAGAAAGTGGTACGGTGGGTAGTGAGAGTGGGAGGAAGCCAGTGGATTGTGCAACAAGATGAGGAGGTTGGTGACTGTGGCCTCGCAGCTCCATGTGCAGACCTCACTTGGCAGCCCCAGAAGGTGCCTAGAATGGATGCGCTGGTAGCAAGGCCATGCTGGGTAGGGTTTGCTCCTCTTTCCCCACACTGTGAGCTGGAGCCAAGCAGGCTGAGGATGACTTGTCAACCAGAAGAAATGCCGAGCCAGAGAAAAGGTTGTTCTTGGGATGCAGAGTGTGCCTGACCAGGTGAAGAGCATCACATCTGGGAGAGTTACGAGTCTCCTGTCACGCAGTGGGTCAGCTCTGCCCTGTGGTGGGGATTTTCCTCACGGCAAGTCTTTTCGCGTGTCCTGAACCCCTTTCCTGTGGCTGGCTGGCATGTTTTGGCAGGGGTCGTGCCTCGCCAGCTGGCCCTGTTCTCTCTTCTGTGCCTCTGCTTCCAGCAGCACAGCTGGAGGTCTTCCCCTGGGCAGCTGCAGAGCTGGTCCCAGATGTCTCTAATGGGCCCATTATGCCAGATGTGTTCACTGCTTCTGGAAGAAAATAGAACTGATTAACACCTGAGCTGGTGCACGAGGCTCCCGAGACAGTGTTAAAGGAATATTAACGAGTGTACACCGATTCGGAGAGCAGCTTTCACCACGCTGTCAAACGCACGTGTTAGTTGGGTTGGTTGGGAGGCTGGATGGCTCAGGGGGTGGCCGTTCTTGTCAGTCCTCCGAGTCAGGCTGCCACTTCGAATCTGGGCCAGGCTAAGTTAGAGCGAGACATCCGCTTCAGTAGCTGTGAGGAATGAGCTGTTGGTATCAGTCGTTGCCTGCGAGACAATGCCCACATCCTAGGAAATGCTCGAGCTTGTTCCTTCAGCATGGGTGTCTCTCGTCAGCCCCAGAAGCTCCTGAGCCTCTCGCGGTGCATTTGCTGATCATGGCTGCAGATCGGTGGTTGCTGCTAAGGGATATTTGTATCAGCATCGTGGTTAGATATTGGTGTTACCTAACATTCTAGAAATGGGGTTTTCTAAAACTGAAGGATTCCCTTTGCTCTGCACAGAATTTGTGCATCCCTTGCTTTTAGCACTGACGACATGCCGACAGTAAATGGGTTTGTTGTGCCTGTATCTTGGATTCAGACCTTTCTCCTGACGTGAGTTTGGGCAGCAATGTTACTGGGCTGTAAAACAGATCCCTGCATTGTCTCCTTAGCCAGCTTGCCTGAAAGTGCTTACTGTGACATCTGTTTGGGAGCACGAGTCTTGAACGTCCCTGGTGAAGCAAGCTAAGCTATCTGATGTGTTCCCCGAGGATCTTTGCTGGTGGCATGTCAATGGGAATACACTGAGAGGAATTTGACTGAAAGAGACAACGCTCTGACGTGCTCCCTGCAGATGCTGGAGAACAGGTTGGGAAGGCTGCTTGAGCTTGCTGAAGGAACAGAAATTGGACCTGTCATCAGCATGCTGGTCAGCTGGGATCTCGCTGGCTTCTCACATGTGTGTGTCGGAGCCGGCCTTTCCCTACTGCTGCTGGAGAGCAGCCCTGGTAGAGATCTTCATCCAGAGGCCCCACAGAGCTGTATGTGGGCAACATTACAGGTCACCCTGGTGCACATGGGCAGTGGAAAAAGCTGTGAGTGTAGGCTGATTGTTATCAGCTTCCCTCCCCCACCGAGCTGTGTCCCTCCTCAGCAAGGCTGGCCCTTTCAGCCGCACCTGCAAAAGGGCCGGTGCCTCCGCACAGCACCCACCTCAGCTCTCTTTCCCTCCGAGCCCGCAGCTTCCGTGCCCCTCCCCTGCAGCCGGCACGGGCCCTTCGTTTGGCAGGGAGCGGTGCTGGGTGCTGGAGCAGCTGGGTAACTCTTCTCCCGGGCTGTTGCGCTGCTGCCTGTCAGCTTTAAAATGACTGTAAACTGCATACTGCTGATCCAGCTGTTTCTGGTGGGAGGCAAGTTACAGTGTGAAATGGCTTGCTGGCTTCGGAGCCTGGGGAAAGAAACTTCTTCCTTAACGTCCCCCAGAAAAAAGGAGAAAGGGCCGGCTGCCTCTTCTACAGGACGAGCAACCCTGCCTGTCCTAGTCCAGGATTTCTTTGCCTCTACCATCACTTCTCCTGCAGCCGTGAGTGGAAACGTTTGAAACCTGTTGCACTCGGACGTGGTGTAGGGAAACTTTCGGGGCGGATGGCAGGTAACCCTTTCTATTTTCCCTCCAGTGCTCACGCGGCGTCAGAGGGAGGTGAGAAGTAAAGCTGCTGCTAGTGAAAGCGGCCCAGCATCTTCAGACATTGACAAGTAAGTAGGTATGCCTGCTCCTCCGAGATTGTTCCTGTGCTTCCGTTCTAGCTTGCCTGGGGAAGTCTTTATTCCTGTATAAACTCTGGCCTCATAGCAATGTTTCCCTAAGAAATTGCCTTCCCTCAGTGTCTCTCGTTGCGGCGCTGGCTATATTTAAACTGAAGCAAGAGAATTTGCTGTTCTCAGATTGTTTATTTTTGCACTAATTTCCTTTCAGCCCAATCTGTGGTGGGTCAGGGGTGCATGGTCTCTGGCCTCTGTGGGGGGAGCTGTAGCTAAAATGGTGCTAGCTCAGCCGGTTTCTAATGGGAGATTTGAGCTTGGTAACCCCGGGAAAAGAAGGGGCTAGGACAGGGAGGCTGTAACATGGCACCTGTAGTGATATTCTTAATTAAATTAGACTTTCAGAATAGCAGTGGCTTTGTTTAATCTCTTCCCATGCAGCCCCTCCTCCTGCCACCCACACAAAGCATCATAAGAGAGGATCTGACAGTAAAATCCCTGCTATGGAAGCAATTTTGCTGTTACAAACAGTGGATGGCAACATCACTAATGGAATTAGGCTAATTATAGAGAGGACAGCTTCTGTTTAGACACATTATCTGGGTAATCAGCACTGACTGGAAAGAAAATACGGGAAAAGTGCTGCAGAGTTTTGCTTGATGGGGGCTCTCCATACACATTTTGGAGCCTGGGGTGAGTTTCACTAGGGGAGGACTGCTTGTCAAACTGAACACAATGGTGCTGAGGCTGGTCGCTGGGGGCTTGTCTCCTCTTGATGATGGTCCGTTCCTGAATAGCTCCCTGAGTAGATGCTCCCCTTCTGAAGAACTGGTGCCCTCTTCTGCACGGTTTGGTCCCCGCTGAGAGCTGGTGTGGAAGCGAATGTAGCTGTGTAAATCCATGCCTGACCTTCATCTCCTTTCGCCCAGGATAATTTTCTTCCCAAGCACACTCAGTCATCCGTCGTGAGCCTGGGCATCTTCTACACAAATGAGGCGGTTTGGGGAACGGGCAGTGCCAGCCCTCTGGCAGGAATGCATGCTCTGCCTTCCTCTCCCAACCTGGCGTGATGTAAAATGGAGACAGTGCAGAGAAAGACTTGATTTACTAGCCAGACAAGTTCATCCAGCCCTGGTAAAATGTCTCTCTGATTTAACACACTTGGTTTGCTTTTCAGGCAGAATTCAACTCCCGTTTGCAAAGCCCTCGCGCTTCATTTCTGTGGATTTTGACAGGGTGCTTTATGTCTGGGGAGAAATCAGCGGTGTTTGAGATAGTTAGATGAGCAGATTTGATTACCGTCCCGCTGCTGCAGCAGCAGGATACAGAGGAACAGGCAGGGAAAACTGATAATCACTCAATCTTTGCGATTGGTGTCGGTCTGACCCCACTGAGCGAGACCCGATCTGGTGACATGTCTTCTCCATGGCACGGCCTGGAGGAGAAAAATCACCACTGGTGGCTGGGAGCTCAGTGCAGGGAGAATCTTAACGTGGTGCTCTGTCCTTTGCTGCCTGACAGGTGTGAGAAGTGCTACCTCTGTAAGTCACTGGTGCCACTGCTGCAGTATCAGAGGCACGTGGACAGCTGCCTTCAGGCTGCTAGGCAAGCTCAGGGAACCAGGAGGCTGCGGAGCGCCAAGGTGAGGGCTGACCCTGCAGAACATCTCTGTTGCTTTGCGTGGGGATTGGGGCTGGGTTGGCAGCAGGAGCTGTTTCCCTGGCTGACGGGATGAGTTGACCTGGTGTAGGGTTGCCTGTCCCTGTGGGCCCCTGTGGACGGAGAACTCATTGCCCTCCTTCCCACAGCGCTCTGCAAGAGCGTGGAGCGGTCCCAGGGGTGAGCTAATCCAACGGAGCTGCCAGTAACCTCTCCAGCAGGCAGGCAGCCAGGGCTGTCCCGCTGCCAGCAGCGTGCCTCTGTCCTGCAGGCCTCCTCAGCTGAATATAGATGGAGCGGGGGGCAGTGGCAGGGTGACAGGCCTGTCTGACTCCTATCCACCAGCCCTTCCCTATGGGGAAAGCTTCAGAGCCGGCTCAGGGGGAACTGCTCGGCGCTGGGAGCAGACCACAGCATCCCAGGAGAAATGTGGGAGAGTGCTGTGGAGGTGTGCCGGGTATGGGGACGTGCCTTGCTAGAGAAGGGGGGAGGCAGGAGCGTGGGTAGCAGCTGGCTCACAGTCACCCGCCAGCTGTTGGCCCCTACTGTGCTTTTTCCTGCTTGTGGTGGTCCCAGGGGAGTATAGAGAGGATCCTTCCAGGCCTTCCTGCTGGCTCCTGCGGGCAAAGCCCTAGTGCCGCAGCTTTGCCTGCGCTCAGAAATGTGATTCTCAGCATGAAGGTGCAACATGATGTCTTAGTTTCATATAATCCCTTAAATCCATCACAGGCCTCAGCCCTTTGGGAATTCAGATGCAAATGATGAGATTTCTGGTTGATGGCTTTGGCTGGGATACAGCCAAGTGCTGGGTGGTTCAGAGTACTGCAGGGCACGGCTGCTTCTGCATGTGACCAGCTCTGTGGGGGCTGTTTGACTCTGTCCCTGTGCCCCACAGCTGGCTGGTGTGCGGGGTCCTGCATGCAGGCTTGGGCACAGGCCATGGGGGAAAGGTTCCAGAGCTGGGTGGCCCTTTGAAATGATTCTGCAAGGTTCTGTGTTTCCTCTGGCCCTGCCCTGTGCCAAGGTGGCAGCTCAGGTGGCAGCTCACTAGGGGAGCAGGTCGTGCCTGGGTGTGGGCTGGGCCCTTGGAAAGCTTCTTAGTGACACTGTTGGGCTTGAGGGTTCCTGCTACGTCGTTTTGGGGTGCGTTGCAGCTCCAACCCCGCAGCCGGGATGCCTTCTAGAGTAGTTCTGGGGGCAGGGAGGAGCCAGAAGAGGGGACTTTGCTGGGCCACTAAGGCTCAAAGCAGCCAGGCCAAGTGGTCTTCCCTTAGTTTGTGTGACCAGTGAGCTGCATCTTCCCAGGGTTAGAGGGGGGGCACAAGATGTGTGTTCCTTATATGGCTGGAGGAAGGCCCTTCCCTGTGCCGTTGGACAGAGTGAGACAGAGCCTGCCCTCAGAGGCATGGTGCTGGGGGATGTGCCTGAATTGTGATAGAGCTCCTGGTGCCCGCATTTCTCTGTTACAGCCCCGTACTTGCTGGCTGGGCTTGAGAGTGGCTTCCTGCACCCTGACCTCCCTCTGTACTCGGCACTGTTTTACTAACTGCTCTCAGCTGCCTCTGCTCAGGCACCAGTCAGGCTGGGCATGGGGCTGTCCCCTTCCTGTTGGTGGCTGGCTGCACTCAGCTGGAGGCCGTGAAAATGCAGCATTCGCCCTTGTTCCCTTCCCCCCAGCCTGACCCCATGGGCTGGGGGAACATGAGGCCACGAGGCCATCCTGGCTACAAGGTCCCTCATGGCAGTGCTGTGACGGTGGTTCTTCTCTCCTTGGCAGGACGTTGGAAGACAGGAGAGGGGACTCCTCAGGATGCTGGAGCTCTCGGAGAGCAAGTCAGCAGGTGGGAAGCTGCTTTCTGTGCCTGCCTGTCTGTGTCAGGGCTGCCCTTTCCCAGCTCTTCTGTTCTGGTCTCGGCTCAGCTCTGGCTATGCTGGGACAGCAAATTCCCCTCAAAGGGGTCTGTTCTTCCTGAGCAGAGCAGGAGGCTTTGGGCTTAGCTGACCTATGCTCACCAGACCTGTGCCAGTGCCCAGAACCCTCGCAGGGGTTCTGACCTATTGCACCAAGAGATGTTCAGCTTCTTGGGGTGCTGGCAGGGTGCTGCTGTTCCTGCCTGTACATTGGTGCTTCCTTCCCTGGATCCAAGGGCAGGAGACGAGAGGGGAGAAATGCTTTCAGCAGCTGCCTCTTCCCATCACTGATGGCTCCCGCCATGTGCTGTCATTGCAGGTGCTGATGCGGGGACCCCCCTCGGTGGACTAGGAGACGAACAGTCCCCTCCTGCGCTCTCAGCCAGAGCTGGGGGGCCGGCAGCAGGCAGCCCCAGCTCCCTTCGACACCTTCCTTTGGACGTCTCCCCTGCGAAACCCAGCGGCTCCTCAGAAGCCACAGACCACATGGTGGACTTGGAGCCACACGCGGCTCTTCGCCTGGGCAGTCAGCAGCAGACCAAAGGCTGCCGCCGGAGAAAGCGCAAGTTCTGAGGCCAGCGGGGCGCAGGGCCTCCCAGCGGCTCCCCACGCCCCTGGCGGGGGGCTGCGCGGCACCCTACCCCTGCTTAACCTGCAGCCTTGTTCTCCCACCCCCCTTTTATATGTTTTATATGACCTGGGCAGGGAGTGCTGGGTGGAGAAGTGACTGTGTGTTTTATAGGTGCCTGTGCAGCTTTGCGCTCTGTTAAAGAAACGGAAATATATTTATGTATGTTTTTATGAAACTGCAGCAACACAGAGGAGCTGTGCTGTCCTTCTCTGGGGAAGGGGAGGCGCTGGAGGGTGGAGAGGAGGAACGGCAGACTGTGCGTCCAAAATCACACTTCCCGAGGCATGTCCTTGGGCTCTAGGGGATGGTGAGAGCTCGGTGCCCCCTGGCCAAGGGGCTGCGGTGTCCCATGCTCTGTGCAGCAGCACATCAATGGCTTCCTCAGCTGGGAGCTGTGAAGGGCACCTTGGTGCCAGCTGACAGCCACAGCTAGCAGGTGTGTGACCAGAGGAGCTGTGTCCCCATGTCCTTGGTGTGGTTTCCCGAGTGGCTTGGCAGGGCTGTGTGCTGCTGTGNCCTGCCCGGCCGGTACGGGCTCCACCGGCGGGACCAACGCCCGGGGGAGCGGGGCCGACCAGCCCTGCACCGGTGAGGGTCTCTGGCCCGGCGGCGGCCGAGCAAAGCCGGATGTGGGGAGTTCGCTGTCGGGGCCGAGGATGGGGCTGGGCAGGCTCCCCCTTTCCCCGAGTGTTTCATCTGCCCGGGCAGGGCGGAGACCAGCCTTCGGCCTCTTGCAGGTGGAGGGGAGAGGCGAGCAAGGCGAGTCGGGGGCAGCCCTCTTCTGCAGCTCCTGAGGACGGCCCCGTCCCCATCGCCATCGTGGGGCACAGCTGCCTTCTCTACCCCCGGCGTCAGGGTCGCTATTGCTGTGACGATGCTGTTGAGACCGCGGCCCCGTGGAGCCGAGACGCAGAGGGGAGGTGGGAGGCAGAGCCCGGGACGGGGCTCCTCCAGACCCGTTTGTGTGCTTGGGCATGGGCAGGTATGTCCTGTCCTCCTGAGTGCTGGAGCTCAGCGGATGACGTGCCACCTCCCTCCACACAGGTCCCCAGTGAGCCATCAGCCAAGTCAGCGGAATGATGGTCCCGCTTGCACACCGGTAAAGCCCATCACTGCCCCACACTAGCGAGACGTATCCCCTGCCCCTCAGACCTGCCCTAAAGAGCTGTCGCCAGGTACAACGAGCCCTGCTGGCACTCACCATCCCACTGGAGATGCTGCAGGCAGTGAAGAGCCGCATGCTGCAGGCCATGCACAAGGGACTGAGCCGTGAGACGCACGCACAGGCCACCGTGCAGATGCTGCCCACCTACATCTGCTCCACACCTGATGGCACCGGTAAGGCAGCTCAGCCTGAGGACAGTCTGCTCTACTACTTCCAGCCCCACACACTTCACTGAACTTGGCTCTGCGGGGGGTGGTGGGGAGTTTCAGTAGTCTCTGGTCAGTTATGGGATCCANCCCCCCCCCAGCCACTGGCAGCTTCAAGGGCAGGATGGAACCCCGGGCTGGGCCGTGGGGGTCCCCACTACTCCTCACCCTGCCGCGGAGCCCCTTACCGGGAACGGGACAGTGGTCGCGCATCACTGTGCAGCTTAATTAATGGGACGAGCTGATGCGGAGCTAATTAAAACTCGTCCTCCAGTTTTGAAGCGCTAATAGGGAACGGGGGGCGATGGTGCCGGGGGGGCGGGGNACGGCCCCGTCCCCATCGCCATCGTGGGGCACAGCTGCCTTCTCTACCCCCGGCGTCAGGGTCGCTATTGCTGTGACGATGCTGTTGAGACCGCGGCCCCGTGGAGCCGAGACGCAGAGGGGAGGTGGGAGGCAGAGCCCGGGACGGGGCTCCTCCAGACCCGTTTGTGTGCTTGGGCATGGGCAGGTATGTCCTGTCCTCCTGAGTGCTGGAGCTCAGCGGATGACGTGCCACCTCCCTCCACACAGGTCCCCAGTGAGCCATCAGCCAAGTCAGCGGAATGATGGTCCCGCTTGCACACCGGTAAAGCCCATCACTGCCCCACACTAGCGAGACGTATCCCCTGCCCCTCAGACCTGCCCTAAAGAGCTGTCGCCAGGTACAACGAGCCCTGCTGGCACTCACCATCCCACTGGAGATGCTGCAGGCAGTGAAGAGCCGCATGCTGCAGGCCATGCACAAGGGACTGAGCCGTGAGACGCACGCACAGGCCACCGTGCAGATGCTGCCCACCTACATCTGCTCCACACCTGATGGCACCGGTAAGGCAGCTCAGCCTGAGGACAGTCTGCTCTACTACTTCCAGCCCCACACACTTCACTGAACTTGGCTCTGCGGGGGGTGGTGGGGAGTTTCAGTAGTCTCTGGTCAGTTATGGGATCCATAAACTGCCCTTGCCCTGCCTCTGCCAGTCCCCAGTGCAGGGGCAGGGGTCGAGAGCTGGTTCCCTTGGCCTCTTTGGTGGTCTCAGGCTCTCAGGAGCCTCCTCTGTGGATGAATGACTGTCCCTAGGACAGGGTGAGAAGCAGATTTTGGGGGGATCTGCCACAGGCTGGGTCTCTGTCTGATACTGCCTTTGCTACCCCATAGAGAAGGGTGACTTGCTGGTGGCGGAACTGTGCCAGAGCCATGTCCGGACCCTGTGGGTGCACTTCTCAGGCGACTGGAACCAGAAACCCCAATTGATGTACAAGATCTTCAACATGCCAAGTGACATCATGCAGGGCAAGGGGGAAGCGGTATGAGGAGGCCGTGGCAGAGGGTGGCTGGGGTGCCACAGAAGCTCAGCAGGATTCTGAGATGGTGCTGGGGCTCTGGGCTGCTTACCGCAGCCTGAGTGCTGGGTAAGTGGAGCAGCCGGTCATCCCCAGCTGTGCCTTTGCAGCTCTTTGACTTCATTGCGCAATGTGTGCAGCAATTCCTGACTGGCATCGGCAACCCCCAGAATCACCTCCCCTTGGGCTTTGTCTTCCCCTTCTGCTGCAAGCAGACACAGCTAGACAAGGTAAGCAGGACAGCCCTGTCCTGGGGCTGTGGCCACCTCCTTCCTGGCACATTGGTGATGGCGAGAGAAGCAAGCTCAGTGCCAGAGGCCAATGGCTCAGTCGTGTGCTCTCCACAGGCTGAACTCATCTCCTGGTCCAAGGACTTCAGCTGCAGTGACATGGAGGGGAAGGATGTTGTGCAGTTGCTGCAGTCAGCTATCAAAAAGCAGGAGGTGGTGGGCCGTGGGGCAAGGGGGTCTGGCTGGAACCGGCCTCGTGGAGCAGCTGACAATGCTCTTGCTTTGCCCCAATCCAGCTCTACCACGTGGATGTTGTTGCCCTAGTGAACGACACTGTGGGCACCATGATGTCTTGTAGCAGTGGGGAGAAGCCCTGTGAGGTCGCCTTGATCGTGGGTGAGCAGTGGGCACCCCCGTGTGACAGGGTGGTGGGTGCTGAGAGGAGCTGTGCTGGTGCTCACTCCCCATCGCTCTCTGCAGACAAGGGCACCAACAGCTGCTTCATGGCTGAGGCACAGCAGGTGGAGATGGTGGACGAGACCAGTGGGCGGATGTGTGTCAACACTGAGTGGGGCTACTTCGGGGATGATGGCACCCTGAATGACATCCTGACCCCTTATGACCAGCGCGTGGACCAGGAATCCTCTAACCCTGGGGAGAAGAGGTGTACCACAACTCCCTCCCTGCCCCACAGTGACGACACAGTCACTGGGCTCCTCGTCCATCCCTGAGCATATCAGGCCCCTCCAATAGGAGCACATGTCGCACCCCCCTGCCCCCTAAATGCTCTTGGGTGCTCTCAAAGGGCCAAGGGGTACTGGGGGGTGTGACTGACTCTGGTTTGGGCTGCACACAGATTTGAGAAGCTGGTGGGCAGCCTGTACCTGGGGGAGATCGTCCGGCACGTGCTGATCACCCTGGCGTCTGAGAAAGCGCTCTTCATTGGGAGCAATTTTGCTGTCCTGAGGACCAAGGGTGTGCTCAAGACCCATCAGATCCTGGACTTCATCAAGTCAGTGTCTGGGGATCGGGAGCTGCCATGGGTGGGTGCTCTCGGCCACAGGCTGATGGTCCCATCAGCCAGTGCTGTGCTCTCCCTTGCAGCCACGAGGAAGGCATGGCGGAGGCGAAGAGCACTCTGGAGGCTCTGGGGCTGCAGCCGAGCAAGCAGGATTGCTGCCGGGTGCAGCAGGTCTGCGGGATGGTGGTGAGCCGCTCTGCTGCACTCTGTGCCACCAGCCTGGCTGCCATCCTCAGCCACATGCGCCAGAGCCGGGAGCTGGAGCGACTGCTGGTCAACGTGGCGGTGGATGGCGACTTGTACCGGGGCAACGCCAGGTCAGGAGGGACGTGGGGCTCCTGACGGGGTGCCGGCCCCAGCGGGATGCCTCACGCTTGGCTCTTGCCGTCTTCTTCCTGTGGCAGGTTCGTGGAGATCCTGCAGAGTGTGACAAGGCTGTTGGCTCCTGAGTGTGCGGCCACCCTTGTGCCTGCAGTGGATCCGACTGGGCTAGGGGCGGCCACGGTGACAGCGGTGGCTTTGCGCATGGCGGCCTGGCGCCGCGAGGTGAACCAGCTGCTGGCCCCGCTGCGGCTCAGCCGTGCTGACCTGGAGCGCGTTCAGACGCTGATGAGGAAGGAGATGGATCTGGGGCTGGGCCAGGAGACCAATGCCAATGCCTCCGTCCGCATGCTGCCCACCTATGTCCATGGCACACCTGATGGCACAGGTGAGGATTGGGGACCTGGGGAAGGGGGAGCCGAGGAGGCCGTCGCCCTGTTGATGCCCCGTGCTGGCTCCCTGCAGAGCGAGGTGAATTCCTGGCGTTGGACCTCGGGGGGACAAATTTCCGGGTGCTGGTGGTGCGTGTGACGGATGATGGCATCCACATGGCCAGCGAGATCTACGTCATCCCGACTGACGTCATGCAGGGCAGCGGCGAGGCGGTGAGACCAAGGGCCCGTGGCTGAGGCATGGGGTGAGGGGTGCAAATTGCCTCCCCCCTCACTGCCCACCGGCCTGGAATGGAGCTGGGAGACACCCCCCAAGGGCACTAACCCCAGCCTGTGCCCTGCTGACCATGGCTCCTTTGTGCAGCTTTTTGACCACATCATGGAGTGCATCATGGACTTCCAGCTGAAGCAGAACCTGATGGAGCAAGTCCTGCCACTCGGCTTCACCTTCTCCTTCCCCTGCCAGCAGCTGGGCCTGGATAAGGTGAGGAGGTGTCTCTGGCCCCAGGGGGATGGGGGGGTTCCTGGGATGTGAGCCAGCTGTTCAGCCTTGTTCCTGCCCTTCATGCAGGCAGTGCTGCTCAGCTGGACCAAGGGCTTCAATGCCTCGGGCTGCGTGGGACAGGACGTGGTCCAGCTGCTGCGGGAAGCAGCTCACCGCAAACAGGTAGGGAGGGGGTGGAGGCCCATCCCCTATCCCCGGGGTGCCACCCTGCACTCGGGCAGTTGCCGCTCCCAGGAGCCCTCTGGGTGCCACTAAGTTGCGTGTGTCCCTGTCTCTGATTTGGCAGCACTCGGGGCTGAAGGTGGTGGCTGTGGTCAACGACACTGTGGGAACCATGATGGCCTGTGGCCACGATGACCCTAAATGTGAAATCGGCCTCATTGTGGGTGAGGAACACTTCTGCACCTGGGAGCGTGTCTCCCAACCCCTCACCACCACCCCAGCCCATGTGTCACAGCTGCGGGTTGCCAAGCAGCAATGCCAGGGCTGTGGTGGGGGTGACACGAGTGTGGGGCCTACAGGGACAGGGACCAACGCCTGCTACATGGAAGAGATGCAAAACGTGGGCACCGTGGAAGGGGAGCAGGGCCGCATGTGCATCAACATGGAATGGGGGGCCTTTGGGGACAACGGCTGCCTTGACGACTTCTTCACTGACTTTGACCGGCTAGTGGATGAGAAAACCATCAACGCGGGCAAGCAGAGGTGGGCGAGGGCCCTGGGTCAGGGAGAGGGCTGGGGCTGGGTGGGAGTGGCTGTGCCTGTCTAATGCTGTGCCCGGGGCAGGTTTGAGAAGCTCATCAGCGGCATGTACCTGGGTGAGATTGTGCGATACACCCTATTGGCACTGGTGGAGAAACAGCTCCTGTTCCGCAGCAAGCCCTGCTCCAAGCTCCAGACGAAGGACATCTTCCAGACAAAGTTCCTCTCCACCATCGAGCTGTGAGTGCTGTGGGCTCCAGTGGGTTGCCTGAGGCCGGTGTGGGGGGTGTGAAGCCAGAGCCCCGGGAGCGGGGCCGTGCTACACTGATGGGGTGCGTGGAGGGTGATGTCACCTCCAGCCTATGAGATGGGGACGGTGATGGGAATGGTGGTGCTAAAGCTGCCCGTGGTCTGGGGCAGCGATGGGCTGGGCCTGCAACAGGTACGGACTATCCTGCAAGACCTGAAGCTCCAGGCCACCTTCGAGGACAGTGTGCTGGTACGGGAGGTGTGCCAGACCGTGTCCCTGAGGGCGGCCCAGCTCTGTGCTGCCGGCTTGGCCGCTGTGGTGGAGAAGATGCGCGAGAATCGGGGCCTGGCCCAGCTGACTGTCACCGTGGGGGTGGATGGCACCTTGTACAAGATGCACCCGCAGTGAGTGGAGCCAATGTTGGCAGGAACCCCCTGGGGACCCTTACCCTAGGGCAGGAGTCTGGGATGGGGGGCACCAGCCCTCACCTTTCCCTTCTGTCCCTCCCAGCTTCGCCCAGCAGCTCCAGAAGATGCTACAGGTCCTGGCACCCAAGTGCACCGTCACCTTCCTGCTGTCAGAGGACGGTTCAGGAAAAGGGGCTGCGCTCGTGGCAGCCGTGGCCTGCCGCAGGACTGAGCCCTAGGGACAGCCACCGCTGCCACTGCTGTCACCCCAATAAAGCGCTTTGCTCTGCACCTCTGACTGCTCTAGGGGGCGCAGAGTGTGGGGGAGAGGTGGAGGGGGCAGTGCACAGCTGGGCACAGCCCCATGTAGCAATATATATCGAATTTATTTACATTCACGTCCGGCAGACCCCCCGCCCGCGGCACCGCTATGTACATAAGGCCAAGTGTAAATACTTGAATGCACTTAATACAGAATTAAAAAAATGGTCTTTACACAACAGGGCCTGGGCCGCCCGGCCCCACACGCAGACAGCACGACGGCACCGCACGCACGACGCACACCCACTGCTCCCCCAGACCTGCGCCATGGGGCTGTGGGACCCCCGGGGCCGGGCTGAGCCCCTCTGTTCTGGAGCTCAAGACGCCCTCACCCTGGGCTGCAGGGCAGAGTGGGGCTGGCTAGGCCCTTCCACACCCCATGGCGGTGGAACCCCTGCAGCGGGGTTGGCCCCTTCTTCTGCCGCGCTCAGCACTCAGCCTCGGAGACGGCAAAGAGGGTACCGTCCTGCTTGCCCACCTCAGCCACGGCGGTGGCCAGCTGCGAGAGGTTGCCGTTGGGGAAGTGCCGCGCTTCCCACAGGTTGAGGATCATGGCCGTGGGGCTGGGCTTTGAGGCAAAGAAGCTGAGATGGCTGAGGAAGGGACAGAGGGACCGTGTCAGGGCACACAGAAGGCTCCGCACCCCGAGACCAGCTCCGTGCTTGCCTCATCTTAAGCACCAAACCACTCCCAGGGCCCAACAACATTCCAGGAACCATCCATAGGTGCAGGATGAGGCCAGAAGCCCCCCATCCCCATCCATCGTGCCACCTCCTCCCCATCCCCAGCACTGTCCTCATCTCAGGTTACCTGTCGAGGTTGAGTTTCTGGGCCAGCATCCTCCAGTCAGCTCCTCGAGTGCCTGGTGGGTCCAGGCTGCTGATGATCTTCTGGCGGATGAGGAAGGGGATCTTGAAGGCACTGGGGCCCACCAGGGCTGGGGCGCCCACCTCGCTGTCGGGGATCAGCCAGTCCGAAAACCTCGTGTCCTAGGGGAGAGCACCATGGGGAAGGGATGTGAGCCTATCCTGGGGTAGGCCCCTGGAGCCCCCTGAGCCCTGCCCTCACCTTGGCAATGTTGAAGTTGACGGTGAAGCTCTGCCCATCACCCTCCACCTGCCAGACCCAGATCTTGCAGGCCAGCTCGCAGGTGCTGGGGCTCAGGCGCTCCAGGGTGAAGGTGCAGTGCAGGAAGGGCTGCAGCCCACTCCAGATGTGGTAGAAGGGGATCTCCTGTGTTGGGGTGATGTGGGACAGAGTCAGAGTAGCAAGGATACCCTGTCCTCACCCGCCAGCCGCGTTCCTCACCTGGTAGCTGGCAAGGAGCTTGCTCTTCCAAAGGGAGCTGGGCATGTCGTGGATGGAGAGGCGCAGGTTGTGGTAGCTGTCCTTGAAGTGCAGCACCCGAGGGGCTCCAATCAGCTGCCCTCCCAGCTGCTTCTCCAGTTGGATCACCTCCTGCGAGCACAGGTAGCAATGAGGGAGGAGATGCTGCACCCTGGGAGCCCAGCCCTGCTTGCACAGCCCTCACTCTGAGCCGTGACAGGGACCCTCGGTACCTTGAGGACATCCTGGGTGTCGCTGAGGCAGTAGACACGGATGTTGTACTCAAGTGAGGGGCAGGCGGCCGGCGCGAACAGGACCAGCTTGAGGCGCTTGGAGGCCGCCATGCTGAGGGACTCCCCGACCAGGGCAAAGCGTCCCAGCTGCTCCGTGAAGACGTAGCAAGCCTGCGCTTCCAGCTGGCAGTAGTACAGCTCCGTGCACGGCTCGGCACCCAGCTGCAGTACGTCCTGTGGCGCCCAGACAGAGGTGCATCTTGTGCACAGGCAGCCCCTGGCTCCAACCCTGACCCCCCCAGCCCCCCACAGACTCTCACCTCCCACGTGCCCTCGCACGACTGCTTCTTCAGCCGGATGCTCCAGTTCTCAGCGCTGGCCTCCACGCAGTGACCCATGGCCAGGATGGCGGGGCGAGTGAGGAGGACCCCAGGGGGGCCGCAGCTGACGATGGGGCTCAGGAGAGTCTGGCAGCCAGCCAGGGGCAGCCTGGGGTGGTAACAGGGAGCAGCTGAGCAGGAAAGACACCCCCCCCAGCACTGCCCCAAGCCCCAGGAGGCCCGGTACCTACCTCACCTCCTCCTGCTTGTGCAGGGTCAGGTAGACTTCGTAGATCTTCCCCCGTGGGATGGCATCAGGAGGGATGAGCAGGCTGATCCCTGGGTGGGAGGGTGCAGGCAGGGGGGGTGAGTCCCATGGGAACTCACTCTCCCTGGGCGATGTCCTGGCACCCCGTACCCACTCCCCTGTACCTGTGTTGGGGATCATAAGTCGCCCCCCCAAGAAGTTGAAGGTGCCATAGGCCATGTTGGTGTTGCCACGGGGCAGGGAGCGAAAGTAGCTCTGAGTGGAGAGACGGGCCACGAAGTCGGCGCCCTCAGCAGCAGGTGAGCTGTGGTGCAGCGTGTGCCGCCCAGCACCCAGCGGGCTCAGCAGGTGCCCGTTGGGCAGCTGGAGCTTGGCAGGGCCATCCTGGCGTGGGCAGAGCGAGCCCTGGTAGGTCATTGTGGTGGTGCTGAGGTCGGGCTGGATGGTGAGCAGGCTGGGGTTGTCTGCGGCACAGAGCAGGGGACCATGGTGCTGGGGCACGATGGGGATGCAGGGGCCTCCACTGGCAACAGTGGCACAGCTGGCCCTGGGAGGCACGGGGCACACAGCCCCTGCCCCGTGGTGAGGACCATATGGGGGCACAGCCACCCCTGGGGGTCCAAAAGGCATCGAGCCCCTGCTCCATGGCAGGAACCCTTGGGGCACAGGCACCTCTGGAGTCCCTGGACCACACACAACCAACCCAGGGCACAGGCCCTATGAGGACCAAGGGACCTATAGCACACAGACCCCCCACCCACAGCCAGGGACCCTTTAAGGTACAGCATCCCTGGCCTGAGGTCAGGGAACCCATAGGGGACAGAGACCCAACCCAACACCTCATGGGGCACACAGCCCCTTCCCAAGGACCCCCAGACACATAGAGCTCCCACCCAGGGCCAGGGATGCCCTGGGACAGACAGCCCCTACCCAGAGCTGCCCCTGGGGCATGGCCACCCCCAGGTTCCGAGGGACATTATATCCCAGCATGGGTGCATAGCCCCGTCCCCATAGCTCACCGGCCTTGCTGGGCTTGATGCTGACGGGCTGGAAGCCGGCAGTGAGGATGGAGGAGTCGGCCACATCGGCATCCAGTCCCCCCTTCTTGCGGCAGTACACCAGCACCCCAACCAGCAGCAGCAGCACCAGGCACACGGCCACGGCCACCAGCCCCACATACAGTGCCACATCTTCCGCGCCGGGGGCAGCTGCGCAGGGCAGGGTGTCAGCATCCACGGGCACCCCACAGTCCTCTATCCCAAGGGCCAATCCCACCATCCCTACCACGCTCACCGTGGCTGCAGAGCTCGGAGGTGCAGTTGTGGGTGTCCAGCTCAGGGCCGTGGCAGTCCCGGCCCCCGTTGCGTGGCGCTGGCTCTGAACACTCCCGGCTGCGCCAGTGGGTGCACTCAGCCCCGCACACCGACCACTTGCTCCATTCTGACCAGGCACCATCCACTGCGGGCACAGCCAGGGGTCAGTGCCCCACTGCCATCCCCCTCCCCTGCTCCAGGGCTGGCAGAGATGGACACACAGCAGGGTGAGAGGACGAGACACCCAGAGGGGACACAGGGACTGCTATGGGTGCAGCGGGGAGTGCAGCATTGGCACGGCGGTGGTGGCAGCGGTGCCCCAGGCAAGGCGGGTACCTGGGCAGAGGGTGGTGCAGGCGGTTTTCTGCACATTTTGGCCCTCACAGAAAGCCCCACCGTTGAGGGGTGTGGGGTTGGTGCACATCCGGCTCCGCTTCTGCCAGCCCCGTCCACAGCTGGTGCTGCAGCCCGACCACTGCGTCCATGTCGACCAGCCGCCGTTCACTGGGTGGAGAGGGACCAGTCAGCACGCCATTGGGATGGGGAACATGGAGAGGGACAGGACAAGGAGGGTGACACTGGGGCACATGGTGGGGACAGGGGTAGCAGGGCCGTACCATAGACGGTGATGGCGGCAGAGGCGCTGCGGCGACGGGCCACGATGTTTTTGGCCACGCAGGTGTAGTTGGCAGTGTCGGCCAGGCGGGCCTGCCGCAGCACCAGGCTGTGCTCTGGCGTCACGTAGACGTTGGCATCCAGCGCTGGGTCCACCAGCTCCTCGTTGCGTAGCCACTCCACCTGCAGGTCACACATGCCCAATGAGGCTACCTCAGGGAGCATGCATGGTGCTCCCATGGGCAAGGGGCACGCTCAGCCGCACCCTGACCCGTCAGACTGCGGGGGCTCACCTCGGCAGGGGGGATGCCCTCGGGAGGGCGGCATGGCAGCACTATGCCCTGCTCGATGGAGACCTCCCTGGCCATTGGTTCCTGCTCGAAATTCTTGCGCAGATCTGGGGAGGCGCAGGGATGAGATGGAGGGCCGAGGCCAGCACCCTGCACCCCATCCGGACACCCACGGACACTCACAGGCGATGCGCACGAAGGCTTTCTGGCTCTTGGTGGTGCCAGAGGAGCTCCAGGCCACGCACTGGCACCAGTACTCCTCCAGCCCAAAGATCTTCTCCACTTGCTGACGGGTGACCTCAATGCGCACCTCCATCACAGGCAGCCCTGCCACGGGCAGGCAGCGCATCAGCACAGGCACGCTGGGAACGGTCCCCCACAGCCCCAGCCTGATGCAACCCCCCCGGAGAGCAGCGCACGTGGCTTCCTGTCACTGGGACTGGCACCGTCCCTCCCACTGGTGCTCACCAGTGCCTCGGTCAGTGCTGTGCTGGGTGATGTGGTCAGCCTGGTGCACCCACTCGCCGTTGCACTTGAAGTAGATCTGGGTGGCGGGGGTGGCGCGACAGGCCAGGCTCACCGCCTTGTTCTTCACAATGTAGACGTCCTCCGGTTCCAGCTGGAAGTGCGGTAGCAGGTCCGCGGACGCTCCGGACACCGGGTTGGCCACAGTTGCGCTTTGCTGAGCACCTGCGGGGAGACGGGGGCTCTGCCACCTCCAGCTTGTCCCGGCTGGGCAATCACCCACCCTGGCACGGCCCTGTGCCAGCGACCCCGTGTCCTGCCGCCACGCCGACGATGCGGCAGACCCTTCCCTGGCCCTGCCATCCATCAGGGAGAGCAGCCGCACGGTGGCTGCGCCTGCTGAACCCGCGCCGATCCCTCATGTCCGCACTTAGCGCTAATGAAAAGGAAATGTAGTGTGACCAACAAGGGCCATTGCTCACGCCTCCCGGGGCGCTGGTCCCAGCACGCTGTGAGGTGCTGGCCAGGGGCCGCATCCTGCCCCACTGCACCCTGGCTTGGCACAGGGGTGAAGGACAAGTGGTTGGGTGTGCACCCCATGCCTTTGGAGTCCCCATCTGGGAGCAGACACAGGCATGGCACATGGGAGCTGGGTCTCCCCAGTGTCCCCAAGGTGGGAAGGGCTGTACACAAGGCCCTTGAGTGGTCGAGCATCCCCCAGCTTTGCTTGGGAGCTGTAGGTGCCATGCACACCAGGTCAGGGTCCCTGTGGGGATAGCAGCTCTGGGGACATGGCATGTAGCATGGTCTCACAGCGTCCATATCTGCCAGACTGGACATGGCCGGGTGCCCCACTCCCCCCACCCTGCCAGTGGCTGCTGCAGAAAGAGTTAATAAACGAGGGCCCTAAATAAGCATTTGATTAACAAACGATAAAATAGCGATTGTGTCACTGAATGAAGCTGTAATTGCTGCTGCTAATTGGCTGGTTAGGATTTAATAAGCAATTAAATGGGATGGAATGCGCAGTAATTAAGTGCCTTCGTTTGGCAACCCTGCTCCCCATGCGGCCCTTGGGACCCCCACTGCCTGTGCCCACCCTGGATGGCTCCCGACTGGCACAGCCACCTGTGCCACAAGGATGGGGACATAGGGCATATGGGGGGCCCTCGGGCCCTGGCTTGAGTCCCCCAGGGGGGCTCCAGTCTCCGCTGCTCCCCTCAGCCAGATCAGGTCCCTGTGAGCCAGGAAGCGGGCACCAAGCGAGCCCGCCGCGATGCCCGCCGGGACGGGCAAGGTGCAGCAGCTAATTTACGCGGGGAAGATAAACGGCCGCCATAATGCGCCAGTTATTACCCCATCAGCACTTTTACAATGTCGCTGGCAATTAATTTAATTAAAACCCCTGTCGGGGATATACAGGCATTTCATATTTCACTGGTTTAACGACCCCCCCAGCCGCAGCCTGGGGCCAGCCCAGGGGGTCACCACGCGGACAGGCGCTGCAGTCCCCGGCACGGTGCCATCACCAGTGCCAGCTGCGGCATGGCTCGCTGCAGCACCCATGGCTTGCGTTGCTGTGCCACCTGCCCGGGCACCCATGGGTGCCCATGCCACACTGTCCACGCCAGCTGAGGGGGCTGAAATGGGCAGAAAGGCAACCCAATTTATTTACTAAATACCAGGGTTGATGCTGCACGGCACCACCGCTGCCTCCTGCCTGGGCAGCTGTGGTGAGCATGTCGGGTGAACAGGGGAGCAATGCTGCAGGGGATCAGCCTTTTAAACACAGATGAAATGAGTACAGCGGGTGCCAATCTGTGTGTCTATCCATCATGGCTGAGCAGAGGGGCACGGGAAGCCTGGGGTGAGCAGCGATGGCTGGGAGAGGCAAGATGGGCACAGAGCACCCCCATCCACCCAACTAGGGTGCTGGGTGCTTTGTGGGCAGGGTGGGACCACGAGCAGCAAATGAAGCTGGGGATGCACAACAAAAGGCAAAGCTGAGGGGCTGCCAGGCACCCCACAGAGCCATCAGGTGGGATGCTGTCCTGCTGCTGGGCACAGTGCCAGGCATTGATGGGGCTTTGCACTGTGGTGCAGTCACGGATGGAGCCATGCAGCATGGCCGGGAGGCTAGAGCTGGCCTGGAGCCCCAGTGAGGGAGTGCAGGGGCTGCGGATTGGGTGCCCCATGCTCTATGGGCACCCCACCCATGACAGGCACCCCATGCAACGTGGGCACTGCATGCACAACGGGCACCCAATCCACTGTGGGCAGCACATGAACAATGGGCACCCCATGCACCCTGTGACTGTCCAGCACACCCTGACTATCCCATGCAGCACGGCTATGCCAAACACCATGGGTATCTCATGCACAGTGGGTGCCTCACACCCTCGGGGCACCCCACACCCCATGAGTGCCCCACACTCTGCAAACACTTCCATGCGTCGCGGGACCCCACACGCCACAGACGCTCCACCCAGCACAGGCACCCCCAGCCCGTAGGCGCAGCGTGGGTGCCCCGTGGGCAGCGGCCCCCCACGCGCCGCCCGTGCCGGCTCCCGCACCACGTCGGCCTCGCCGCTCACCTGCCGCTGAGTTGCCATGGAAACAGGCGAGATGCTTATGTCACCTTGGCAAAGGGAACCGGAGAACTTCGACGAGGATGGGGGACACGGGTGGAGGGGGATTGTGGGGCGTTGGGTCCCACTCACCCCCGGGACTGTCCCCGCAGTGGCCGGGGCCGCAGCCGCGGCCAGCTGCTCTGTCGCAGCCAAAAGGGTAACCGTGAGGGCGGTTTGCTTCAGCGCCGATAAATCACGGCCGGTAAAGCCAGTGCATTAAGCTGGGCTTTATTATCAATTATCCCCCGCCCACGTGGGCTAACGAGCGTGCCGGCTGGGGGCTGGGCTGCGGCACCCACTTCGGAGTGCAGAGGGCATGGGGACACCTCGCTACAGGCTCTGAGTACTCTCCTTCACCTCAGCACTGTGAGATCCCAAACCGCTCCTGGTCTCCTCCCCATGCACAGAGCCCGCCGTGTCCCCCAGCTGTTGCCACCCTGGGTGGCCACCCAGCCCCCTACCGTAGCCTCTGGGCCCCTCAACATCAGAAACACCAAGTACACTGGTGTTACTTGGGCAAGGAGAGACTGCAGGACGCTGCATTGCCCAGCAAGGCGGTGAGGGAAGCACTGCCAGGACCCACCAGGCGCCAGCGAGTGCCCCTCCAGCTTGGTCCCTCCAGTCCTCGAGAGGCTGATCCTGCCCCCGCACCGGTGCCTCGCACACCGGGCGCTTCTGTGCCTGCTGCGGGGAGACGCGAGGGAAGGTCAGCGTGTTCTTGGCGAGGAGAGGCTGCCCGCCGGCGGCTGCGGCACTGCCAGCCCCGGCACCGACCCGCCGATGTGCCGCCTGCTCGGCACAGCTGCCCCCGGGAGACAGCGGGCAGCTGCCTGTAGCGGGAGAACGCTCCAATGGCACGGGTCCGCCAGGAGCGCTGCTGCCCAGCTGCGACCTGCGCATCGGCCGTGCCCGATAGGGCATCGAGCCGTTCTCGGCCGCCCCGCCCCAACCCCCTGCCCGTACCCCTGCCTGATGTCTGCCACCCTGCGGGTCTTTGCAGCCAGGTGGGGACCTCGACGCCAGCACCTGCCTCAGCCACTGCGCGCCCCCTCCGGGGACCTCCTCGAATCCCCACGGGCTTTGCAGCCGGCAGATTCCATCCCAGCTGGCGCCCCATTCATCGCGCCCGCGCCAGGCCTGGCACACCATTAACATGAAAGATTTCCTCACACTTCGCCAGAGCCCGGCCTGCGCCCGGGCAGCAGGTAATTAAAGCGATAATTGCTGCTGATTGTGCTGGCCTAAACAAGGGAAGGGTGGGCATCAGAGGGAGGGCAGAGGATGCCCAGCTGTGCACAGGGGAGCCTGAGGGTGCCAGCCCTGCCCACCACCCTTCACATAGAGGTCCCCACCACCGGCACTTTGCTCTCGGCAGGGTGCAGAGGAGAGGAGCTGGCACGACTCGCTATCATCAAAAAGCTTGTCTGAGGCTTTGAGCCGGGCACTACCCTGCAGGGAGAGCCTGGCTCTGAGCCACGATGAGCCAGTGCTGCGCCCGGGAGACCTCCCAGCCAGGGGCTGTGTCATCGCCGGCACTGCCCAGCTCCCTGCGGCTGCTCCAATGCTTACCTGGAGCAGCTGGGCATCAGGAAACACTCCCCTTGCACCCACTTTCCCACCCACGCAGCCCCCACGGTGACACCAGGCGGTTGCCGGTGCCAACCGCGTCTGGGCAGGGAGCCAGGAGGGTCGGATGCCAATGTCGGGCAGCACAGCCCGGCTCCCGGCCAGTCTGGCACGTGGCGAGCACCGGGGACGATGCGACGACGGGCAGAGTGCCAATACGGCCCCATGCTCCAACGGACACAGTGCCCCCGAGGGTGCCCCTGCCTGCCCCAGGACCGCGTACCCAATTTCCCACACGTGCCCACATGGGGCTGTCCTGGGCCCCCAGGTGTGTGCCCCACGCATGCCAGCCCCATGGCCTCTTGGAGAGGCTGTGTGAGGGCGGCGGGGGACGGAGGGTGCCCGTCTCCCAGCGAGTGTGTGGCAGCGTCTGGGCGCTCATTAAGCGAGCGCTCGTTATGAATGAATTAGTCAGGCGGGTTTGCATGACAATGGAGCTGCCTAATTACGGATTTGAGCTGATAACGCTCTCCCCATTACATGCAATTAGTATGTGCCAGGGCGGGCAGGGCTCCACCCCAGCACCCACCAAGGGGACTGCACGGCCCCAGCCATGCCCAAGCCCGGCCCACGATACTCTGTTCCCGGGGTCTGGTGACAATAGGTGCCAGCAAAGGCAGCCGGAGGTGGCAGCTCCTCTCCAAGTATCACCCTTGCGTGTCTGGGGGCTACCGGCCCCGGCACCTAGTGCCAGGCACCCTTCCTCAGGCACCCATGGAGCTGGTCCTTTCTCAGCTCCATAGCACATACGAAGCCCTGTTCCCTGCCAGACCCAGGTGCCTGCTGAGCCCCACAGCCCTCCCCAGACCCAGCGTGCACCCCCTTCCCCCAGACTTGTGCCAAGCCATGCCAGCCCCCTTTAGCAGCACTGTACAGGGAGAGGTTCCCATGCTGGCTCTGGCTCTGTGAGGGACCAGCCTAGCACCGTGATGGTGTGGGGATAACAGGATCAGCCCAGCCCTATGTGCTGGGGCTATCTCTGGGGTCCCAAGCCCGTGGAGCTGAGCAGCTTTCCTGGCTCTCCTCTAACTGACAGTGAAGAGCAAATGCTCCTGCTGAGTCCTGGTCCTGCCGGGAGGAGTGTCAAGGTCACCTCAGTCCCACATCCCCACCGGACTGAGGAGGGGAGACAGATGGGGAGCGGGGAAGGCCCCTCCAGTCATGCAACAGTCCCAGGTGCCAGGATCCAGTCTCACAGCCTTTCCCCCTCCCACCCATAGGACAACCACCTGGGAGCAGCACCCAAAGAGCAGGCAGGTGGCAGGGTCAAGGTGTATTGGGCAACTGGGCCTGACGAGGTCAGGATGGGGTCCCAAGTGTGTCCAGTCTGGAGCCAGCTCTTCCTAACCTGCCCGCAGACAGACATGCATAGAACAGCAATGGTCCTCACAGTTGGAGTGGTGCTGGCACCGAGGGTGCAATCCTGGGTGCAGGGTAGGGCACGGCAGGACATGCATGGCACATGGTCCCCATGCCATCATTCTGCAGGCACTGGTATCAATCTCAGTGTGGTCACATGGCCACCCAGGTTGGACAGGCGATCAGCTGCATCCATGACTGTGAGGTGCCCATGGTGGCTCAAGGGGTGCCCAGCCCCTGGTGTCACTTGCCAGCACCCTGATCCCCTCCTGCAAGCACCTGCCAGGCTCTGCACGGTTTGATGTAGTGCCAGCCCTGTGTGGCACTGAGCCAGAACAAACAGCCCTGGGCGGGCTGCGTCTGCCGCGTGCTCGCACTGACAGCCGGCACGGCAGCTTCCCGGCCGCCCGGCATGTGCCAGCCCTGCCCGCCATCCTGACCGCCCCACCGAGGCTCGGTTCCTAGCCAGGAGCAGGTTGTGGGGCACTGATGGGATGCAGTGACCTGGGGTGCCAGGCTGTGGGGCAACAGGTTGTGGGATGCAGTGGCTGGGGACTGCAGCTGGAGCCCGAGGGTCCCCGGCAGCCCAGTGAAGCTGGTGGCACCACGCGGCTCATGCGTGGTTAGAGCTGAGCCCGTGATCCCAGCCAGACAATCTGGAGCGGGAGCTGATGTGGGTCACACTCGTGGGAACAGGAGACGCACTAGGCTCTGGTACTGGCTGCGACAGGTGCCAAGGAGAAGGGGCCCGCAGCAGCACTGGGCCAGGCATGGCTCTGGAGTGGGACTCTGCCCCTGTACCCTTGCCCACTTGCCAGCACACCAGCCGAGGGGTCAGCCCCCATGCCTTGGGTACTCGCCCCGCACTGCTACCCGTGGGTGAGCCCCAGCCTTCGCTGCTGCTATCACTCTTCCCCTGCGGACACTCGCAGCAAAGCAAGCAGCCCGCACCGGGGATGCTGCTCCATGGCTGCAGCCAGGGGCCCTTTGCCTGGGCACTCGAGTTATCCAGTCCCCAACCTGTGCCCTGCTGCCCCTGGGGAAGAAGTGCTCTACCATGCCATGCCATGCCATGCCATGCCATGCTGGAGCAGCACGCGGTGCGCAGAGGCCCAGCCCTGCCACCTCTGTGCCGAGTGGCGGCCGCGCAGGTGGCTGGGCTCCGTGGCGCCGCGGCCGGCTGTGAGCTGCCTGCCAAGCGAGCGGCGAGGACGAGCTCCCGCACCGCGCTGCCCCGGGCTGGGTACACCCCACACCTCCCACAGCAGAGCTGGGGAGGGGTGGCCAGGCGCACGCCCTGACCCACTGTCCCCCACCTCCATCCATCACCACGGTCCCATGGGTGCTATGAGGTCAGCAGCGCTCCATGTCCAGCTAGGGGTCGGTTCCTACAGCACACTCCATACGGGGTCCCCTGCACCCAAGAAGTGCCCACCCACCGCTCCAGCTCTGCAGTGTGCCCCTGCAGACGGGGCCATGCTGGGAGTGCTGGGCACGGGATCTCCGGGGGGTGCCCGGCCGGGAAGGACGGGTGCGAGGAGCACGGAGGCTGCACCGAGGCCAGGCTAGGGGACGTTTTTCCTAGCGGCAGGAAGGTCGGTGGGCCGGGATCCCCGGGCGCAGAGAAGTCCGTGTCCCCCTTCCGCCAGACCCCTTGCAGAGCGCACGTCCAGCCTCGCTCAGCTCCCCGCCCCCAGCCCGGTCCTTTGTCTGCAGCCGCCACTTCCAGGCTGCCGTGACACCTGCCAGTAGCCGCCAGCCCCGTGCACCCTCCGCACCCCTCGACCCCCCGACCCTCGGCCCGGCAGCCGGTACCACTCAGCCCTGGGTTCCAGCTCAGTGCCGGGTCCTGTCCGGGGAGGCGGGGAGCAAAGCCGGAGGACAGCCGGGCTCCAGACAGTCCGCGTCCGCAGCAACACCGATGCATCCCTGCATACCCCGCACGCCACGGCCACCCACGCCACGGCCATGCACGTGGCGTGACAGCACCCCTCACCCGTCACCACGGTCCCTCGTGTCCCGACTAGGTGACGAGGACGGCAGGGACCCCGTGCCGGAGATAGAGATGCAGTATGTGGGGCAGGGACTCTCTGAACGGGACAGGGACTCCACGCGTGGAGCAGGTCCGCTGTGGACCTCCGTGCCCGGGGCTGGTAGGGCCCCGGGGGAGCAAAGCTGTGCCGGCGAGGTGGCGAGTGCCAGCACCACCAACAACCCCCCCCCACTGCGTCTGGGGAAGCTCCGGTTGGGCACGAGTGTATGCGGCCACGCGTGGGTATGGGACAGGGGGGCGGCAGTGCCAGTCGCGGGGCAGGGGGCACGTCCTCTGCCCGGAAGGGCACCCTGCAAACCCCCCGGTAGCCTACAGCCGGCCGGGCACCTCTCTCAGGGAACAGACCCCGGAGGGCACCCAGCTCTCCGCAGGACGCCCGCCCGCC
>VWZK01007907.1:76585-88214 GCA_013396935.1 Baryphthengus martii | reverse complement strand
CGACGCCCCCCGCCCCGCACCACCGTCACCGCACCCCACGCCAGGCTGCATCTCCCCTCTGCATCTTCCCTCCCACCGAGCCGACACTGGGGTCTGCACCCTTCTCCGAGAGCAGCATCCCTGGTTTGCACCCCCTCAGCATAGCATCCCCCTCTTGTGACACCCCTCCTGGCATCACAGCCTCCTGTCTGCATCTTCCGTGTGTATCCCTCCCACCCCTAGCTGGAGCTGGGGATCTGCACCCCTTCCTGCACACAGCAGCCTCTGTCATAGCACCCGTGGTTTGCACCCCCTAGCACTGCCTCCCCCAGCATGGCACCAACAGCACACAGCATACAGCCCATGCTCTGCTTTGCCCCAAGCCCATGCTGCAGATCTGGGCCAGGTGATGTCCAGGGGTCTCCCAGTGCAGCCTGGCACGCTGTTCATGGATGGGGGACAACTCCATGAGAAGACGCTGCACTCAGCCATGTGAGTACAGTGTCTCATGCTGGGACACATCACAGAAGTGGGGCCACCATCTTGGTGGGGATATATACCACCCATGGGGGTCCATCTCACTGCCACCCATGGAGATCAGGCCCCAGCACAGGCTGGCCTTTTCCAGGGGATCTGACTCTGCCCTGGGTGCAGGATGTGGCCCCTTTGCTCTCTGTGCTGTCCCCACAACCAGCCAAAATGTAGCCACCATCGCCAGTGGGCAGATTGCAGTTTGGGCAAGGGGCGAGGGGCAAAGGGGGAGTGAGATTGCATTGGTGTGTGCCTGAGGTTCTGAACCCTGTGGGATCCAGAGCTCACGCCAGCAGTGCCAAGCAGTTCCCTGTGCCCAGCAGCGGGAGCTGGGCAGGGGCAAGGCCGGGCAGTGGCTCCAAGCGCTATGCAATGGTAATTTTGTTAGCAGTTCCAGTACCAATTAATAATGGCTCCGATGCCTTCAAGACCTGAAGCGGGTGCAAAGCCAGAGCATCTCTCCAGGGTGGCACCGGCTGTGCCGTAGCCTCCATCCACCCTGGTGCAGCGCTGGAAGTGCCAGGCAGAGCTGAGGGTGCCATCAGGACAGCCCTGGGGCGCGGCCAGAGCCAGCACCCACCCTTGCTCCCCTGACCAGGGACCTCCCCTGCCGATACAGTTGTGCACCAGCCATGTGCAGAGACAGGGCAGCGCATGCAGAATGACGCCCATGGGTGCCCGCTCCCATCCTGCTGTGCTGTCCCAGGCAGTGCCCCAAGCCCTGCATGGGCACTAGTGTGGGGCAGCTGGCAGAGGACACCCCCGGCCCCATGTGGGCAGAGCTCCAGCTCAGCGATAACAACCCTCCTTTAGGCTGGCTTGTTATTACTGATGGCATTTGCATGGAAACAGGATGTTTTTATTCCTTGCAGCTCCATCTGCTCCTGCTGAAGTCACCGCTTTGCACGTGAGCTCCCAGGGGACTGCCATGGGAACCGGGGAGAGCTTCCCCACAGGGCCGGGACCCCCAGCCCGGGCTCCTGCTGTGGCTGGACCCATGAGCCAGGCATTGGGGCAGGACGAGGTGGATGCACCTGATGTGGATGGCACCTACGCAGGCACCCAGCACTGTGCCACCCTGGGGCCACGTAGCGAGGAGGGGGATCACGGCAGCCTGATGCGGTGCCAGCCCCATCTGATCCTTGTGCCACTCTCCTGGGACAGCTTCCAGCTCCTGCTCCTGGTGCTGTGCCGGCAGTGCCAGCAACAATGATCCCACTGCCCAGGCACCTGCCACACCCCCCATGCCCCGTCACCTGCCTGGGGGTGCCAGTGGTACCTGATCCTGCCTTGGCTTTAGCTGGTTCCCTCACCATGTGCTCATGGGGTGTGGTGCCACATGGGTGCCATGCTGAGAGCGCACAGAGTAACCCCATTTGTCCTTCCTGAGCCATCGGCCAGCACGGCCAGGCTGTCAGTGGGGAAGTGACAGGGCACACTGACGAATTAATAGACTCTAATTAATACAGATTGGGGAGATCACTTTCAATTCTGCTCGCTCTCCCTCTTGCAGAGGAGGAGATGAAGGGATGGATGAGCTGGATTCTGTTCCATTGCTGCCAAAGCCCTAAGCCCTGCTGCCAAGGGGTTGTGCCAGCCTGGCTTGTGTCCATGGTGATACTCAGGTACTCAAGACTCCTGACCACCCGCTGCCACAGTGTGAGGGGCCGCAGCACATGGGGAGACACGGGACGTAGGGACTTCATGGAGGGGAGCATGGTGCCTGGCTAGCTTGGTGTCCCCAGCACAACATGCTCGGTGCCTGGGTGCTTTGTGGCTACTGCAGCCCCAGGGGGATGCCAGGAGTGCCAGCCACATCATGCACTGTAAATGGATTATTACCCAGAGTAATTAAGACAGGATTAAAAATTAATTCTCTTCTCCAGTGTGCCACAGTCATGGCTCAGCCATGTGCCACAGCCATTGTGCCAGGGTTTTCTCCAAGAAGAAACTAGATTAAGATGGAGGTGGAGGGAGGTCATCACCTAGTGAGCGATGGTACCTGGGCTCTGTGGGCTGCAGTTGCCACGTCACCGGGGACGTCACTGCCATGGCACCGCTCCCCCCTCACCACCTGTCCCAGGTGCCATGTCAGGCTGGGCCAGCTGAGGCGGCTCCCACCCACCGCTGGCCCAGCAGAGCCCCTTCCTCTGTCATGACCGACCTCCTGCCTGGCCCTAGTGGCCTCGGGCAAGGCCAGCCCTGAGATTTTCTAAACTGCCATTAAATATTTAAATACGTATTTGAGCTCATGTATAATGGATCGCAGGAGAGCTGCCTCCCCATCCATTTGTGGTATTTAAGGAAGTCGAATATTAAACACCATTGTATTAGCAAAACTGACGTTTGCCTAATTGAGTTACAAACAGAGAAGGTGCTGACGAATAAACAATGCATAATGCATGACGTGAGCAGGATGCGGCCGGCCCCCTGAGCTGGGCAGAGACTGGGCTATTCCGGGGTGCGCAGGCTAGGAAGGTGCTCTGGCAGGGAGCAAAGACCGGCGCTGTTGTTTTTGACTGCAGAGCTGAGGGTGCAAGGAACACTTATGCCGTCTGAGAGACATGTGACAGAGCATGGCACAGCATGGCACGGCATGGGACAGTGCGGTATGGGATGTCACGGCACGGTGAGGAACATCCTGGGCCTCATACTGCCCAGGGATGCTTGGAAATGGAGCCAGTGAGAACAACCCCAGCCACATGAGGGTTCCACACACAGAAAGATTATGAAAATTAAAAGTAAATAAATATGGATGTTGAGGACCTAATTCTGATAAGAGGATTTTCAAAATTAGCCATTTGCAAGGGTAGATTAACGGCACCCAGTGCTGGGGGCGGGAAGGGCTCCATTAAGATGCACAGCAAAGCCCATCCCAGCACAGCCCACTCCTTACAGTCCCCAGCACCCACAGAGCCGCTCCCTGCTTTTTAAGATCGGTTTGCTGCTACCATGGGGGAAAACAGAGTGGCTGGAGGAGCTGGGACACGGCACGATGCCCTGCAGACATGGGTCCTGTGTACACAGTGTCACAGTGCCAGGACCTCACTGGAGAACATCAGGGGCTGGCAGCACTGAGGTGCTGGCGCCTGCACCGGGAAGACATGTAGGTGGGTAAAGTGGTACACAACCTGGGGTCCTCAGGGGTGCACCTGGCACCTCCAGCCTCGGCATAGGGCCTGGGTGTGGGGCTGAGATGGCTGGAGTGGGCTAAGTCTCTGGCCTGTACATCCCATGGGCATCCTGTGACAGTCAGTGCAGCAGGTGCTCCTGTCTGGAGCTGGTGCTGATGCCCTCCCGGCAGTGGAGCGGATGCCCTCCTGGCTGGGGCAGGCACACTTCTGTATCCCCCAGTCTGGGCAGGGGCAAGAGGTTGCTGATGCTTGGAAACGCCTTTCACATCCTCTGGTTTGGATTTTCTATCCAGGCAGTCAAGCAGAAATCTCATTACAGCCAGGCACAAAGCCAGCGTCCCTGTCCCCCAGCCCTGTCCCTGTGTCTGGCTGGGGGCTGGCACGGGCTGGGGTGGGCACGGCTGTGAGAAGTGGGAGGGTGTCCTGGACATGGGCGGCTGGTGGGGGTTAAAGTAGCTATGTGCTGGCCAAATGCCTCCCAACCCGCCTTTTGGCCCCTTGCGCCACTCACCCTAGCCCAGGGCTTACCACTCCCCTTCCCAGCCTGATGCAGACTCTGTTCTGTGATGCAGGTGGGCCTGAAGCAGCTTCCAGCTCCCTTGGGGCCTCCAGGCCATACGTTGGACAAGAGCCCGGAGCTCACAGGCAGGGCAGTCATGGCAGGGCAGGCTGGGTACAGGCAGCCCAGGCGCCCAGGGTGCCCGGCGCTCCCACAGCAGCAGCCAATTAATTAGTGGGGCGGTGGGAGAGCAGCTGGTGGAGCTGTGCGGGATCGATGGCCTCATCGACCGCCTGGGAAACACCAGCCCTCCTAGCCAGAGGCATGGCACTGGGGTGGGAGCTGCGCGGGGAGCCTGAGGCCCCCCCTTCTGGGTGCTGGCAGGGGTTGGCTGCGAGCTGCAGCATCAACAGTCCCTTGCAAGGGGACACCGGGGTGCACGGTGCCAGCAGGGAAAGGACAGGCACCGGTGGCACTGTCCACTGTGTGCTCTGCACCCCAGCAGCCCCGACTGCTCCCCTCAAGTCAGGAGAGTGGCTGGTCCAACTGCCATGCCAGGAGGATGTGGAGGTGTTAATGCAGCCCCTCCTTTCCTAGCTGATGGGGTGCATCTGCATCAAAGGATGTACAGGCTGGTCCCTCAGAGCTGGTGGCATCGCCTGGGGGGCTGTGGGCAGGAGGCTTGGGGACATCATGGGCACAGTACCTGAGGGAGGACAGAACAACAAGGCCCCACAGGCACCTGCCAACCAGCTGAGAGGCACCCAGGCCATGGCGTGTGTCCAGTAGAAAAAAAAAACAACCCAAAGGGGTGGTGGCCAGCGGGGCATAGGGCAGGGTGGCGGGGACATCTCTGCCTGCGGCAGGTCACTGCCTGCAGCCTGCCGCAGCACCTACCTGCAGCCGTGCCTGCGGGGCTGTGGTCACACAGCTCCTGTCCCTGTCCCTATCCTACCCGCCCGCTCCCCCCGCCTGCCTCTGCCAAGCAGGAAGTGCCAGCCCGTCCCTGCGGGGAAGGAGAGTGCTCAGCCGTGTTGCAGGAGCCTGGCTGCTGCTCAGATGAGAAGTGACAGCAAGGGACCCTTCTCAGGCACTGGCTCCCTGCGGTGCAGGGCAGCAGATACTGTCCCCCTCTCCCCCGCCTCTGCTGCTGGCACCACAGACGGCCCTGCAGGTATTTAACCCCTTCCCCTCCGTGCAAACCCCACTAAGTCAACCCTACCGGTGCAAACCAGCTGTTGGGCAACAGCCCAGCGCGGGCAGGCGGCACCAGCACTGCCGTGCTTGCCTGCCCCACGCTGCAGGGACAATGGGCAGGGAACACGATGGGGCAGGCACCGCCCAAGGCCAGGAACAAGACCCATGGGTTCAGCCCTTCTGCTGCGCCCCCCTGCATCTTGTCGGGTGCGGGAGCCCAAGCGAGGAGGGGTTCATGGGCCCTCGCCTCCCACATTTCCCGCACTGACGGCTGTCTCCGAGGAGGTTGTCATGGGAACGATGTGCTGTAGGTACCCCTCACCCTGGGTACCCCTTCTCGCATGCCGTGGTGATTCGGGATTGAGGGTGAGCTCAGAGCTCAGCCTGCACCCTCACCAGGGCCCAGCAGGATGGGTAGGGAAGGCTGGAAGCACCTCATGGGGGCCTGCCCTCCGGCCCTGGGATGCCTAGTGTATGCTGGCAGTACCAAGGGATGAAGGTCCCCTGTGTGCCCACTTTCTTCGTACCAGGGCCCAGAGCATCCCTGCAGCCTCAGGCAGGTGATGGGGCAGGGAAATAAACGCAGGAACTGGGAGAAAGTGCGACACAGCCCCAGCGCCGGCAGCCACGCTGCCTGCCCACTCCCACGGTGAGCCAGCGCTGCCTGTTCTTCCCCGGCCCACGCGCCCTGCCATGGAGCCAGCAGCTCTTCCCCAGTTACTTTGGGATATTTTAACCCTGCAGCACCCACTGGTTGCAAGGAGATGGGAGCCTGCACCCATCCCAGCACCAGGGGCAGGAGGCAGGATCTGTCCTTGCTGTTGGAGCCATCGAAGCTGGTGGTGCAGGAAGAGGCCAGGCTGGCAGCCTGCCGAGCCGAGGCACAGTCCAGCAGTGCCGGGCCCTGGCTGCACGCCAGCTCCCGCCAAGGTGACCCTGTGTGGGCACCCAGCACCACCGGCCTGTGCTGCCTGCCCAGAGAGGGAGACATTGGTCCTCATCCCTGTGCAAGCCCAGCACCATGCTGCTGTGCTCATCCCCTCTGTGCCCCACAAAACCCCTGGCCCCACATCCCCCATCTCTGCTCTGTCATGCGGATCCCTTACTCTGCACCTCCCATTCCCACTGGAGCCCACAGCACCCTCACCCATATATCCTGCCCCATTGCACCCCTTCCACCCCCATCCTTGTCAGGCCTCCTGTCTCCAGTGCCCCCCGCCTCCACCTGCAGCCCTGACGCATGTCTGCTGCCATCTGCCTCTCCCTTTTGATTAGTATTAATTTTTAATTATGATTATTGACAGGGCTGCCAGCTCGACTGCCAGCTGGGACAGCTGCCTGGTGTGAGACAGGCTGGGGGCAGCCCTGGCACTGCTATACTCACTGGACAGCTTCTGGAAATTGCTAGGCCCACCCAGGAGGGGGTCCCTGAGTACCCTCTACCATCCAGCACTCTCTGCACCCCAGGCAGGGACCCTGGTGTGCAGGAGCCAAGCATGGAGGCTATTGTATCCCTAGAGGGTGGGCACTACCAGCCCTCGCCTTGGCTGGGCTGTGGGGCTACCAGGAGCCCATAAAGCCACAGAGATAAATGGCCCCTATTACTTTTCCAATCAAATGAAACCCCATGGCGGCTGCAGGCAAACGGCAATGAACCGCAGTACTGCGCGGCAGCCTCTGCCACCAAGCCTCCCCGGGCCCCGAGGTAACCTTGGGGCACCCTATGTGCACAGCCCCCTTGCTGTACCCACCATGGGTGTGAGGGGACAGGGATACTGCCAGCGTGGCCTTGAGGATGCTTGGCTCCAGAGCCGAGTGAGGGGCTGTAGAGGGGCCATACTGGGCAAAGGAGCAGGTTGAAGGGGCAGTCCCTGGTCCTCACCCACTTCCTGCTGCCACTGCTGCCGGGGGCACAAAGAGGGGCCATTAACGGTGCACTGGATGGGGAGGAGCTCAACACCAGACACATCGCTTGTGCCTCCATCCCCTCTTCAGCTTCAGACCCACACTGCTCGCCCTGCTTGTGCCTCCTGCCTGCCTCTCACCCCGGGGTGGGGGGTTGCTGGGGCAGCTCTGCCACCCCTCGCCCCGCAGCACCCTCAGTACGGGCAGGGGTGACCCCAGTGCAGGCAGGGCAGGTTGCCAGCCCCGCCGCGCCGGAGCTGGCCAAGGCCGGGCTAGCGGCACCATCGCGTGGCGAGGGGCCGGCAGTGCAGGCAGCGCTCGGGCCCATCCCGGACAGGGCGGGCTCCAGCCCCAGCCCGACCCGCTGCTCGCGTCCCCCTCTCTGTGTCCCCGGCTCCCCTGCCTGCAGGCACCCCAGGCTTAGGGGTGCTGACACCCCCATACTGCTGTGGGTCCGTCCGCCCGCCCCCCGCCTCTTTCCTGCCCCTGGCCACGAGGCCAGTGTGGCCTCAGCATCCCTTGCCTGGTTGCCCTACAGGAAAGGGCAGCAGGATGCCATCCCCCTCGTACCTGCCCAGAGCAGCAGCTCAGGGTGAGCACGCAATGGGAGGAGACAGGTACATGGCCTGGCACACTGCGTGCCAGAGACAAGCTTTCCCCTCCCTGGCAGCACCTCTCACCCTCAATGTGCCCAGCCCCTAGGACAATGGGGGACAGGCAGAGCACTGGCATAGCTGCCCTAGGGTAGCTGACAGGGCTGACAGCCCTTGGTCGTGTCAGGTTTACAGTTGGACTTAATGATCTTAAAGATCTTTTCCAACCTAAAGCATTCTATGATTCCAAGGGCAGCTGAGTCCCAGTGACACAGCTCTGGACAGCCATGGCAGCATCCCCAAGCAGGGCAGGGCTCAGCATTCTCCAATAAATGCCACAGGCCTGCACTGTGAGCACCCCAGGGCCCAGGATGCCACAGCTGCAGCACTGGCCCACAGATCCATGGCCAGACATGCCTCAACTGCGACAGCAGAGACCTGCTCAAGGCTCTGTCCTTCTGCAGGACTAGCTCTCTGCAAACCCAGTTGCAGACAGGGTAGCATTGAGCCAGCACAGGCAACATGCAGAGAAGGGGGATGAGGGGCCCCAGCTTTGGGCTCACAGGAAGGTGCAGTTGTGCTGCCCTGGACAGGTCAAAATCCTAGGCTAAGCTGGAGCTGCCCAGGTGGTGCTAGAATAGGATGAAGGAGGCTCCTCCTGGAGGAGAGCTGCAGTGAGACCTCAAGTGCAGGCAGCACTATTAGGAGCTGAGCAGGTGGCTGTACCTCAAAAACGTGAACAGGCAAAGGGAAAGAAGAGGCCCAACAGTCAAACACATAAATAAATGAGAGGCAAACTGTGGGCTGGACTGGAGGGTTAACAGGACCCCTCTGCAGCCACAGCCAGGAAGGACAGTAGAAGACATGGACCAATGGAAAGGAGGAGCCAGTAAACTCCCAAGGCTCAATGGACAGGGGCTGTGAAGCGGCAAGTCTGGCATCAATAAGTCCTCGGGAAGCAAAAAAGTTTCATACGAGTGCTGCAAGTGCCTGTGGGAAGAATGTGAACAAACACAGCCTGAGGTGGGCAGTGCAGGGACAGTGCTGTGCTGCAGCCCCTGCATCCACTCTGCAGGGACACTGGGAAACCCTCAGCTGGGAAGCTGGGCTTCCCGAGAGGGCAGACCACATATCTCTCAGATGTGCAGGGGCTTGGAAAAGATAGGGACTAGCTTCCCAGGCTGAGTTGACCCAGAGGAGCTGGTCTCTGGTACCCTATCTCACACTCAGGCTCACAGGGCAGTGTGCTATGCCCATGCCTTGGCCAGGGGAAGACTGAACCCGGCATCCTCCTGGAGACCATACAGGGTTCCCTAAAGCAGAGGGGACTGCTCCCTCTGCAGCTCCAGGGAGAGGAGCACTGATCCCAGGGGACACATGCAGTGCTCCAAGCCTACAGCAAAGCCAGCTTTGTGCTCCCAGCCCTGCTCACTCAGCAGGTGGGTACTGGATATGGCAACGCATCATCCCCTTCCCAGGAGATCCCCTCAAGCAAGAGCTACCCGAGAATGCCAGAGCCCTGGCCCAGCCCTGGACACTCAGGCCAAACTCAGTTGCAGACATTTATTGCGGGATGGGACAGGAGGACCACTTGGGCAGTGACCCTCTTCACCCACCCTGCAGTCACACCACAAACTTGGTCTTGGTGAGGGAGCCGCTCTTGGTAGCTGTGTCTGCATGGGCCTGGTACCCAATGGCCACCTTCTGTGACAGGCCCAGGTGCTCCTTGTAGACACGCCTGAAAGAGGGAAGTAGCTGCATGAACAGGGCAATATCCCTTCTTTCGCCGGCTCCCTGCCCAGGAACCTTATTCCCACCAAACCCAGCCCCGCGCAGCCCCCTCCGCAAAGCTGCGTTACCCAATGTGGGTGACCCCTTCCTGGTTCTCTGCTTCTCGGGTCCAGATGGCAATCTTGTCCCCCTTGGCACGGATATTGATGACAGCCCCGCACACCTCGTCACTGTACTCATCAAACATCTCCCCGATGAGGCACAGCAGCTACCGGTAGGAGAAGAGTCCGGGACAGTCCCCACTAGGTATCAGGGCTGTGGCAGAGAAAACACCATTGCCAAGACCCAAAGTGGTACCACACTCACCGTCTCCAGCCAGAAACGGTCCAGCTCAGTGTGTCGCTGCTGCTTGGCCAGCGTGATGAGCCAGCGCCCGCCACGCTTGTTCTGGTTGTCCTCCCACATGGGCTCGATGCCATCCTAGGGACAGACAAAGTGTGGTTGGGGGCACCAAGAACCCAGCCAGAACTATCTCTGGGAGCTGTGAGCACCCAGCCAGGCTTTTCAACCCACCCCATGGCCAGAGCACACTGCCAGCCTCAGCAGCACCCAGCATCCCCCCATAATGCTGGGCACTCCAGGGAACTTTGAGGAGGAACCGTGGCAAAGGAAACATCACACCTTGAAGAGGGAGTAGTCGCAACCAGACGTCAGCTTGCTGGCGAGCTGGATGTGGCTGTACAGCCTGCACCAGGCAGAGACAAGACACAGAAGCAGGTGAGAAGAGGTGCCTCAGGGTTCCCCAGCATTCTCCTCTGGCACAGACCCCCCACCAGGGCCTCTCTGGAGAGTGCACATTGCCCACTCATGGGACACTCACGCCCAGAAGTCCTCCACAGTGCTGAACTTGGTGACAAGGCGCAGGTTTGCCTGCCACATCTTGCTCTTGTCATTCTTGAAGAACCACAGTGCCCACCTGGGAACAGAAGGGAAATAGGGAGGGGAGGCAGTCATGCTGGAGCCTCTCTCCAGCCGGCACTGAGAGAGGCTACTTACAGCCAGCTCCCTCCCCCGCAAGATACCTGTTCTGCAGTGGGTGCTTGCCCAGGCTCTCTGCCATGAGCAGTTCTTGCTGCTGAGCCTTTGTCCGCCGCCGCCGCTCCTCTTGCCTCCGCTGAGGAAGAAGGACCAGTCCCAAGGAGCACCAAGACCACCCCAGCAGGGAGCCTGCAGTCCCTGGCCACCCCCACACCACAGCATGGATCCCACAGCCAGGAGCCTCGAGGGTCTGGGGGACGGCAGAGCTGCCGAGGCTCCAGGAGAGCACTCACCTGCTCCCCCGTAGCCATCCTGCCCAGCAGAAGGTTTCCTCCCGGCTGCCCCGGTCTCTTAAGTGCCCACAGGCGGGCGGGATGAGGCAGCCGTCCCAGCTGCAACTGGTGGGGAGGGAGGGTGGGGATGCCGGGCCTGCTCCTCCTGTGGACCAGGGAGATGGAGACAGCCCCCTCCCAGGGCAGGGTCTGGGGGATGAGGTGAGATCAATACAACAGACAGGGCAGGATGGTGTACAGATAGGGCACGGTAGCATCAGGATTGGGGGTGGGGATGGGTTGTGATGGGGAGGATGGCATCAGGGTAGAATGGGATGGGAACAACAGGGAATGAGAATGTAATGAGATGGGGAAAGTGTGGGATGTGATGAGGAAGGGATAGGATCAGATTTGGATGGGGTGGGGACAGGGTGGCATGCGAATAGGGTGGGATGAGGTGGGACGAGGACATGGTGAGGAGAGGATGGGATGAGGATGGGATGGGGGACAGGAAGGGATGGAAACAGCCTGTAGAGGTGAGGGGATGGGCTCAGGATAAGATGGGATCTGGATCGACAGGAGATGGGGCAAGGAGATGGTTGGATGGGACGAGATGAGGACCAGGACAGGGTAGCGTGAGGACGGCGTGGGACGGGATCAGGACGGGTGGGGACGGGGAAAAGGTGCGAGATGGTG
This sequence comes from Baryphthengus martii, assembly GCA_013396935.1. Classification (NCBI taxonomy): domain Eukaryota; kingdom Metazoa; phylum Chordata; class Aves; order Coraciiformes; family Momotidae; genus Baryphthengus; species Baryphthengus martii. Next base: position 76,639 of record VWZK01007907.1, on the reverse strand, counting down.
GGACCGTCCCCGAGGTGCCGGTCCCGCGTGGGGCTGTGAGGGGCGGTGCGGGGG
>VWZK01007907.1:60669-76462 GCA_013396935.1 Baryphthengus martii | reverse complement strand
GCCCCGGGGCGGGGGGCCGGTGCCCGCAGTGCCCTGCTCCCCCCCTGCCCACAGGGCATGTGCAGGCAGAAGGATGGGGCCCCGCAAGCAAGAGCAGCGTCGGAGTTGATCCCCACGCTGAGGGATGGGATCCCCCCGGGGACTGGACCCCCTGCAGCTCCCGGTGGTCTGAGCCCGAGGTCTCGGTGGCTTCTCGCCGGGGATGCTCTAAGGCAGGAGCGCAGGGGGACCGTGATGGAGGTGGTGCCCCCCGTGCTGGGATGCGCCCAGCTCGGAGGAGCGAGGCTGGGGACATGTTTGTGACTCCTGGAGCACGTCCCACTCCACGGCTTTGCCAGCATCTCCCCCAACACCCTGTCAGGGTCCCTCCTCGCTGCCCCTCGGGGCCGGATTCCTTTCAGTGCCAAGTCCTAGAAATCATCGCTGGAAGGGAGAAAGCAGCTCCCGGGCGGGCTGTGTGCCCGGCTGTGCTGGGCTGCTGGGCTGCTCGGGGAGGGAGCTAAGGCTGCCCCTGCCTGCAGTGGGAGGGAGGGCAAAGGCCTGGGACTCCGTCGGGCTCCGTCCCGCTCCGGAGAGCACCGCCTCTGCGTGACTGAGGCTCTGGAGCTGCTCCCCTGAGCAATGGTGGGTGTCTGCCCTGCCACCCTGCCCAGCGGTGTGTGCCCTGAAAGGAGGTCCATCAGCTCAAGGAGCACCCCACGATCCCATCCTGCAGGAGCTTCCCATTGCAGACATCTGATTCCCATCCCATGGCATGTCCTGGCATCTGTGGGCAGTGTTGCTCTGTCCAGAGGGAGCTTGGCAGGGTCGCCATGGCCAGTGGCAGGACCTAGCCCCGGGCCGCTCCGTCTGTGGGGCTTCCCGTGCTGTTTTGGCATCAGCTCTGGGTATGGATCCCAGCTCCCTTGGGAAGCTTTGTTCAGTGGTATGGCCACTGTTCACCCTGCCTGGCTGTGCCCTGAGGTGTCTGCACTGCCTGGCTTGCAGCAGTGGCCCTGTGCTGTCCCAGCCAGGCTCCTGCAAGGACCAGAGGAGCCTTTCAGGGAGCCAGGCAGGTGCTTAGGTCTCTGACGTGGCCGAGCTGGGATGCGGGCAGGATGCTGTTCCAGCTCACAGAACCCTGCCAGGGTCCGGGGCATGGCACATGGCAGAACCCGGATGCTGGCCCCTCTAACTCCATCTCTGTCTCTTTCTACCCCCAGGGAGTAAAACCCAAGGTGTGGTGCAAGGCGTCACCTCAGGTATGGTCCCCTCTGGCTCCCCACTGCGGTACCCCTCCGGCCCAGAGAGCATGGCTGTGTTAACAAGATCAGAGGCTAATTGAGGGGCTGATGTCACCTAGCTAAAGCCTCTTATATAACAGGGCCCGCAACAAAGGATTTGCGGTGGCTGCTCATACTCCCTGCCCAGCTGCAGAGCAGTGTCCTGTCCCCATCCCCAGAGCCTGGGCAGGGAGGTAGGAAGGGCCTGATCCTGCCCAGTGACTCCCCACTAGCCCCACCCCGGTGGTGCAGGTTGTGGAGCCATAGCTGGGCACCCCTCCCTGACCCGGGGGACACTGATGGGCACTCGCGGCTCTTGCAGTGGCTGAGAAAGCGAAGGAACAGGCATCCCAGCTGGGCGAAGCTGCGTTCTCGGGCGCTGGCAACATTGCAGCAGCCACCGGTCTGGTGAAGAAGGAGGAGTTCCCTGCGGACCTGAAGGTGAGACCCCTCCGGCCACTGCCATGCTGGCGGAGAGGCTGGCACGTCCCCAGGCTTAGCAAGGAGCCCCTCGACTGCTCCCCAGTCCTGCTGGAGGGGCCCCAAGGGTCCCCAGCTGCTCTACCCATGCTCAGGGCAGGCAGGCATTGCTGCTCCGAGCGTGCCGGCTGTGTGCACGGCTGCTGCGGACGTGTGCGTGCGCGGGCTCCCGCATGGCGGCCGACAGCGCGGGGACGACGACGCATCGCTTCAGCGGCTGCGAGGTGACCTGACAGCTGCAGGAGCCGAGGGACGGGGAGGGGCGGTGGGTTCGCATCTCGCCGCTCCCATGAGCCGTTGGCTTCCAGCTTAGCCCAAAATAGCATCAGCTGAAGAAATGAGGCCACCGCTGCTGCACAGGGGGATCGGCTGCCCCCCTTTCCCCTTTCCTTCCTGCCAGCCGCTCTGCCAGCCCCAGGGAGGGGTTACCCAGCACCACCCTCCCCTGCCAGGGATGCAGGATGCCGCTGCGGGGCCCACATGGCGTCGGCACTCAGCACCTGGCTGGGGCTGGGAGCGATGCAGGGGCACACGCACCCAGGCCTTGCTCCTATGGCCCCCTGCCTGTCACCTCACAGTTAAATGGGCTGGTGTGTGCCTGGGGTGCCCACTGGGCCCCACTCGTGCCCCCCACGTAGAGCTTCCACCATCCTGAGTGCACTACTAATCTCTGCCAGGTTCCCCACCTCTGGCAGGGGCAGGGAGGGTGGGTATTGCATGGGGAGCTGTATGTGTGGAACTGACCCCCCTGGTTCATCCCCAGCCGGAAGAGGTGGCCCAGGAGGCTGTTGAGGAGCCGCTGGTTGAGCCGCTGCTGGAGCCAGAGGGGGAGAACTACGAGGAGCCCCCACAGGTGAGGCCAGGGGATGGCAGGGGGGCACAGGGAACCGCAGAGGCCACTGGGTTATCAGCACCCAGTGCACTGGTGGCCGTCGCTGCCCAGAGCAAAGCCTGGAGCCTGCCTGCTCCCTGTACATGCAGCCTGGCAGCCTCACGGGCAGGCTGGCGTGGGGCTGCAGGGGACAGGGGCTCGCATCTCACCTGGACTCTCTCACCGGCTCTTTCTTTCCCCACCCCACAGGAGGAATACCAGGAATACGAGCCAGAGGCATAATGGACCCTCATCCTCGCCTCTTCCACCAGCAGCACAACGAACCGCCGGTAGCCCCCTGCTCCTCCCCAGCCGGCCCCAGCTGGTGCCCACATGCCTGGGAGGAACAGGGTTGCCCCTGCCCCGTTCGCTCACAAGTTCTTCCTCCAGTTCCGTTCCAAGGGACCGTATCCGTGTCTCTGTACCGTGTCTAGCCGTGAGAAAAACCCACCGTGTCCAAGCCCCCGAGCCCCGGCGCGTGCCCGAGCCGTGGATGCTGCCCGCAGGGGTGGTGTGTGTGTGTGTGTGTGTGTGCGCGTGTCCGTCCGTGCAGCCTGGGTTTATCGCTCTGCATCCCTCCCAGCGCCATAAACCCTGGCCACGTCCTGGCGTGTCTGTGTCTGTACGAAGCATGTTTACCTGCTCGCGGGCTGCTGTACATTTTGCTTGCACGCGTGTCCCTGTGGTTCTCCTCTGGTCATCATGGAAGTATTTTTTTTATATATATCTCTATCTATGGGTGGACGGGTCTTTTGCCTTTGTGAACCCTTGGCACCCAAGCTTGCTCCCTAGCCCGCTGGGTGGTGATGGTGCCAGTGTCCCCCCTGAGGTCCCATAGTGCCGACGCTGTGTTGTGACGTGGCATGGATATTCCCCGCCCTGTTGCTGGATGTGCAATACGAGGGCAGCTGCCAGTGACACAGCTGCCCCCGTGTCCGTGAATAAAGCCAACTCTTGTCTGTAGACCCTTGGTCCTGGTTGTGGGTTCTCTGGGGAGAGGGATGGCCCTGCGCTTTGGCAGCAGGGGTAATTTTGGGAAGAGGAGTGAGGGCTTGGGGCTGACTAGCTGACCCCTCCCAGCTCGGGGAGCGGACAGGACTGAATGTCAGGAAGAACTTTCCTGTGAGAGTGCCAGAGCCCTGCAACAGGCTGCCCAGAGAGGTTGTGGAGAGATTCCAAATCCACCTGGACGCGATCCTGGGCCCCGTGCTCTGGGTGACCCTGCTTTGGCAGAGAGTTGGATGAGATGATCTCCAGAGGTCCCTTCCAACCCCCACCATGCTGGGATTCTGTGACTAGGGATTTGTGAGGACAAGATGCCTTCCTGTCTGCTCACAGATGTGTCAGCAGCAGGTCACATTCTGGCTGAAGCCTGGGGTGTGGGCAAGCGTCCCTGTGCCACCTTCCTGTGCGCTGGCTGTGGGTGAATGCAGGGAGCCCTTTGGGGCTGAGGACTCCGAGCCAAGATGTGGCTGCACATGGCCCTGGCCTCGAGACACTGGCTGTGCTAGCAGAGGGGAGTCAGGTGCTGGGCAAAGACTTCTCCCAGTTCTCCCTGCAGCAGGATGTGCTGCTGTTTGTAAGGTACATCTTAGAGACGCACCCTGATCTTGTGGTGAAAGCACAGAGTGAAGGGGAGCCTCTGCTCTGCTGTCCCCACCCTCCTGCGTGACCCTGCTCTCCCCAGGTGGCCCAGGCCATGGCTGGCACCCACAGCTCACTAGCTACAGTGTGACCACGTCAAGGGCAGGTGAGTGCCACACACCATGAAGCAATGTCCACTACAGAAGGGGGTCCTGTGCCCACCCCGGACTGCAGTCTTTGGGCCTTCAATTCCCTCAGGGCAAGGCCACCAGCCCAACCTGGGTCCCCAGCCAGCCTCCAGCCCCTTGGCTGCAGCACCATGAATATCAGATTCAATCCCCCACCGTGCTGGCTTGCCGGCTTTGCCTGCAAAGAGTGAAGCTGCAGCAGTCAGCACGGACACACAACAGGTTTGCTGATGCCTGCAAATCCCCACCCTGGTGCTGCTCCCCGTGTCTGCACCCGTTGCAGCAGCACTTGCAGCACCCACCACATGTTGTTAGACCGAGCCAGCTGTTCCTGGGGCTGGCTGTGCCGTGGGCTGTCCGTCCCTCTACAGCAACTTGCATTTTTTTCTTTCTCTTGGCCAATTCAGTCAACCATGGGCAAGGAGACCCAAACCAGCATTAGCACAGCTTCTTCCAGTGCCCAGGAGGCTGTAAAGGGCCTGCAACAGAAGGGATATGGAGAAAGACAGCTCCCTCCTCAGGAGAGCTGAGAGCCAGGCAGCAGAGAGAGAATGTGCTCAAACTAACTGTTTATAGAGATCAGGATGTCCTCCCTGTACAGTACATGGTGTCCTGGGGATGCCCTGGGGCAGCCCTGCCAGGTGCTGTCAGTAGGTGAAGCCAGCCTCGTTGTGCACAGTGAACACCTTCTCCAGAGCAGAGCGCACATGTAGGCAGCGGTTCTGTGGTCCAGACCCAGGCTGTACCTCTCAGCCATGTCATAATGTGCTAGAGAGAGAGGAGATCTGTGAGGCTGGCGTGTACTGGGAGGGTCTGGGGCAGAGGACACAGTGACGAGGGTGCAGGTAGCACCATGTATGCAAGCACCAGGCCAGGCCCAAAGGAGAAGGAGGTCACGCCCAAATCTAATGACCAAGGGGGCTGTTCTGTAAGACTTGGAGCCACCTACGAGTGGGTTTGGAGTTGCTGTGGGTGGGCTCCACGCACATTGCTGAGCAGAGCACGCAGCCACCTCCCCAAGGGGTGGCATGAGACCGCCTACCCAGCAGGGCTGGCATCATCCTGCACCCCCCGGCTCATCTAAGCAACCCTGGAAATGGGTAATATAGGGTCAGGGGGATGGAGAGAAGGACAGCGACCCAGCAGCACCAAGGGACACTGCTGAGCATGAGCCTTTATCAAAGTGCAGACACAGCCACCACTGGAAAGCACCCAGGCCTTGTGCTGACCCACCAGGAGTGATGAGGGGATGCTGTGGGTGGGCACCCCTTAAATACAGCCCAGAGCCTCTGCAGGGAAGCAAGGGACCCGACAGCAGGGATGGATGAGGCCAGGGGCCTGCAGAGGTCCCTCGGCTGACTGCTCCATGGCGTAGGCCAGTCCTGAACACATGATGTCCTTCTCTGGGGCACCCTGAGGGGGAGGACATGTGAATCCTTTGTGGGAGAGGCTAGAGCTTGGCCTCCCCTAAACCCATTCATCAAATGCAGCCCCTCTGCTCAGTGCAGGACCACCACAGGTGGTCCAAGCTTGACTTGCTGCTTCTGCAGCTGGCTCCAGCACATGGCTCAGCTCCCACCCTCAGACGGTAGGACTCTACCACCACACACAGCATGTCTGTTCCATCCCCTCCATCAGTGGGATAACAGCATGGGAGGGCTCTGGGTGTGCCACAAGCTCAGCTTTCAGCACTGGGGCGGCAGACAGCAGGGTCTGGGAATACGAAAAAAGAGAGCCAGGACAATTCTCTGTGGTTGCAGGCACTCACAGTCACGTGGACCTGGAACTCTGGGGATGGGATGATGGGGATTTCCCCTCTGGCCTTGCCAGAACACTGTTCCAGGCTGTGCTGCACTGACTGCAGGAGGTAGTAGCTGGATTCCCCCTTGTACTTGAAGCTGAGGCGGCTATAGCTAACATGGTTCAGGTTCTTCAGTCACTTGAAGAAGGATACGGTCACATCATCCATGTTCACATACGCATCCTGCCAAGGGCAGTATGCGCTTCAGATTTGCTCCTCCTTTTCCTTATGTCTCTCCCTATACCCTTGTCTCTGCCCTCAGAGACAGTCCTGAGGTTCCTGGGATGGCCGAATCCTTGAGCCACAATGGCTCTGCACGCCCCTGAGCAGAGACACCAGTTGCTCTGACACCCTGTGTAATGTGGTGCTGTTTGCTGTTGGCCCATCAGTGGTTGCAGGACATCCCAGTGCTGCCCAGGAGCCCTGTGGTCTACCGCTGCTGCAGCCAAGAACCAGGAGAAAAGGAAACCAGCATCTGGGATGTGCTCAGGAGCTGGGGGCAAGGCAGGGAACGAGTTGACTGACACAGCACCCTCAGTGCTGCCTGATCACAGAGCCTGGCAGAGCCCTGTTGGATCCACACCGGTGCAGCTGACAACACCGTGTGGTCCACCATAGCTATGAGCCCACTACCTCCCCATGTGTGCTGGGATGGATATACTGGGATGACCAGGATGTTTCTTTGCAGGAATATGTTGTGCACTGCTGGTGTAGTGGGGCCATCGGCAGCTTCTGCAATGATCTGAGACCATAAGCAGAGCAGAGGTGAGACAGGCAGGAGAAATGCTGGAAGAAACCAGAGATAGACTGCTTTCTCTGCTGCTGGAATCCTCCCCACAGGGTCACGTCTGGTGGCTGGGGCTGGGTACTCGCCTTCCCACCAGAGCTGTTCAGGATGACCAAAAGCTCAGACCTCGTGTTTCGCACAGAATGATTAAAGGCTCAGGTTTTGAAAGACCTTGCCTGTGGTGGAGTCCCAGGTCCCAGCACTCCCTGTCCCTCTGGTCCCTAGATCTCTCAGTGAAGGGAGGAAGCCAGGATTTGTAGCAGTTCCCTGCTTTGCTCACTCTTATCTGCTGCCTACGAATTTTAGTATCAACACCATGACACCCAGTACTTTCGAGGATATCGTCTCCTCTGTCCTGGGAGAGGATCTGATACAGCAGCAAAGACTAATAGCCAGCCAAGGTCACTCCAACGATCCTTGCTCCCTGCCAGCAAAGGGAATGGCCTGGGCTTTCCTCCTCCCGTAAATTATGTGACTGGCTACCTCCGCCTCAGACCCAGTCCCTCTGGCATTGCGAGTGAGCTGTCAGTGCAGTGATGTGACACCTCCCTGGGATGCTGAGGGCCAGAAGCGAACGTTTGGTGGGGCTGCTGCCGCTAGCATACTGATGCAGGGCCTGTGGGGAGCATGTGGTCTGGGTGGTCTGTACCTTTGCTTGCACCTGGGGCCCAATCTCCCTTATGAGCTGCTTCTCAATAGCGGCAGGGATGAGGATGTCGCAGGGCATCTCCAGGATGCTGCCATCATAGGGCTCTGTTTTTGGGAAGCCAACTATGCTGCCATGGCCCTGGAATGAGCGGGAGAGTCCTTTTGGCAATGTTGAGCACTGTCCTCAGGGCAGTCCCCTTCCCTGTGGGTGTTTTAGAGACAGGCACTGACCACCACCCCTAAGAGCAGGGGCTGGATTGACTGAGCTCAACTCACCTGCTCATAGTCTTCTAGCTCCTTGGGTTCGATCCCTCAGGGATTGTAAATGGGTCCGTCTGTCTCCCCAAGACAGATGCAGTGGGCTCCGTACTCATGCAGGTACTTCATGGTGTGCAGCCCTACTTTACCAAAGTCCTGCAGCAACACAGAGCAGGGATGGTCTAGGGAGAGGGATGTCGTGGGGACAAACACTGAAAACTGACCTGGCATTCTCGTAACAGCCCCTCCCCTTCCCCTCCCCCATCCCCAGGAGCTTGAGCTGAGAAGCAAAACAGGAACCCCTGATCTAGCAGCTTTTGGTGAATGTTTTCACTGAATGGAGACTAAGACCTGGCAGGATAGAGATCTCCTTGGCTAGTTGAGGGTTGTGAAAAGCAGAACCAGTGGGACAAGAGCTTCTAGTTCAGCCTGTCTTTTCCACCTCTAGAGCTCCTGGACATGTTGTTCCAAGCACAGCATGCTGTTCAGTTTCTAAGAGCTGGTCTTGATAGAAAACAGATCCAGTGGGAAACAGTCCCTTGGTGGGCTCCATGCAGCATCTAGGAACAATCAGAGCAATCCTCCTGCACCTCACACTAAGAGGATGTGATCAGCTGCCATGGCACCAGCACAGGGCAGGACCATGGGAGTAGCTCAGCTCTTTTTACAGGAACAGATGACTTTGCACTGATTGCCCCAAAGCATTTGCCAGCTTGGTACAGCTCCTAAAGGCAGCACTGGCTCCTGAGACTGCAAAACCAGCCCTCGAGTGCAGTAAAATTATACAGAGAGTAGCCAAGGACTTCAACCTTTTCACTCTCTGTTCCATCACCATGTTTCAGTGTTTAAAGGGTGGCTACAAAGAAAACGGAGATTTCCTTTGTACAACGAGTCACATGGGAAAGACGAGGGGTAAGAGGTACAAGTTATTCCTGGGGAGATTTCATTAGACACAAGAGGAAAAATTTTCACAAGAACAATCAACCATTGGAAAAATCTCCCCAGGGAAGTGATGGAGTCCCCAACATTGGACACTTAAGATTTAGCTGGACAGGATGCTGGGCCATGCTGTCTAGACCGGGCTTTTGGCAAGAAAGGTTGGATCAGATGATCCTTGAGGTCCTTTCTGAGCTGTTATTCTCTGATTCTCTGCCGTATCAGTGAAGCCGAAGGATGTGCAGAAAGGACAGGGAGGCACAAAGGCAGGGCCGTGCCCACGGGCACTGTGGGCAGCAGCTCTGGGCGCAACTGCGGTCCAAATGTGGGAGCTGCACTGGCGAGCAGGGGCTCAGAGGAAAGCTCCGAGTGCCGGCCGCAGGCGGAGGCTGCAGCCCCGCGGCTTCCAGCTATGTCTGCCTTGCAAAGCAGTGGCCTCCGCAGAGAGCGGTCAGCTGTTGGCAGAGAGGGCAGCGGACCTGGCATTGGTGCCTGACCGAGAGCAGGAGCTGCTGGAGTTACAGCAGGGGGAAGCACCTCACTGCGTTGTGAGCGGGCCCTGGGCTGCAGGAAAAGGAAGATCCTTGCTGGAAGGACAGGGGGAAAGGCAGGGCTGGCGACCTCAGGGTCTCACTGAGCTCCCAGGTGCTGGGCAAGGGAGGCCAAGACCCCCAGGGCGTCCAAAAAAGATGGGGGCTGCACCCACAACCAGGACCTTCGCTGTAGGTAACATCATGGCTCACTGCAGGTGGTTTGGAGATGACAGAAACGTGATGTTGTCACTGGGGTCAGCTCTTTCCATGCAGTCTGGCAGAGCCCTCTGTGTCCTGCCACCTCTCCACTCTGCCTGCTACACAGGTCAGTTGTAGCTTCCATTTTAAGAGTGTTTTCAGGTGGGATGGCTACAGAGAAACCTTGGAAATATCTGTGTAGTGTGAGCAGTGCAGCACCCCCAGGCTGCTGCTTCAAGTTTCCAAGAGATCGGCTCTTAGAAACAGATCTTCAAACAGCAGGTTTGAAACACTGCTCAAACCAGTGTCAGTCTCCACAGGGTGAGGAAAGATTTGGGAAATTGTGTCCAGGCAGCATGACAGGATTTGAGACTGAAAGCTCTCTTGGAAAGGAGGGGCAGAAAGGTTCTGAGGAGCTGTCCTCTTCAAAACTGTAGCTGGGCTGAGCACTCACCTGCAGCACAAAGGTCTTGCCTTTGTGCTGCAGGTTCCCCTTGCCCGGGGAAGCTGGGGCTTAGGTTGACGTGGTCCATGTAGTCCGTGTTGGTGATGTAGTTCTCGATGCCATGCAGGACCCTGCACCCGGTGGCCGAGTGTCGCCCATGGATGACTCCCTGACTGATGGGCTTTCCTGTCACACACGCCTGGGCACTGATGTCCTGCGAGGCCACAATGGGGAGAGAGAAGGTTGTGAGGTTACTTGGTGCAGATCCTCTAGAGAGGGCTTTCCCCAGGCCTCAGCTTCCTCCACCCTTCCCTAAGCCTCAGCTAAACCTAAAGCAGCTCACTGGCAAGGGCCCCTGGGTTCACCCCCCTGTAGTGCCCATGGCATCCTGGGCTCCAAACCAGTCCTGTCAGAGCTTACCCGGTACCCCAGCATGTGGGTGAAGGTGTCAGCTATCCAGGACATCTCCTGCTCACCAGTACTGACATCAGAGGCCAGCATGTCAATCCCAGGCCCTGTGGAGGTAGAAAAATCTGTCAAATCCTGTCTGAGCAATTTGATTGCTCTGTTCCAAGCAGTGGCACATGCACAGCCAGGTGATTTCTGTAGGCTGGTCCTGTCCTTGGGCACACCAAGGAGTCCCCTGACCCAACTGTACTGCTGCCCACACCCCAGGGTCTCCCCATCTTCCCTCAGGAATGAATGCCTTTGGCTTTCTTGGGGTCTTTGCCATGCTCTTTCCCAGTGCTTCCAAGTAAAGAAGCAATGTAAAGGTCTTTGCCTTGTGACCAGCACCCACTGAGCTCTCTATCACACGCTGAGGCCAGAGAAACCTTCGCTCCTCCCTGTGACTGTGTGGGCCAGAGGGATGCAGGATATCTAGGTGAGACCCCTGCCCAGCAGCAGCTGGGAGGCAGCCTGGAGCAGCCCCATCGTGCTCGGCACCACACAAGGCTTCCCCTGCCCCAGCTTCACAGAGCAGGCAGAGCAATGCGGTGACTGGAGAGCAGAGCGGCAGGACAGCGAGAGCTGCTGACCCACGAGGAGGGAGCAGCAGCCTCTGTGCCTGCCCAGCCAGGCAGCTGCTGCCTGCTCCCCTGTCCGCTCCCCAGCCCGTTTACAGAGCCAGGACAAAACCACTCTCACCTACAAATCCCTTCTTGGCCATTTCTACAGTAAAATGCCTTGTTATTTTCTCCAGCTCAAGTTCCTGTGCAAGAACAACAAAACACAGTTGTTACTACAGGCCTCAAGAAAAATCCCAGAGCCGCGGTGCAGCATCCGGCAGCTGCCCTGCCCTGACTGTGCAGGGCACACCCTGACCTCTGCAGGGAGTTCACTCACGGCAGCTGGCACCCAGCTTGATCGAAGAAAAAGAGATGTGTGAACCCCTGGTCCCTCAGCTCGCTGCCCTTCCAACCCCTCACTGATTTGCACCTTTCCCCAGCACAGCCCAGCCCAGCCGGCAGCGGCTCCAGACTCCTTCAAGCAACTCTCTGGCCGGATGCGCTGACCCATAAAGCAGAGTTCACCACCCCTCTCCCCACCCTAAGCTGCTTTTCACAGTCACTGGGTGAGCGTTACTCACTACAAACATCTCCCCCCACTTGTCAGAGCGCATCGCTGTGATCCGCACGGAGAGGGAGGGCTGCACAAATGGAGCATGAGTTATGGGCTGTCGGCGGGGGAAGGAGAGGAGTGAACTCACCGAGTATTTCCTTGGATCGATCCTCACACCCGTCATGGCACCACCAAAAGGAATATCTGAAAAAAAACAGGTAAGGCAGATGTTCTCTGCCAGCTCATCTGCTCCCCAGGGTGGGAGGAGGTGGCCACGGCAACCATGAACTTGTTGAATCCAGGCAAGAGGCCAGCACTTCCCTCCACGTCACAGGTCCCCGCAGCTCCCCCCCAGAACCACATGGGCTCTGTGGAGTGCAGCCAAAGGCAGGACAGGATATGGCCCCTGAGCCTGCCACAAACACCACCAGCCAGAGCTGAATCCATGACAACCCAGGCACAGAGACTGCATCTGAGAAACAAAATGCTTGGTGTCCCCTGATTAACGCGAACATCCTGGACTGCCAGCAGTGTGTCCTGCAGCCGCGGCAAGCCTTGCCCTCACACATCCATGCTCAGAGGAACATCCTGCACTTATGGAGCACTTCTGATGTTCAAAGCATCTAACAAGCTTTTCTGACTCAAGGCCCCATCCCCTGCCCAAGTCACCACATGCTTTCTGCTCCCCTTGTACTTACTCACCACGGCACATTTGTATGTCATTAATGCAGCCAGGGCTTTTACTCCATCAACATCAATTGAACTGCTGAAACGAACCCCTGGGAAAGGAGAGAGAAGAAATGAAGAGTCCCTGCCTTTTTACCACAAACGGCACAGAGGCATTGTGGGAAAGGCTTTGACTCTTCTGAAACAGCAGCATCTAGTTGCAATAGATGATCAGCAATTGTTCAGCTAGACCTGTTCCTGCAGATCACCACCGAATGGGAAGATGTTGCCCTCCCACAGACACAGGCCTTTGCTGTAGGAGCACCTCAGACAGCCCGGACGCAGCACAGTGAAAGCCTCAAGCTAAAGGAGAGGAGACAGGAGGCTGGGGCCACCCCCTTCAGTCTCTGAACAACCATCAAGGTTTAGGGTGAGGAGTCAAATGCACACAGGAGTGGACAACAGTCAGACTGCTCTTGTGCTCTGGTACCAGCTGGAACAGCTGGGCTGCAACCAAGGTTGGCAAAGCCACGTCCCTCAGATGCCTCCTGTCCCTCTACAGAAGTGAAGTGTCAGTAAGAACCAGGCAAGCTGCCCATATGCCTGTGGTTTCCTAGCAAGAAGTCTGCCCTGAGAAGAGTATCCAGACTCTGCTGCTCTCTGGAGAGAGAAACCAGTAGTGCCTATGCCAGCCAGGGACACAAAGGGTAGCTTTTACATGACCACCCTTCATCTGACCCACTTTGGATGTGTCCTTGAGGATGAGCTATCATGACTTATATGGCAAATTAACGATTGAATTGGTATTGCCCAGAATTGCTCCTACAACAGCATCCGAGGAGAGCATCCTCCTGAGCACCTCCATACCCATGCTGACCATCACCACACTGATGCAGATGCCTCCCACTCAGGCTCCCCTCGCCCCTCGCACAGGGCTGGGTAGGGATGGAGAAGCACGTAGGTAGCCGTGACTTCCAGCCTCACTCCCTTTGCAGGACAGGCAGTGCTGGCTGTGCTGGGCCCTCCAGCCCGACACCACTTCCCAGGTGCCGCTGTCCCTGCGCAGGCGGAAGGCCACCTCCAGGACATGGCTGCAGCACCGGATGATCTTCAGGGCACCTGTGCACCGAAGGCAGCCCACTCTGCTGGGCCGCCTCTGCCTCCATCACGGTGGCCACCAGCCCAGCCAGCAGCCCTGGGACCTCGAAGCTGCCCCCACCCAGACCACTCGTGCCCCGGCACTGCCCGGACACCACCCTGTTGCCCCTCTGGCCCAGCAGCCTCTCCAGCACCCCCAGCATGGGGTGGTGGGTCTGCACAAGGAGAATATGGCCCAAGAGGGAGGGGCCAAGCAGGAGCAGGGTTAGTCGGGGTGCGGCCAGGTGGGAGTCGTGGGGATACCTGGGGAGCTGGGGCCGTAGGGCTGGGCTAGGGGGCAGGAGTCCCTGAGGGATGCCACAGCCCCGCACTGCCGGCCCAGCCCCAGGGCTGTGCCTCCCCGTGCCCCATTCCTGCAGGAGGTACTGGGCAGGGATCAGGTGCCCCCCCCAGCAGTACCTCCACACCAAGGCAGCCGGGAGGGCCGGTTTTTAGGGTGCTCAGTGCTTTGGATCTCCTAGTGATGTCCTGGTCATCTCCGGGCACTCGCAGCTCTGGGCACTCTGTGGATCCTCCCAGCGGCAGCGTGGTACTGGCAGCGTGGGATGTACGGCTGTGGTCAGCGACAGAAGCCTGGTGCCCTCGGGCATCCCCTGTCGCTCCCATTTGCCGGCACCCCATCAGCCCCAGAGCACGGCCTCCCTGCCCGCAGATAACAGGACAGCCGCGCGTGAAGCTGTGGGAAGCCAAGGGAAATCCATCGCCTTCCTGACGGGCAGGCCCGGCAGGGACACGTTTCCCAAGTCAGATCCTTCCGGCTCTATTCCACTGCTCCCTGGCACAACTGGGCACCGGCGAGCTGGACGGTACGGAGCNCGTGGGAGGTGGGCCGCGGCACCGAGGGAGGGGGCTGCCGTGCTACCTGCGCCGGCGGCCCCCTCCTCCGAGGCAGAATGAGCTTTTCAGGCAGCTGCCTGACTCTTCGAGCGCCGGCAGCAGCGCGGGAGTGCGTTGCCAAGGCGATGGGGACCATCTTACTCATCCTCCTCGCTATTGTTCTCCTGCCAGCCTCGAGGTGCCCGGGCGGGGAGAGGAGGAGGGGGAGGCAGCCGGCCTGGGATGAAGGCTGCCTGCAGAGAGGGGAAGATGCTCCCCGCAACCCCCCTTGCCAGCCTCGGCAGGAATGGGGACCTGCTGGGTGCCGAGATGCGGGATGGGGCTAGGGAGAGCGGCTGCTGGCGGAGCTGAGAGTGGCAGGTGAAAGCAAATGTCGGCAGGATATGACCCCACAGCCCTCTGCCCTGTGCCACGGTCCCGGCCAGGGGATGGGGGACATTTCGTTCTCCTCCTCTGGCAGGACTTTATCCTGTCCGTAGTGTTCTTTGTGCTCCTCAGGGTCTGTGCCTGGGCTTGGGTCCGATCCCACGCAGGGCAGCATGGGGTGTAAACACATAGCTATGCCCCACGCTGTGCTCCCCAGCACTCGCAAGCAGGCAACTGGACCCGGTCAATGATGTGAGACTGGGACCAGCACACAGGACCGTGGGTGGGGACAAACACCCTGAGGAGGGGTGCACAGAGATGGGTGCAGGAATTCATGACCTCACCATCCACCCATCAGGGTGCCCAGCGGTGACATGGGGTGCCCCACTCTGCCCCAGAGGAGCAAAACAATGCTTTTAATTTTATTTCCATATCCTGTCTCCCTATTTTTAGCTTTTGGAGTTTTGTTCCAGCCTGGCTGTTTACTGGAATAAGCATTTCCAATCTCCCTTGTCTCCAAGCAACCAGGTGTGCAAGCTCCCATCCTGCTGGCCTCACCCTATAGATCTATAGGGCTGTGGTGTGTGTGATAATGTTAACCCCAAGATGGGGTTCCCCCATCTTATGGTTGTTGTTAGCACCAATCCCCCCTGCCAACCCTATAGATCTATAGTTTCTGCCCCAGTGACAACATTCCTGAGGCAGGGAGGGGATCCTGACCCTATAGGGTGCTATGGGACAGCTGGGTTTTTTTGGGGGGGATGCTGAAGGGTTTGGCGGGGGGATGCAGGCGAGGTGAGCAGGCCGCCTTCCCCCCCGCAGCGCGAGCGGGAGTGCGTGGGAAGGAGTTAGACAAAGCCTGAGCCCGGGAGCAGAGGCAAGCGCTGCCGGGAGGGAGACTGGGACGTTCTCCCCTCCCCGTCCTCCCCCACCCTCGGGCGAGGGGTACGCGGGAGCCCACCTCCATCCCTGCCGCGGTGGCACGGTGCCCCAGTCCCTCGGGCTGGTTGGGGTGAAGCCCCCGCCCGGGGATGCCCGGGAGGGAAGCGACCGTCTCCATCACCAGGTAGGAGTGGGACCGGGCTCTGTGTCGCTGTCACCCCCACCTACGGGAGCCGTGCTAGGGGTCGGGGACCCTCTGAGCAGGCTAGCGCCTACCATGTGCCCTGCTGTGCCTGGGAGCACCAGGTGGTGCCGGGGCGACCGTCCCTGGAG
>VWZK01007907.1:44803-60510 GCA_013396935.1 Baryphthengus martii | reverse complement strand
CCGGGTCGGGCCGCGGGGTCGGTCTCCTCCCGGCCGGGGCTGCCGCGAGGGCGGCTTTGTCCGGGGCTCGGCCGTGGAATCGGGGCCGGGACGTGCACACGCGTGTCCGTGCTTGCGGGTGTGCCCGTAGCCGTTTGCTGGCGTGGCCGTGCGGGTGCACACGCGTGTGTCCGGGCTCGCAGCTCCTCCGTGGAGCAGCAGCGCCGGGGCAGCACTTCCAATCCCGGGCCGGGCACTCAGCCCCCAGGACGTAGGGTGCTGGCAGAGCAGGTCGAGGTGCGTTCCCCCCGGGAACGGGATGCTGCGTGGGAAGAGAGGGCCTGGGAAACGAAGGCACTGGAAGAACTGGGGTGGTCTCGGGGAGCTTGGGGCTCCCTGCCGTGCTCCTGCTGGCGGGCTGCTCCATGGGGCTGTGGGGGAGGGTTTGGACCTGGTCGGGAGACCTCAGCCCGTGTCCTCCCGCGGCATGGCCGGGAGCTCAGCGCACCCTCGATTGCGGGGTGTAGGTGCTGAGCCGGGGGACACGCATCACTCCCAGCTCCATGCCCTGCAGCCCCCCGACCCAGCTCACTGCCACCCCACATTGCCTCAGCTCCCCACTGGGGTGTTGAGTCCCCCCAGGCTCTCAGCTCAGTGCCCGGAGCCACGCTCCATCTGCTGCTTTCTCCACAGGGGTGCCTGTGCCGCGTCCCCTGCCCTAGCAGTGCCTGGTCCGATCGCGCTGGCTTTTACGGTACATGGCTGACTCTGTTCCTCCCTTCCCGTGGGGCTGGGCACCGGACATGACCACGCAGGCTGTGCCAGAGCTGGTGGGTGCTCCAGGCAGCTGCCCAACCTGTTGTCACATGTGGCATGGAGAAAAACTGTCAGCAGCTGAGAGGAGCTGGGGGTCCATGTTCTGCTCCCCCCTCACTGCCCCACCCTCTCTCTTGCAGACCGACGGCAGGACTAGCATGGGAGAAGTCTTCCCCGGGCATGGGGAGTGCTAAGGAGCCCGAAGGGCTGCAGCTACTGAGCCACCAGGCTGGGGCTGAGGACGCCTGTGAGCCTGGTGCCAGCTTCCCTGGCTGCTCACCGGCAGGCGAGTGCTTGCCCAGCTCTGGCTGTGACGTAGGGGACTGTGCCATGAGGACCTGCTGTGCGGCTGAGCCGGAGGCCCAGGACACCATGGCTGGCCCAGCGGCGGAGAAGAAGATGCCATCACTGACAGAACCGGCTCCCAGCACACTTCTCCTGAACACCGGCACGGAGCCAAGCGTGGCAGCAGTGACAGAGAGCTGCACAGGAGCAAGTGATGCTGCTCCTGCCTGTGGTCCCACAGGGAAGGGGGTCCCCAGTTCCCAGAAGGAGAACATGGCCCCTGAGCCCTGCCTCAAGGCACCCAGCAAGGATATGGGGAGCACACCGGCCCCTGCCAAACACGTGGTATTTGTGGAGCCCGCCACAAGCACAGGAGCAGCTGAACTTCCAAGGCAGGAGCAGCCCCAGGGTGGCACAGGGAGGTCCCTCGGTGCTGCACCCCAGCTGAGGGGCAGTGAGGCTCCGAAGCACCCACAGGGAGGCACTGCTGACCCTTCTGGCACAGGCACTACGAGGAGTGGAGCCCAAAATGAGGCAGGGACGAGCCCCATAACCCTGGACCAGGGGAGAGCTGAGGGGAGTCCGAGCCCAGCCCAGGGTGCAGATGCCGGGAGCAACCAGCAGCCCCGGACGGCCAAACTGCTCTGCGAGTCCTACTCCTTTGAGGTGACCCCACCGCAGGACGCTGGGATGCAGGACATGGGGACGCAAGTGGACAGCCGAGCATCCCTGGTGTCGGTGGCCTTGAGCCCCATGAGCCCCCCAGGGGGGGCTGCTGCCTTTACCTTCCCCAAGAAAGAGTCGGTTGCTGCTGCCCTGTCGCGCCCAGAGCCCTCCAAGAGGGACGCAGAGATGCAGGTTTCCATGCCCGTGGAGACCCGCTCGGTGGCCACTGGGCCCATGACGCCAGTGGCCAAATCCCCACAGGCCTCGTATCCTGAGGTGCACGTGAAGGGGACAGTGGCAGAGGAGGTTCCAGAGCCCATCCGGGAGGTGAGCTGGGATGAGAAAGGGATGACATGGGAGGTGTATGGGGCCTCCATGGAGGTGGAGGTCCTGGGCATGGCCATCCAGAAGCACCTGGAGAAGCAAATTGAGGAGCATGGGAGGCAGGTGGCGATGCCCCCCCAGAGCACCCGCACCGGCTCTGTCAAGGGAGCCCCCCGCAAAGGCGAGGCCAAAGGGCAGCCCAGCATCTTTCGGTCTCTACTGCAGAATGTCCGGCGGCCTCGTTGCTGCTCCCGCGCTGGCCCCGCCATGGAGTGAGCCACTGCCCTCACTGACAGAGGTGTCGCGGGGCTTCTCGTGGGAACCAGGGAAGGGTCCATGCCTCAGCGTCCTGAGATGCCCACTTCCAGTGTGCGGGGCTCCTGGGGCTGGTGTGGGTGGTGATGGAGCGCTGCACGCTGGGGCAAGGCATCTCCTTTGCTGGGAGTCCCCCTACCAGCCTGGAGCCCCCCTGACAGCCTAGCCCCGTGGAGATGCCCTGGGACATGAGGCTGGTGCCCCGTCTCTGTGCTTGGTGGCTTTTTTCGGCACAAGGAAGAACGTGGCTCCTTCCAGCCAGAGGCGGCTGCTTCCAGGTGTCTCCTGCCTGTGGCACAGGTCTGGAGATGGCTCAGGGTGGGTGCGGGCAGGTCGCTGCTGGCTCCTCCATGCTCTGGCCTCACGTGTACTCCAGGCAGCAGCACCACTCTCTGTGCTGGAGAGAAGCTGGCACATGACAAGTACCACTGTTTTGCCTGCCCACGACTCGGCCACGCTCCGACCAGCCCACACGCCGGTCCCCATGGCTGTCTCGGGCAGGGACGTTCAGCTCAGCCTGCCCCAGCCCTGTCGTCTCTGCCCCACTACCATCCTGTGGGTGCCCTGGACCTGGCAAGACATGGCCACACAGGGCAGCGGGACAAACTCAAGTGAACGAAACTGGGGCCAACCACGCCTGTCGTCGAGAGCTGCTTGTCCCTGTTGCTGTGGCTGGAGACACTTAGGAAGTTTATCTCCGTGGCCCCCAGCTCTCCCTGCCCAGGGATCTTCCTGGGAGCAGCTATTGGAGCCCAGGGCATGTCCTCGCCACGGCTGGTGGTGAGGATGCAGCCTGGCCTGCCACTGGGTGTCCAGCTGGTACCGGAGAGGCCCAAGTGCTGGGCCTGTGGGCACCAGGCCCCCTGGCCCCACTGGTTGCTTTCCTCTGACTGCAGCAAAGCGCTGCCACTTTTTACAACTAGGGTTTTACAGGGCAAGGGGGAGGGGGGCTTTATTGAACCGTGTTTGCATTTTTGGAGCTTTTTAAGAGACACTTTCAGCTGTGTGCGTCCTGCCTGGAGCTACCTCCTTCCCGGTGGCCTGTGGGGATGTGGCCCTCTTTTCAAACACTCTTCCAATGTTATCTGCATCCCGCTGGGCTGGAGACTGTCAAGAGCGAAGGGTCGACGTGCAGGGGAGTGAGCATCCCCATGGCCAGGAGACCACCTCTGTGGCCGGCAGCAACCGCAGTGTCCCAACAAGACGGGGTCCTTGCCCCTCCAGCCTGGCACTGTGCAGATGGTGGGCCCCACAGTGCTGTGGTGAGGGGGGGGCCAGACCTGTGCCCAGCACCTGGTGGGGAGGAGGCTGCAAACAGAGGGTGCCTGGGGAGCTGCACCAGCCCCTCTGGGCAAAGGTACAAGAGGGCTCAAAGTGCCAGGGGCACCAGTACAGCTGCTTCCCCTCTTTAAGGGGCAACTCTTGCCCCCCCAAACCCTTGTTATACAACCTGGGCTTGTTTTGGCCTTGAGGGGCTGTCTCTTGCCCTAGAGGAGGGGGCTGCGAAGGGCTCGCTGAAGTGCCAACTGGCAGCCAGGGCCGTGGCCAGTGCCCGCTCTGAGCCACAGCTCTCACTGGGAACTGGCTCTGCTCAGTGCCTTGGGCTGCCGGAGCGGTGCCACGGATACTCAGTGAAGACCAAGAGCCCTGGTGTATCCCCAGCAACCCTGCCTCGGGGCTGTTCTCCACCTCCAGCCCTGTGCTGCCAAGTGGTGCACACCAGCACTGCGGCTTCATCACCTACTCTCTTCTTTTTCTCCTCTTCATTTCTTTTCTTTTTGGGGGGGTGGGGTGGAAGGGAGGAAGAGGGTGGGAGGATCAACCTGTCAATGTGGGTGTTGGGTAATAAAATCTTGCACAAACCTCTACAAGGGGCTGCCTATACCTCCCTCTCCTGGGGCTGAGTGGGACCAGGGGCCGATGAGGCAGCCCAGGGAAGGGTCCTGGCCTGGGACAAAAAGTCTGACTGAGCCCCGTGGTGGCACTTGCCTTCCCTCTAGCACCTTGTGCTGGGAGAGATGACCCCAAGCCAGCTGAGCCCCTCCCAGGCAGATGGGCTGATGGCCACAGGACACCATGACACCTATAGGAAAAGTTTATTGCCAGCCTCTGAACACAACATCACCAAAGAAGCTGCCCGAGTCCTGCTCCGGCCCCACTGCACCCTCTCACAAGTCTGTGGTGGTGAAGGTGGTGTTGATGTACGCTGTTTTGGTGGGCTTCAGGTTCAGGGCAGCCACCAGCACCTCCTCATCAGTGGAGTCTGTCACCTCTGCTTTGCCCTGCTGCAGGAGGAGAGCGTGGTCAGAGAGGATGGGGAGAGATGGAGAACAGGGACATTCCTGCCCTTCACAGGAGCTGGGGACTGTCCAGGGGAGGTAGAGGAAGGGACATGAGAGGTCCAGGACTACAGCAGAGAGGAGGGCATGCGGGGTGTGGTGGCAAGACTCCCTGCTGGGCACCAGCAGGTCTTTGCACACTCACCTTGGCCCTGACAGTGTTGTCCCCAGGTGCATCTACTGTGTTTTCATCCAGAGAATTCATACTGTGGAGAGTGGAGGGTGGGGAGTAGGAGAGGGCCCAGGCACTGGCAGAGTAGGGATGTAGGGTGACGGCCCCATGGCCTTTGGGACCTGCCCTCAGAGCTCACCTGGCCACGGAGCTGGAGTCCTCATGGAAGCCCAGGTCATGGGAGGGATCGAGGGAGAGGTTCAGCATAGGGTTAGCCCTGGCCAGGGGTGAGTGGCAAGTGAGTGACCTTCCCATGAGGCTGCAGGGTCAGCCCAGGGCAGCCGTGTGCTCCAGGCAGGAGGAGTGTGACAGTGAGCCCTGCAGCCCTGGGTGCTGGGACATGCCTGAGGAGCCCCCCACTCACCCCTCTGCGTTGTACTGGTTGGTGCCGGGGATGCCGGCTCCCTGCTGCGCCATGGCAGGGCTGAAGGTTGTGGCCACCTTCAGAGCCTTCATTGCATTCAGCTTCCTCTTGTAGCTGCAAAGCCCAGGGATGGGGCAGGTGAGAGAGGCACGGGGGAGCTGGGCTGTGGAATGGGGTGGGCAGGAGTGGGATGGAGGGTAGGGATGGGCCTGGGGGTGCTGGTGAGGATGGGAATGGTAGGGGGAGGCAGGAGGGGGTGCGGGCAGTGTGGTACCTCCTGGTGGTGAGAACCAAGACCAGGGTCACAATGAGAATGAAGATGAGCAGGAACGCTGCCAGCCCTGCGATGACGCCGATCAGCTCCGTCTCCCTAGTGGGCTTCGTCACCTCCCCGGGGCTCTGGCACAGAGCAGAGGTGAGGGCACAGCCCCAGTCAGTTGATCCCCCCACCCCAAGTGGGCCCGGTGCCCTCTCTCTGTGCCCCTTGCCCAGCCCCACTCACGATGACGGCCAGGCCCAGGTTCACCAGCTCAGCCAGGATCAGCGGGTCAGACTGTATGAGCCTGCCAAGGAGAGCAGAGGCATGAGTGGCTGGGCCAGTGTGGGCATGGGGCAGTGCCCGTCTGTGGCCCCCACCCTGGCACGCACCCACTCAGCTGGTTGATATCCAGGGCAGTGCCATTGCTGTAGACAAAGTACGCCTCCATCACCGACTTGGCTTCCCCCCTGCGGGGTAAAAGAGATAGGATGAGCAGGGTGCCGGGCACGGTGCCCTGTCCCAGGCTGACCCCCTCCAACGCCACTGCCACATCCCCTTCCCCACCACTGGCATGGCCTCACTCACTGGGAGGCCCGGGTGTCCTCCACAGTCCGGATGGCCACCACGTAGACCCCTGCCTTGGTCGCGGTGGTCAGGGCCCTAGGAAGAGGGAGGATGGAGGAAGGCTGAGCCGGGTGTCCTGCTGCTCCACCTGTGGGTGTGGAAAGCAGCTGGACCCCCTGCAGCCCCTGGCTCCAGCGGGGGCCTGCCTGCCTCAGTTTTCTCCACGGTCTGTGAAGCTGGGAGACACGGTCAGTGGGTTCTGGCTTCCATGCTCCTGTCCCCCAGTGTGCAGCTGTGCACACTCACCCTGCCAGCCTCCCCAGCCCAGCACCCCTTACACTTTGATACTTTCGGAATTACTCTGGACTTCATCCACCGTTGTCACGAACTGGAGGTGAATGCGGTAGCTCTGATCTACTGTAAAGATCTGTGTGGGGAGAGCAGGGATGAGTGGGGCTGGGCAGGGCGTGAGGTGTCCCCAGAACCGGAGGATGGGGTCACACTCACGTTCAGCACAGTCTGTGCTGTGTGCACTGGTGCCTCGTGGTCCTGAGCCTCCACCGTCACTTGGTATTGCCCCTTCAGTGAGCTATCGAGGTTGCTGGCCACCCTGCAAGGACACAGACATCAGCAATCTTACGGGACATCCCTGAGAGGGCATTGTGATCCCTCAAGCTCCCACCTGTCACCACGTCCAGGGCAGGACTGCAGGACAGCATTGTCCCCTTGCCAGCCTGTGCTTGCCCTGCCTGCACCTCTGCTTGTGGTGGGCAGAAGCTGAGCCACGCTTTCCCCACCCTGGCCCAGACCCATGGCCTCACTGGATGCTCCCGATGTAGCTCCCATCCTGCTTGGACGTTGTCACCACCTTGAAGAGGTTCTCAAAAGGCCGGCTGATCCCGCTGTCCTCCAGGAGCACCACACTGACAATGGAGAAGGTGATGGCTCCCTTCTCCCCTGAGTCAGCATCCGTGGCCTGCACAAACAAAGCGTGGCAGGAGCATGGATGGGAACAGTGGGGACGGGCTCACCCAGCTCCGCAGACCGACAGACTCATGCACGCAGCTCCTCACCCTCACAGTAGCCACTTGCAAGTCCACGGGAGAGATTTCGGGGACAACCACTGCCAGAGACAGACAGACAGACAGTGTGGTCATGCTGGTGTGCAGCCAGGCTTGCTGCAGACCCCATCCTGCACAACCCTGGGGCTCAGTAGAGCTCCAGGCATTGCCCTGCCACTCTTGGCTCCGCAGCCTTCACTGAAAGCGTTGAGTAACCCCAGCCGGGCCCCTGCACCACTCTCAGGCCTGCCCTGGCTGAGGGCGGGTCCCCAGCGCCGGGGAGCATGGCGGAGCATGTGTGGGTGCAGAGAGGATCCTAAAGGATGCACCAGCTGCTCACCAAAGGTATCCGAGATGGGCTGGAAGATGGGCGAGTTGTCGTTTACATCAGTGATGAGGATCCCCAGCGTTTCTGCAAATGTCCCAAAAGCGGAGCTGTGGTCACCAACAAAAGAGTCCTGCAGCACCCTCCTCTCCTTCTCCTGGGAATCTCATCCTCCCACAAGGCTCAAGCCCTTGTGGCAGGGACCAAAAGAGCTGGAAACACCTTCCCTCCATCACCAAATGGCCCGACTCCCACCCTGGTCCCCACAGCACCTCTCCCCGTGCTCTGTGGAAGTGGAATGAGAGCGGAGTGTGTGCCCGTACCGTTCCGGCTGTAGCGGTTGCCCTTCTCAGTGTACAGGTCTTCAGCCCGCAGCGTGAGCACCACCCTGTCACACAGCTCATAGTCAATGTCCGAGCTGTTCACCAGCACCGAGCCATTGGTTGCCAGCACGAACCAGTCCCAGCACACCTCCCCAGCGCTGCTCGCCCCCTTGAAGCAGGTGACCTCCAGCTCCTCAAAGACCAGCGAGTGGTTGGTGTCTGGGTCGAAGGCGACCACCATGCGGACCAGACCCTGCTGTGTGCCGTTCTCGCTCACATTCACTTCCTTCAGCGAGTCAGGCAGGATGGTGGGGGACTCGTCATTGATATCTAGGATGTGGACCACCACCGAGACATTGACAGTGTCCCGCACATTGTCTGCGGCTGTGTTCTCTGCCGACACCACCAAGGAGAACAACTTCTCCTGCAGGTTATCATAGTCCAGGGGCACGTCCACAATCAGCTTCCCACTATAGTGTCCTGGGCCCTGGTGAAGTGAGCGGATCAAGAAGTTGCTGGAGCCACTGACCCTCTGAAGTAGGAAGGTAATGCGGGAATTGATCTCTGTCCGGTCAGCATCTGTGGCCTCCACCTCACCCACGGGTGACCCTGTAGGTGGAGACAGATACTCAGTGGTCAGTGGGCATGGACTCCAGGACACTGCTGGTCCCACAAGCCTGGCCACACAACTTCTACCTGAAGAGTCTTCGAACACTGAGAAATTATAGGACTTGTTGAGGAATACGGGTGCATTGTCATTCACATCCTGCAGGAGAAAAAGCCCATGGTTGCAGCCACTCCAGGAAACAGGGTCCCTCACAGGAGGCTAGGGACAGGAGTATGGACACCTTCCTGCCTGCAGGCAGGAGGTACATGAGCCCTCTCCTGCCTCCCAGCATCACCTATTCCCTCTGCCCCCAAAGAGAGCCTGGGGACATGACGCTTCTGTCACAGCCAAGGATCCCATGTCCCCTTCTTGCCTATCCATCCACCCAACCATCCATCCACCCAATCATCCACCCACCCATCCATCCCAACTACAAGTCCCAGCGTGTCTCCACTTGTGTCCAGGACTCACCCCCACAGTGATGGTGACGTTCACCAAGGTGCTGAGCGGTGGCACGCCATGGTCGTACACCTCCACCATCACCACTATCTGCCCCTGCTCATCTTCCAAGGCCTCACGGTCCAAGGGCTCCTTGCTGTGCATCTCACCTGTGTCCACGTTGATGGTGAAGTTGTCACTGAACGGTCCTGGCAAGATCTTGAAGCCCAATTTGCTGTTGGGGCTGTCAGGCTCATCATTGTCAATGGCCTGAAAAGATCAAAGGTTGGAATGGGGCTGTCCAGCACCTCAGTGACAGTCTCTGCTCCTCTCCGACAGACCCCTATCATTCCTTCCACCTCCACCCGTGCATACCTGGATCTGTGTTCTGACATCCTGCCCCTCTTCCACTGAGATGAAGTACGAGCCGATGATCATGGGTGCCATGTCATTGTCGTCTAGCACGGTGATCTCTAGCACTGTGGTGCCCACCAGGTTTTCCCCATCCTTGGCCTGGAGGGTGGCGTAGTAGATAGAGCGAGTCTCTCGGTCCAGCAAGCTCCCATTCTGCACCAGCACTGCCCCGGTTGTGTCATTCACCGTGAAGATTTTACGGCTACGGCACACAGGGAGCCATCGCTGGGGCTCAGGCCTGGGGCCCCCTCACCAGGACAATGCCCCGCTTGTGGCTAGTTGTGCCCCTACATACATGCTCTCCGGGAGCAGCTGGTATGTGATCTGGCCCAGGATACCGCTGTCCGGATCGTAGGCCTAAAAGAGAGAAGGAAGCGTCTGCTCAATCTGCCTCAGCCCCAAAGCAGTGATGAGCCTGGGACACCAGCCGCTGGCAGTAAGCACCCAAACACATGGCCCTGATGGGCACGGAGTCCCACATCTTGCGTGCCTGCTGGCACTGTGTGTGCATGGAGAGAGCGGTGCCCCCAACACAAGGTGTACTTCCAGTGCCAGGTGGGCCCAGCGCCCTGCTTTGGGGATGTAAGTTATGCCTGCTCCCTGACCAGCATCTGACCGTGATGTTTGGGGAGATGATGGTGCCATCAGGGCTGTTCTCCATCACGCTCAGGTTGTAGGTGTTCTGGGGGAACTCAGGGGTGTGGTCGTTAGTGTCAATGAGGTCGATGGTCACAGTAGCAAAGGAGCAGCAGTCTGTAGGGTTCCGTGTGTCGTTAGCAATGATCTGCAGGACAGAGAAAGGGACACTGTCTCACACGGGTCCCCAAACATGAGAAAGACCTGTCACACACCACCACACACACGCCAACCCAGCTCCTCTGCACCAAACAAGCTGCCAGGGCAGAGCCATGTTCTGCTTTGGCGTTTGAACCCTGCGGAAGGGCTGTGTCTCCGCTGTGCCCCAACACACGCAGGATGCGGGGACAGTTCCCATAGAGAGCCCCTACGAGTCCCACCTGCACCATCATGACATGGCTTATCTCATAGTCCACAGACGATGAGTTTTTCACCAGGATCTGAACCTGTCCCGTGCCCACAATCTCTGTGGGGGAAACAGTGAAGGCGTCAGCATTTGGACCCTGCAGGGACAGCTCATAATTGCTGTTGATGCCCTGTCAGGGAGAGACACACAGGAGTGAGGGTGGGTGGTGTAGCAAGAACAGACATCTGCAACCCAGCCCAGCCCCCTGGACAGGACCCCACCTTGTCTGGATCGTGGGTGACAATACTGAGGTTGGACACAGGCAGCCTGAAGGAAGAGTGCTCTCTGATGTTGCCTCTGAAACTGTTCTGGGCAGGACCAGAGAAGTTGCAGCTGAGGAGGGAGCAGCTGTAGAACTGTGGCTTATTGTCATTGACATCGGTCACCATGACTGTCACCAGGGTGCTGGCGTGGGCCAACTCGCCGTGGATATCCGGATTCTTCTCTTGTGCCTGGGCAGGAGGAGAGCCCAGGTCAGAGAGATCCAGGAAGAGACAGTGGATAGAGTTCCCCTTGCTGCCTTCTACTCACCATGACTTCCAGCAGCACCTCCTCACTTGGCAGTTGCTCACGGTCCAGGAGCCCGCTTACAGTGATGGTGCCCGTTGTGGCATTGATAGCAAAGGGGACTGTGGCATCTAGGGCAAGGGGACAGCAGGAATCAGCTGCAGCCACTGGGAAAGAGGCCTGGCCCTCTCTCTGCCAGCTGGGCAGGTTGGCAGCGCTTGGGAGCCCAGATCAAGGCCCTCTGGTGCCCCTTGCTGTCTGATCTCCACCCCTCCTCCCATCCCACCCTGCCACTGTTCATCCCCTGACCATCCCACCCTGCCCCATCACTCACTGGTGATGCTGTAGGAGATTTCATCATTCACCTCCGTGTCTTGGTCTATGGCTCTGACAGACAGCACAGTAGTGCCCTGCAGGGACAAGGCCATCAGGACACAACCTGTGACATCTCCAGCCACTCCCATGCCCCGTGGCCTGGACAGAGGCACCTCGTGGCCCCTGCACTATCAGAGCTCCCAGGGAGGATCAGGGGTAGGGATAAGCCGCTGGGACAGGCGGGCTCCTTACCAGGGCACAGTTCTCGGGCACAGAGCCGGAGTAGGTCTCACTGAGGAACCGCGGGTCCAGGTTGGGCATGTCTTTGATGGTCAGGGACAGGTAGGTTGAGCTCTGCTGGAAGGTCAAATGGTTGTGCAGCAACCCACCGCCATCCTGGGGAGCAGAGCACCCGTTAGTCTCGCGGCCCCCTTACCTGGCAACCCTGCACTCCTGGCCTGGCTGGCCCCCACCTTGGCGACGATCCTGATCTGGTAGAAGGTGTTCTTGGCATAGTCCAGTGAGCCATTGAGCACCACACTCCCATTGGGCAGGATGTAGAAGAGCCAGTGATTCTTTGTGTTGTCTGGGATCACCTGAGCAGGACACATCACCCCGTGTCACCAAGGCAGGGAGCAGAGGCACCCCAGCAGAGATAGAGGCTCAACCTCCATCCTTCTGCCTGGCTTGGCCCACAGGCTGTGGGGACCCCCCACCACCTAACTCATCGTCAGCTTGTAACCATCCAGCACCCTGAGCCCATTGCCCAGCGGGTGCAGAGCCAGCCCTCCTGTCCCTACACGTACACCTGCTCGCCAAAGCCACAGGACTGCCCCCGGCTGCATCCCCCAACACCACCTGCCCTCCAGGGGTGGTTCGGGGTGGGGTTGGAGTATGGTGGGCTCTATTCCGCAATGCACTTGTCTCACCTCCTGGATGCTGTAGCTGACTTTGGAGGCGTTCCCGGTGTCACTGTCGTTGGCAAACACCTCGTAGATGATGCTGCCGAGTGTCGCGTTCTAGGCACACAGTGAGGTGGTGGTGGCTTTGCCCAGGAAAGCAGGGGGTGATGCTGAGCCCATCCCGTCAGCCCTACTCTGGGGTGCTCTGGCCCCACAGGGCTCCAGGAGCTGCCCATGGGCCACACAGGGATGAGCTGCTGCTCCTGCTTACACTGGGCAGAGAGGTCAGGTCCTCCCTGTCACCCTCCCCGGGGCTTCCTGGGGGCAGGGGCTACATCCCAGCCCTGAAACTGTCGGAGGGAGATTGGGCTCAGCCCCACACCCTATCTGCACCCTGATCTGGCCTCACCCTGGCCTGGGCCAGCAGCTCAGGCACTCCCTGATTCATTGCCAGGGCAGAGTCCCAGCCTCAAGCCAGCACCTCAGACTGACACAGGGGCCTGTCGGGAGCTGCCTCGGCATGGAGCGCTCCCAGGTCAACCGTGCCTGCTGTACCATCACCCCACGCCCAGGCACACTGTCACTGCACGCCCAGGTGTGGGTTCACCCTGTTCCTGGCATGCCGTCATCCCATTGCCGGCACACCCGTGCCACAGGGGTCACCCAGTGCCCCTTCCCCGTTGCCCGTGGCGGGCCAGGATGTCCCGGGGAGGTACCTCAGGAATGGACTTGTTATATGGCAGGCGTTGGAAGATCGGGGCGTTGTCGTTACGGTCCTCCACGATGATCGTGAGTTTTTTGGAGACCTAACAGGTGTTAGGGAGGGTGCGGGATGGGTGTGGGAGATGGTTTCACGACAGAGCTGGGTGCGGTTCTGGCACCCTGTGCTCACCCCAGCTCATAAGCCAGCCAGCACCACCCGCTCCTGAGCAAAGCCCACATCCAGCCCCCTCCTGCCTCATCCACAGCCCCGCTGAGACCTTGCTGCCCTCCCTGTCCCCAACACCTGCTGCAGCCACCCAGCCCATGCCCTGTCACTCACTGGATCGTTCCACCCGTCGTACACCCTGACGGTGATGGTGAGCCTGGCCTGGAACTGGAGGAACACAAGACAGGGCTTGGTCAGGGCCAGGAAGAGCACAACCCTTGGATCGTTGAGCCCCAGCGCCCTCCCATCCACCACCCCTGGGTGGGGTGCTCATCCCAGATGGCTCTAACCCCTGGCTTTGGGGACAGTGAGTGACCCGCAGTACCAGTGTGAGCAGCAATCTCACAGGACTCAGGGCTCTGCCTTCCACTCCTGTCACCCCACACCTCCCAGCTCACTCAGGGACATCTGTCCCAGTCTCTGCCCTCACCTCACGGTCCAGGTAGTTCTTCAGCGTCACAATGCCTGTCTGGGCATCGACAGAGAAGTAGAAGGAATCCGGGTCGCTAATGCTGTAGTTGAGCCGGTCGCCATCTATGTCAATAGCTGTCAGCTGGAAAGCTTGCTGGCCTGGGGACACAGGCAGCGTCAGCCCCTGCTGGGGGCCCCTCTGGCTGCTCCTCCTGCACCCCCGGGCCTCCCCGAGGCTGCCCCACTCACCCAACTCCAGGTCCTCGGGCACGGAGACGAAGCTCATGTTGAAGAAAGGGGCCGTGTTGCCTGAAACTACAAGGAGGTGTGTTGAGCACCACCTCTGTGCTGTGCTCTGCCTGCACCCCACACTCTCACACCTGGCAGCAGCCACCTAGCTCCAGACCCAGCTCCTGGCCGTGGTTTGGGTCTCCAGTGGAGGCAGGAGAACCAACCACCTCTCACCTTCCTTGTGCTCATCCCACACCTCCCACCTCCAGACCACACTTGTTCTCCAGCTGCAGCAGCCACGCTGGATGCTCTCCCCGCGGCCCAGCCCCCTGCCCACTCTGCTTTGCCCTGGCACAGCAGGGTTGCCTTTGGGTTCTCGAGGTGCCAATGGGGTAAGCATCTGGTTTGGGGGTCCCAGCTGCCCTCAGGGAATTCAGAACAAGTGTTGGGGATTGAAAGCACCTCCAACGCTTCCCACCCACCCTTGCCAGCCACAGAGCAAAGTCCTCACCTGCTGTCAGGAGGAAGGGGAGCAGCACCAGCCAGTGCCGTGTCATCCTGCCAGCAAGCCTGTGGGCACACACCGGAGAAAAAGCGCCTGGAGCTGACACCTGCCTGCTCCCACCAGACACCACAAATCCCTCCTGGGGAGCAGCCCCCAGCGTAGGAGGGGCTCTGGTGAGGACAATCCCCTCTGCTGAGCCAGGCTGGTGAGTAAACACCAGGCTCTATGCCACAGCCACAGGCTCCTTGGGGACATGTCATGGGGGGAGAGGGCTGGACCTCAGGTGCTAGAGACCATGGGGGTGCCTGGGGACGCCAGGAGCCTCTCCTGGGCGTGGCTGGAGGCTTCATCTCTTGGGCTCAACAGGGCCACTGCAAGCAGCACTTAGAGCCCAAGAGCAATCAGTGACACCACCGTGGTGTCTCCTTCTTCGTGCCACGGCCTGTGGGCAGCCCCATAGCTGACAGATGCCCCCACCTCCCCCTGTGATGGACCACGGTACCTTTAGGGGCTGGAGCTGACGTCCCTTACCTGTGGCCACCACACCAGGGATGCTGCTGCTGGGCGGTCTGCTCTGCACTCACACTCTGACACCACCAGAGACCTTTGCCTTCTGCAGTAAACAAGTTCATCAATTATTAACTGCAATTAAAGGGTGAGAAATCCCTCTCTCATCTTTCATATTCCTTGTGCTTATCCCCTAAATTCTGCCCAGCCCAGCTCCATGCTCACTCATCAATTCCAGTCCCCCAGAACCCTATTACACTGGATGCCATACCCCAGGATTCAGCCACCCCAACCTGCCCGCATGGGACTCCAGCTCCCAGGAGGGATGCAGACCCTGTGGGGGTGCAGATGAATCCCGCACTGCCCCAGAGAACTGAAGAGGGGCTGGGGAAATGCCCCACATCCCCTGGGCTGAGGACACCGGGGTCCCACCAGGACAAGAGATGGACACTAACCCAGTAGTGCAGCTATCTGGGTGAGTGCCTAGGGCCCTCAGCACCCCTCTGCCACCCACTTCTCTCCCTAGGGGCTCAGCCCAGCCTCTCTGACCTACTTCGGACCCGCTGGGGACAAAGGCGGATTGTGCAGCTCTGTTCAGGCAGAAGAGGACTGGGAGGTGGTGGAGGGGGGAGGCACCGTTAGCCCTGGGCCTGTGGGACCCCTGCCTCCGTGACTCTGGGTCCCTTCAGCCCTATTTCCTAGGGAAGTCGTGGGGTCTGGATGCCTGAGACGCTCTGGACCACCCCCAGACACCCATCCTGCTCCGAGGTCCCCGTCTCACTCCACACCTCCATCAAGGAGCCCCTAGAGGAGGTGATACAGGGGCCCAGCCTGGGATCCCCTCCACAACCCCCTCCAGCCAGTACAGGATCCCCCCCAAGCCCTGCAAAGGCTGCCCCAGGACACTCCTACAGACACCCCATGGGCTGCTCAGAGGTATTCCTGGTGCCCCGCAGGGCTAGCCCAGGATGAACCCCCTGGGAACCCCGGGGCTGGTGCTGGACGCAAACTGCCCCTGGCTGTCCGGGGACATTTCGCAAGGGCTGTCCCGGGACATCTTCCCCAGTACACCCCCGGCCCGTCGTCGCTGTGCGCTGCCACTCGGAGT
>VWZK01007907.1:0-19419 GCA_013396935.1 Baryphthengus martii | reverse complement strand
AAAAAAAAAAAAAAAAAAAAAAAAAATCACAGCAGAGATCCTTGAACATTTTTTTTATCACAACCTAAACTGCCACCTGCTCCAAACTGATACCATTGCTACACAGCCCCCACAGTCAAATATTATCTCATGCCAGGCATCAGCAAGTATCTGAATTCTGTGTGATTAGCAGTTTCAAATCCCTCTGAAGCATCAGGCGTAAGCCACACCAACAGCATGAGGTTTGAGGAATTTAGTCAAAGATGGACTGTTAAAAGTCACACAGTTTTGTCCAGATAACTTTGAAAACTGCATTTCTGCTATTCCAAAACTAACAATTCCAGAGCGCAAAGAGCTGTGGAAAGAGAACACTATGCTGAGTCTCACGAAGACAGAAGAAACAGCCATTTCTCTGAGGCTGAAAAAGCTTAACTACAAAGCAGATACCAATGTTACTTTTATGCATCAACAGAGCTAAACAATGCTGAACTTTGGATAAGTCTTTAAGGGGAAATAGTCATATAACAGGGGAAACTGCCAAAACAATAGAGAGCAGGACTGCTGGGTATTTACCACCTTTCCACATTCCCTTTTCCATCAATGCTGTATGGAGTCAGGAGGAACTAGTTCTTTGGGGCAGTAACAGGAGACGAGGCAACAGACACCAAAATGGAAAAAGCAGAGGTGTTTTGCCAAGTAACATACAGGAATCAGGGCAGGTTAACCTGCAGCCCAGCCCAATGAGACGTGATTCTGATCAGGCTGTTTGTCCAAGAATACCAGGCAGTCTGACACTGCTCTGCATCCCCCCTGCACGGCACTCAAACTATAAAACTGCATGGAGATAGAACTCCCAAGTACACTAGTTCATTTACAGACCTGCAAGATGGTCTTTTTTTCCCCTTCAATAAGATTTCTTACTAAACAGCGTAGGAACTTTACAAGGCTACATATAAAGCCAATCGAGCAAATAAATGAAAAGTCTGCCATTAGACTTAGGGATCCAAGTGACAGAGGTACAGCCACATCTAAGCTAGAGTGTGCCCTGACGCAGTCAATACACGAGTCAGCACAAAAAAAGTACTTACCTAAATATATCAAGTAATGTGTAATAGGTAAATCGGAATGGAAGCATTATAAAGTAGTAACCCCATCCTAACAGGCCCTGCAATTACAAAGAAGTAATCAGAACAGTCTCCACTCCAGGAACAGGCCTGCTAAAGTAAAGCATCCACCAGCACCAAGCACATGGGCACACATAGGAGTACCGGCGCTCAAACCACTGCAAAAAGCTCAGCAATATTTCATGGCTTCAGACACATCAAATCACATTTAAGTGAATAACGTGGTTAATTCTCAGGATTCAACGTAACATGTATGAAAAGGGTGTCACTGGCTGTTCAGGCAGCAATGTCTTTGCTCTGTGCTAATTTTCTTAACTGCACAAAGGGATTAACAACACCGAGCCTCACAGGTGCTCTGGCAAATTTGTTTGTGAAACACTAATGCAAGTAATTGACACTGTATGCAAATTACTATACATTTTAGGGGTCTCTAGAAAGAAAAATAAATTATCACTCTGCCATAAGGAGGGGAAAGTCCTTTGTTCCAACTGAACTGATCAAAAAGCTTTACTATGCCAGAGCAAGACATTCTATCACACAAAGAAGGTTGTCTCATATTGTGAATCACACCATGAAGAAAATCTCCACAGTAGTAACAGAGGCTGAAAGGAATAGCTCTACGTTTTGTTTTCAGAAGATAAAACATTTGGAAAGGAGATAACAGCATATAAAGAAAACAATTCCTTTCCCTGCTTGCAAGTTCTGTTCTTCACAAAGCGTTACCCAAGAAGCAGGATAAAATCCACCATAACTTGCCCTTGGTTGTGGCCTTGAGACAACATAGCTGTAGATCCTGTGGTCGGCTGTATTGACCTGCAATGGCCGCGATGGAGGAGGATTAAAGACACTTGGGACACCCTCTTGCTCATTCAGTCGGTCCTGTACAGCTGCCTTTGAGACAAGAAAGAGCAAAGGGAGGTTTCAGACACTTAAGGACAGAAGAAAACACATTTCTTTTTATACTTTGGCCACTAACAGTAGGTCTTATTTGTCCACAGCCCCAGAGCACTGGGAGACAGCTCATTACAAACCGTAATCGCCAGCACCGGTTTCTGTATGGAAAGCCTGAGCACACAAACTCTGGCAAGTTACACAGCGTGCCAGTCAAGTGATTGTTCACAGCCACGACAGCTCTGCTGTGTACTTCCAAAAACCAGTTCTCCAGATGTATCAAGACACTGTCATAAAGAGCTAATGGTGTAAATTCAGAGGCTGACAGAAAAAAGCTCACTGGTAGGCTCCCCCTCCCTCCCTGCAGAGTACTCTAATCCAGGTACTTGGAAACTGCTACGAATTTTATTTGCAGTGGTACCTCTATGTTCCAGTTGTGCTGCTCCAGTGTGTGACGACACTGGTCCATGGACTCGATGCCTGTCAAGTCCTAAGGAAAGAGA
Organism: Baryphthengus martii; assembly: GCA_013396935.1. Taxonomy (NCBI): domain Eukaryota; kingdom Metazoa; phylum Chordata; class Aves; order Coraciiformes; family Momotidae; genus Baryphthengus; species Baryphthengus martii. The sequence continues at coordinate 16,922 of VWZK01007907.1, read as the reverse complement.
ATAAAAGCAGATGAGTGCCAGGGAAGCGCTGTATTTTTACCAGACTTTGCAACACATGAGCACAGACAGGAGTTACTGCAACACGTTATTCTACTCCCTCAGTTTAACAGCAGGACAACCTGAGCCAACCCAAACCCATAAACACACAGGAGGTCTCAAACAAGCCTTTGGACTCTTCCAGCATGAGCCAATTCTCAGCAGTGCCGAAGGTCTGTTACTACAACTGCACTCAGCCCAGCTAAGAGTCTAACATAATGTTATCCACAAATTTCACTCTGAAAGGATATACCAGGCTGATGCCCTCAAGTGTCACCTCAGAGCATCAACTTAAAAGGCAGGCAAAGCATTTCTGAAAACCCAACATGACCATTACTACACTTGCTGCAAGCAGAAGCAGACACTAAAACCAACGGAGCCAGGCACTCCTGAAGGCTGACTAGTGTTTTCCAGCATCACAGGGTATTCTATATAAAAAAAACCTAAAAAAAAATCCAGTCCGGAGATAGGACCCAAACCAGCAAGCAATCCAAACACACCAGCAGACCTCAAAGCCCACATCAGTGTTTGGGAAGGTGGATTTTAACTCTGTGCCAATCAGAATTTTTGCACAAGAGATCAAAGAACGTTTTTTGTTATTACAGGGAGCAACGTCAGCACCTCCTGAATGCGGACAAATCTTTGCCAAAGTGAACATTCCTGTCACTGCGCCATAAAAACACATCTCTCCCCGCACCACTTGCTGGAAGGTGTGTAAGCAGATGTTTTGGGGTTGCACACCACTGCTATCAGCACAGGGCCGAAGCACTTTCCTAGGAAAGCATAAAGCCACAAATGTGCTGCTGTTACCCTTTTAACAATCCTTAGAATCAGTGACAGATCATTACAGGTGACATCATTAACAGTGCTGGCAATTTTGAAGGAAACTACTGTTATTTTAAAATTAAAAGGAGAAAAACGTTTGGTGGTTTTGGTTTGGTTTTTTTTTTATATATAACTGGGCTACAGAAAGCCAAGAAAAGAGGTCTACCTTCGGAAACAGTTACTTAGCTCAGAAACGAGACAGCAGAAGCAATGTACTTGTCACAAGCAGTTCAACAAAAAACATGGCTGGCGATATAAGATGATCGCTGAAATACGACAACTTCTCCAGCAAGGTTATTCTTGACAAGGAAAGTCCACAGATCCTTAATGCTTCACATGCTCACGCAGTAGCTTTCTCTGCAGGCCTGGAGGGTGCAGCTACCTTGAAGGGAAGCAGGCCACTCTCCCACTGTGACGGGCACAACTCCAAACAGTTTGTGCGAGCAGAACTCCGAGAGCCTGCCTCTCCTCTGCCTGCCGGTCCCACGCGCTTGTGTCTGCGGCACCCAAGAGCTCAGCGGCGCGGGAGTCTGGCAGAGACCAGGGAACTTTTGCTCCCCGAGTCTGTCACGCAGCAGAGTGGAGATTTTTGCAGGAGGCAGCTGACGATTGTGAAAACAGAACGGTGATTTGATAAAAGCCCTTGTGCGCGGTTTCTGTTACACCTTGTGATCCAATCCATCGCCAGCAATCCGATTTAATTCCGCTCGTCGTCCTCCATCATTTCTTGCTTCATTTAAAAGCCCCCCCGGCAGTCTTGACAAGCTGATCATTTAAGAACGCACTGCATTGTTGGTTTTTCTTCTTCTACTGGAGAAGGATGGTGCATCTACTCCCTTCCCTGCCCCCATTCACACATTCCACATGCTATTTCCACTCAAGTCACACTGGGGACAAATGTCCTATTCAATCTCTGGGCTCCGATCAAGCTTCTGAGCGTTTCTTAGCTTCTTTCTCATGAAGTCTCCACAGATCTCTACCTTCTCCCCAGCCCACTGGGCAAAAATTGGTGTTTTATTCTGCTGTACAGAACGAGACTCTTCAAAGCATTGCTGACATTGACTGTGGGATTGCAGATGCTCAGAAAAAAGCACAAGCCACTGCCCAGCAGTGTGTAAGTATTTATTAAAAAGGAAGTTTGTAGGAAGCCTTGCAAGAAAACACTACAGAAGGGAATTTCATAAAAGAAATGAAGCTCAGTGAACTCAGCTGTTGCTGCCAGAACACCTTCATTTATCATTCAAGCTTCGTGATTTAGTGTTTTCGTTTCTTTCTTTAAAGATCTGCTTCAATGGGTAAAATTTAGGTTGTGTATTCTGATTTTTTTTTTTTAACCTCAACAGAAGGCAAATCACTATCCTTTTAGAAGGACATCTTAAAAGGCACCTGCAACTTCCTCAATAATTTGATTTTACTAAGAATTCACAACAGATTTCGAAAGCCTTGAAAATCTGATCGCTGTTCCTTAACACCTTGGAAATTCTGCCAGTGTTTGCAAAATTTACAAGGTTCAGAAACTCATTCATACCTTTGTCTCTCAATGTCTAGATTATTGCTCTGCGCTAATAACAGGGCTTCATGACTGAACATCCTCTCCTTTTTAAATTATGCAAAACGCTCTAGCAGTTTTAGGTCAGAAAGCAGCACCAAAGTAACAGCCAGGCAGAGCTATCAACAAGCATTTAATGAGCACTGAATCACTGCAGCGCTTGCAGGACCTACTGAGCTCCACAGACAGACCACAGGCCAGCTACCTTCAGTCCTTCCCGCTGGTCATTACAGGCACACTGCTGGGCAGAGCTCAGTCACCTACAGCTGCACTTCTCTGGGGAGGTCAACCTCCTTTTGTGGTTGTGGGGTTTTTTTGTTTCTTTGGGGTGTAGTGTGGTTTTTTTTTTTTTTTTTCTTCCCCTTAGCACCTTTAAGCAGTTGCTCTCAATACAAAACAGAAGCAACAAACCCTCCCTGGCAGCAGTGTGCCTGCTGCTCCCACCACCCTTCTGGTCAAAGAAGCTGCACAGTTTAACATAGCAGGAAAAAGAAATCGCCTGTGTAAAGGCAGCTTTTAAAACTGAGCACCTTTCTGGGTGTTACTTTGCCATGCTCCATAAGACAGACCCTCTCCAGTTCCAGGATGTTCTGGAAGACACCTATGGGTTCAGATCGATCGGCAGTCAACGGAAGAAGGGCGGCAAGACAGTTCAACTGTCAGTTTAGACAACACTCGCTGGCAAACACCGATACCGTGCATCACCACTCCCAACAACCATTTATATTATCGCCTCAGTACCTTCTACGGGCCACTGCTTCACCTTGGCCACAGAAACCGATTAGAAACAAAACACCCCATCATTTCCACTGCGCCAGCTCTAGTGTTCCTGGTGAATCCCATGGCAAGCCGCAAACCGCGCTGCTCACTCGTTTGCCAGACAAACGAACATGTTCTTCAGTATCGTTAAGGCTAAGAGAACAAATAGTATCTTCAAATCAGTCACTGACTGCTAGTTTCCTACTCTCTGCAGTGTCTCATCAGCCGTCTCAAAAAGCATGTATCTTACACACAGTAACTAATAAAAAGATAACCCCCCGTGTAGTTGAAATTAATCCCATTAAACTAGTGTCCTCAAACCGTCAAATAAATGTAGATCCATGCCAAGACAGTGGACAATATTTAGAAAAAAAAACATTAACTACCACAAATGCCAGGAAAGTTCAACACTGCCTTCTCAAACAGTGCTCAAGGCAGAGCGCTATCCTAAAAAATAATTATATCCGGAAGCAGCCTCAGTATTTGCATCTCTCACCTTGGAGATTGCTCAGAACACTAAAATCTTCTCAATACCGACGTAGCACAGTGCAATTCCACACTCCAAAAGCAGAAGGAATACCCCTGGAGCGGACAAAGGTTGTAAACCGGACTTACGAAATTGTTCCCTCTGCAGATACAGTGAAACACAGCGCAAGAAATGCAAATCCACAGGACTGGAACTGGCGCGCTCTTAATTCCCAGCCCACTGCCAAATTCCAGAGAATTATGTTTCCAAGAGTAAAGAACATCTGACTTCAATCTGAAAAAACCCTTTACCAAGAGTTTCTCTGCATATTACAGCAACTGCCTTCACAAGGGGTTTGATCAATACGCAATACATCGAGTAGGAAAGACGTCTGGAGTTTCTTGTCTCCTCCTCCCTCTTAAATTAGAGATGTTCTCAGTCCTGAGTATTTTGTTTTCCCACTTGATGTTAGAGATGGTACCATGAGAGCTAACTTCTTCCTTTGCAAATAACACTCCATTACTTCACATTAGCATATTATAACGTTAGACATCAGCCCAAGTGTAATGGGTACAGATCAATAAAAGATCCTACAAAAGCTGCTCTGCTGTTTCTTCCATCTCCCAAATGGATCTGTATCTCCACAGCTTGCTTAAGCTGTTCACATCAAATTTCTCCCTACAGATGTCAAGACAGCCAAGTCTTGACAGATGAAAAATTTAGATGCTTTTATTCCTTTACATTAGTCAACGCTTCGGCAGTAAATGGGAGGCTGAAAGCGCCTAAGAGTGCTGTGTTGCTCTTATTTCCAGTTTATCCCAACTACTTCTCCACGCTGATACTTCTTTTCATGCCATTAACCTGCCACAGCAGGGTGGCAGGCAGCTGTCCTATGCCAGCCCTGCCTGTAGGAAGAGCTGCTGCTTCCACCACTCTGCGAGTGGAGATGTTTATACGAGCACTGCCAAAACACCCCACCAAACATCAGTGGAATTAACCCAAACCACGTATTTAAACTGTAACCCTGATGGTCTGGGCCACAAAGAGGACAGCAGGTACTCACCCCTACCTTGGAAGCAGCAATTTCCAGCAGCAGGATACAAACAGTGTAGGGCAAGAGCATCTTCCTCCAGCACAGCTGGTTGCTGGGTAAATGGCAGCCTCCAGCTCCTGCTCAGTGCTTCCTTCTGGCTCTCGAGAACACTGCTGAGAGCCTTCTGCTATTGCTTACCTCATCTTTGCCGTCTCCACTCCTCTCTTTCCTAGTTTGCTTTCCTGCTTTGCGTACATTCATAGAATCAAAGAATCATGGAATGGTTTGGGTTGCAAGGGACCTTAAAGATCACCTGGTTCCAACCCCCCTGCCACCGGCAGGGACACCTCCCACTAGGCTGGGTTGTTCAAAGCCTCATCCAACTTCGCCTTGAACATTTACAGCGCTTCACGAAAATCTTGGACGTGTCACCTTCTGTGGAAGTACAATATCCTGCCACCATGAAATATAGTACAAACTACTTATGATGGTGCATCATAACCAAAGAGTGAAGTTGCCTTTGAAAAGATTTAAGTGTTCCCTGCAAAAACAGTGGGAATCCCTACAAGGTTGACAAGCTCACTGTAGCAGTGTTTTACAGCAATAGAATATACAAGTGATTTTGTTTGCCATCCTCTCCAAACAACAAATGCTATTTAACAGAGTCCAGCTAAAGGAACCAAGAAAAAACAAAAAATCTTTTCTAGGCAGCCCAATTTACTCTCTCATTTCAAAGCAGCAAGCAGGAGCACACACCTGAGCCCCTTTCAGCCAGGTGGGAAGTACCAGGGCAGAAGGAATCGCAGGTGAAGCCAGTCACTAGCACAGCCTTGGTGAGAAACAAACCCCACACCACACTGAGGGACAGAAGAATGAGAGAATCGTGGTATTGAAGCCTTCTGGACTATGGCTTCCACATCAGGCTCCAGACAGTAGCTCTCTCTTAACTGAAATTTCTCTCCCCTTTACAGTCTAAGGAGCATTTTTCTCCACTTCAAACCAGGGCTCAACAGGAAGCTGGACTAAACCATTAATCTCTCCTCCTGACTCCTTCCCCTCCAGCCCACTGTCCATGGCAACACCAGGTAGCATTAGGAAACAGGATTCCTTAGTTTCACAGCTGCCCACAGGGTGTTGAAAATAGCAACAGGGACACTGATGAGTGCAGCTGGTCCTATCTGTCCACATGCACTAGATTAATAAGTACTACAATATCTTACAGCAAGGGAACAGGAGCTGGCACATACGTGTGCAGCACAAGGCAACGGCTTAAACCTCACACACGTACCAGGGAAATGGTAGCACTGGGAAAGTAACTGTTAAAATTGCTCTGCCTCTTCTGTCTGTAATTTAAGATTGCCCAAACAGCTTAATTTGCAGTAAAGATTTAGAGGAGATATCTATAACAAAAGGTTCCTCATAACTATAGCCATGAAAAAACACTGCAGCACTTGAAACACGTCAGGAGGCTCCAAGGAAAAGGCTTGGGGAGTCTGGAACGATGAGGAACACCTGCACCTATCTTACTGCAGCAGGCAGTGCTGGATGCCTCCGAAGTCCCTTCCAGCCCTATAATTCTACAGTTACACCACACCAAAAAAAGAAAAGTCTTCAAAAAATGACTATGAAGCAACAAAGTCTGGCAATACAGCCTTGAAAGTAAATATTGCATCTCTAAAAGAACTCTGCAGTCCAAGGAACACCACATGATGCTCTACAATTCAGAACCACCCCCAAGCCACCTGAAGACCATTTTCAGCAGCCAGCATATTTAATTACTTTTCACTGAGCAGCCCAAAGTATTTCAACTCTACAGCACTGTTTCCTTCCCAATAAACCACACATGCAGATAGCGGCATTTTGTGTTTTTTTTTAATTATTCAGTTGCTACACAGCCCCAAGGCCTTGGCAAACTAAAGGTTAAGTGGCCCAGCCCATCTTATGCAGCAGACAGCGAGATTTGATCATTACAATCCCTAGTGGCCTCCCCCCAGTAGACGTTACCACACCGTGAGGGTTGGAAATAATTTTCTGAGAAACCACATTCCACAGAAACCCACTGGATAACCCTCCCAAAACACCAGGGAAGGCTCTCCCATTCACGACTAACGACCAGAAAGAGAATTTTTCAGACTATCTTATTAAAATGGCCAGGCCTTACTAGGGAGTTTTTCCAATACGGGGTTTATTCAACAGTCACTTCCTGCCTCTCCAATTAGCGATGACAACATCAATCCTAACGAAGCACTCGGGGCACGCACAGCACCGGCTGGCCTCTCAGCGAGGCCTCTGCCCGGGAAAGCCTAGTCTAGGGAGCCCCACACAAGAGCCTCTCTCGTCTCAGCGGGGAGCACCCTTCCCCTCGCCAGGACCGGGACTCGGGGCTCTCTTCTTTCTCGTCCACACTGGCCCAGCTGGACACCTCCGCACCGCCGGGCCGGCTCCAGACGGGGCCTGCCCTGGCTCTCAGTGAGCCCCATACCCCCCCGGCCCGGCGCAGGCCGGCAGGACCCCTGCGCCTGCGAGGCGGCCCCAGCCCTGCCCGTTCGGTGCCCACGCACCGCCTCCTCCGTTCTCCCCCGGCCGGTGCGAGCCCCCCGCGACGCGGCACCTGGAACTGCAGCAGCTTCTCGGTCTGCTCCGCCGTCAGCTCCCGCTCTTCAGGCGCCGCCATTTTCCTGCCGCCTCTGACCCGCCGCTCCGTCACTCTCCGGAACTGACGTCTCCCACCCGCACTTCCGCCCCGGCTCCAGGGCGCGCGCGCGAGACACCGTTAGCGAAGCCGATGGCCGTTTATTGGCCGCAGCCGGAAACGCTCGAGCGCTTTCCAGAGAAATCCGAAATGCAATCGGACCTATCGGGAAATACTCGAATCTCATCTACGGGACTCGCCGCTCTCGGGTGTTCCCGACGGGCCCACAAAGAGTTCCGAAGTGTGCCCAAAGCCCCCTCGGACGTTTCCGGAGCTGGGCGGGGGACTGCCTTGAGCTGTGGGAGCGAGTCCCGCGGGGGGCCGAAGCCCCTCGGAAGCCGGTTGGGCTGTCTGTCACCGGGGGCGGGGTGGGGACACCTGTCAGCCACCGGGCAGGTCCTGCCTGGGCACCTGCCGGGTCGTCCGTCCACTGGCGGAGGCTCCACCCAAGATGGCGGCCGCCAATCAAGATGGTGGCTGCGAGGGGCCGCCCGCTCCCACCCCGAGGGGCTACGAGTGCGCGCGCGGGCGGGGCCGGAGGCCCGCTTGGCTGCGCGCCCGGAGGGCACGGAGGGGGCTGCCGCTGCCGTGGGTGTGGAGGAGGAGTGTACCACCTCTTGCCCCGAGGGCAGGGAGGGATGCCTTCCAGGCTGCGCTCCCCGGGGGATCGCGGTTCTCCTGGGATGCATGGCATCCCCCGTGGGTGATGGGGGCCATGCTACACCTCCAGTGAACGGGCGGGAGGGTTCCCGGTGGACCAGGCCTGCATCCCAGCAAGGACTATCTTGGTCCCAAAGGGCTTGTTTTTGGGGTTCCCTCTCGAACCTCTGGATATGGGGTGAATCCTGAGCTGAGGCTTGCCAGCTGTGAAGCGATTTCTCCTCCTTTTGCTTAGACTAGGTTCCCTGGGTTGGATGGACCCCCTGTCTCCATGTCTCTGTGCTCCCAGCTAGGGCAATACGAGTGGTATCTGGGCAGAGCAGAGGTGCAATGGCAGCCCTGTCACTGTCTCCACAGACAGGAGAGCCCGTCGCGGTGCAAAATGAAAGGCATTTCCATTGGGGACATTGCGGTCCCTGACCTTGCAGGTAGAAGGTGCTAATCCATATTTCTTGTCTCTGGTCTGCAGAGGCTCAGGAGTTCGTCCTCTGCATGGACATAGGGATGCTGCTGCCCCGCAGTTCTCTGGCTCCTTCCCCTAACCCAGGCCCACATGACCTCCTTGTGTTGGCTGTGGAGCAATGGTTCCACCTCTGCTCACGGGGCTGTGGAGGTAGAGCTGGGCCCGGGGAGGTGTTGACAGGCACAGTGATAAATGCAGTCAGACAGGCTGGAGCTGGGTGTAGCCAGAGCTGCACTGTGGGGGTGAGCACCGTGGGGATGGCACTTGCCTGAGCTGTGCTGTGGTTGTGCGGCTGCCTGTGCTTGTGGCCAGGTGGATGGTAGAAGCCCTGTGGTCCTCACTGGGGAGAGCTCAGGGCCTGGAGTATATCTCCTTCAAAGTCCTTTCTCTCCCAGCAGTGGAAATCCCTGCATGGGGTTAACATTGTGGCCCTGGTGTGCAACTCTTGGTGTTCTCAGGGGGGCAGGTGGGGCTGTACCCCCGCTGTGGGTGTCCTGGGTGCCTCATTCCCAGCCCTAATCTTGCAGCTCATCCCAGGGGCATTGCCCCAGGCTGGGCTCTCAAGGACCTCGGCATGCATGCCTGCCCTCTTCTCCTGGTGGAGCACACTGTAGTGTTTCTTCGGGCTCTGTCCTAAGCAGGGTTGCCTTCTCTTCATAGCCCTGTGCTGCTGGGCACTCCACCTACAGCTCTGGGTCAGCTGCCTGTGCCTGGCTGTTTGCGGATTGGGGTTGATTGGGTTGTCTTTCTACAGCTGGAGCACCTGCCTGTGTCCAGCCTCGTGCCTGGAAGAGTTTCCCTAATCTTCAGATAAGATAAAACACCAGTGAAAACACCATAGAGACAAAATACCCAGAATGTTGTCAGGGAGAATGAACCGTGCTGGCTGAATCCCACCAAGGACAGGAGACCGTGAGGCCTGGCCCACGTATGTGGGGCTGTCGCGGATGGGTCTGCTGGGCTGCAAATAGCACAGACAAACTCCCAGGAACTGATTTGCCACAGTTTTGTGATCAACAGCCTCTCTGGCATCACCTACAGCTGCTATAGTTGTGTGTGTCTCTTCTTTTTTCTCTAGCTGGTTTCCAGAATGGAGGAGCCACTGTCAATGGAGATGTCTTTCAGGTGAGCTCAGCACCTTGCCCCATGGGGCCCAGTGGTGCTGAGGGGGATTGGGTGGGTATGGGACCGGCACTCCGCTACTGTGTCCCCAGGACTGACTGGAGTTTGCTGTCCAACTGCAGAACAGCTGTGGTGCTCCTGGAAAGGTCTGGGAGTCCTGGCTGCTCCATTCGCACCTCTCTTGGAAGAGAAGATTGGCCTGCCCCAGATCTGTTTGCAGGTGGTCTGTGCCCTGCAGGAGTGCCTGGGCCCTAAGAGCAGGTGACAAATGCTCTACTCCCCACAGAATTGTCCGTTCTCCAGGCTGGGTAGCTCCTGGAGGCCTCCGGGTCAGTCAGGAGCATCTCTTGGCAGAGGCCAGAGCCAGGGCAGGGCTACCAGGGGACACTGGCTTTGCTGACTCGGCAGCATCTCCCACTAAAACCACTTGCCCCATGGCCAAGGCTGGTTTAGTTGGGGCCACCCAGCAGGGTCTCAGTACTCTCTGGGATCCCAAAGCTGAGCTCAGTGCCAGCGTCTGACAAGCTCTTCACCCTGCTCGGTGCCCAGCTGTGTGGCACATGCATTGTCTGTGCCTGGTTTGTCGGCTGATAATCACATCAGACACGAGACAGACTTAATTAGATTGGGGATCTTGGAGAAAAGCCGTAATCCCCTTGCTGAGCTCGCTGTCGGGCTGGGCATCCCGTCCAGTGGAAGGTGTTAGGAGCGGTGCCGAGCCGGCATGGTGCTGAGCCGGCGCGGTGCTGGGGCTGGTGGGGGCCGTGCAGGCAGCTCGGCTCAGAGGAGCCGGGGAGGCTCTGGCCCATGGACTGGTGTCCGGGCAGGTAGCGGTGCCTGCCCTGGGCCCCGGCCTTGCTCATGCTGGTGTGGCCAAGCCTCTGGTGACGCTCGGTCCTGGAGCTGCCTCAGCCAGTATCGGGGCTGGAGAAGCCTGGTGCTGGCGGGGAGCGTGTCACAAAGGGTGCCTGAGCTCTGCTGTGCAACTGCCTGAAGGATGTGAGAGCTGCACTGGCAGTGAGTTGAGGAGGAGAACACTGAGAAGTCTTTCTGGGTGACAGGACGTGGGGCTGGGAGCTGGAACAGCAGCTTGAGCAGCGCTTAGGGGACACTGTCCCAGATGCCCCAGGCTGTCACCCTCCCTACCTCCCATCTTGGCTTCTGTGAGTGCTGGGAATGGGAGCCCTGCCCGGCTGCCAGCCCTGCCAGGTGGCTGGGCTGTGGGAAGAGGTGGTGCTGATGGTGGCGTGTTCCTGTCCTACAGGAGTCCAACGGCCCCACGGATGCCTACGCGGCCATAGCCAAGGCTGACCGACTGACCCAGGAACCTGAGAGCATCCGCAAGTGGAGAGAGGAGCAGAAGAAGCGCCTGGAGGAGCTGGGTAAGACCCAAGGCGTTGTGTGGGTGGTGTGGGCCATGGTGGCTCGTGGCACCTTGCGAGGTGGCAGTTGGGACCGTTTGGGTTGCTCACCTGGCGGTGATCCTCCTGCATCCCAGAGAGGTGTCTTGTGCCCCACGCCGTGTGGGTGCTCCTGCCAAAGATCTGCTGTCCTTAGGGCAGTGAGGCTTCTCAGACAGTATTCGTGGGGACTGCGGACAGGCCTGGGGGGGCTGGGGCTGCCCAACAGAGCCAGTGGGGGCCAGGCTGGCTCATGGGGTCTGTCTCGCTCTGGCCTTAGACGCGGCATCGAAGGTGACTGAGCAGGAGTGGCGTGAGAAGGCCAAGAAGGACCTGGAGGAGTGGAACCTGCGTCAGAATGAGCAGATGGAAAAGAACCGGGCAAACAACAGGTATGTCGGGGTCAGTGTGGCCACGAGGGCTGCCATGGGAACTCTGTGCAGCCAGATCTGCCTTCCTGCGATGTCTGGGAGGGTCTCTTTCCCCACAGTGGAGCCCAGCCCTGCAGGAATGGAGCTTTGCCAGGCAAGGGGAGAGGGCCCAGGGCTTCGAGCGGCTCTGGTGGCCATGCAGAGCTGCCCTGGCTGGCACCAGGCTGGGATCGCCCCGAGATCTCGGTGCCTTCTGCCCCCACCAAGGTCTTCGCACCGGGGCAGCGTCGGGGCACTGTCCATGTAGGTTTTCCCGGTGCCGTGTACGCCGCAGCGAGTGGGTCAGGCTCTATGGGAGGACGCTAACCCCCCCTCTCTGTTTCTCTCTTTCTAACCCTCTGCCTGCCTGTCTGCTCTGCGCTCTCTCTCTGTCTGGGGCTAGGATCGCTGACAAAGCCTTTTACCAGCAGCCGGACGCCGATGTCATTGGCTACGTGTATGTGCCTCTTACAGACCATATCCTGCCCCGCAGGCTCCGGGGGGCGTCACCCCAGCACTGGCTGCCCAGCCAAGGGGAGGGGGGATGCTGGGAGCTACCGGGCCCTGGTGAGGTCCCAGAGGGAGGATAATGCAGCTGAGCATTTCCAGAGGGTGGAGGCAAGTGTAGCTCCTGGAAATGCCGCTGTTGGGGCTGGTTGAAGGGCCAAAGCCGTGGGGTGTTGCGCCTTTTGGGGGATGGCTCTAGGCGTGGAGAATTCTTGGGAGCAGACACCCCAGTGCCCTTGGATGAAGGATGTCTTGGGTGAGTGCAGCCAACAGCAGCTTTGAGCATTGTGTATCCCTGGATCTTGGGGGACACCGAGCTCATCAGCTGGAGCAAGGGGGCAGGAAGCAGGGACACGAGGGGTTCCCAGACAGAGGGGAGGGTCTCCTTGGAAAGGGTTCTGCCAGTGACAACACTCAATGTCTGCAGGGCCTCAGAGGAAGCATTCCTGAAGGAGTCCAAGGAGGAGACCCCAGGATCCGAGTGGGAGAAGGTGGCCCAGCTCTGCGACTTCAACCCTAAGAGCAGCAAGCAGAGCAAGGATGTCTCGCGGATGCGCTCGGTGCTCATCTCCCTTAAACAGACGCCCCTGTCCCGCTAGCGGCTGCCTGGCACAGCCCGGAGCGCAGCGGGGCAAGGCCGGGCTCACCCAGCCGGGCGACTTTGTGGGGCCAGCCCAGGAGAGGCCTCATCCTGCCTGCCCCTGCTCCCCGGTGTGTCCCTCGGCTGTGAGTCACCGGTTGTAACTCTCCCCATGGTTTTCCTTTGCTTAAAAGGTGCATCGGTCTCTTTTTACACTTATTTATTGCTGTGGCATTTCCCCGGGAAGCGACACTGGGTGGCAGAGCTGAATTAGTGGGGGAAGCCTCTGCGGGAGGTTGTGCCCAGGAGCCTGGCTGAGTGAGAGGGGGAACCCCCCACCCCGTGTTCTCCATCTCACCCCTCTGCTGGGAATAAACCTGCCTGCAGCGGCCCCAAGGCAGTGATCCTGGCCAGACCCCGGCTGTGCCTGCCTCTCCCACGGGGTTTAGAGTGGAGCTGGTCCGGAAGAGCAGCCCTGACTTGGCTCCGCAGGGTCCTGCGGGGACCGGGGCTGCAGCACGATGCTGACAGGCCTGAGGAATGTGAGTGCGGACACCCAGGGTGGGCCGGGACTGCCAGCAGTTGCCCCAAGCCCGGCAGGACTCTCCCCAGCTTGGCTGTGCCCCCCAAAAGGCCGGCGGGGCTCCGAGCAGCAGTTGCAGTGTCTGTGTCCCACCTGTCCTGCCAGGCTGCTGGTGTCAGGCAGCAGAGTGGCCCAGGGCACTGGGAAGGGGCCGTGGGGTGAGTGTGCAGGATGTTTTCTGTCTCTTCCCCAAGACCACCAGCAGCTGGGAATGTGGGGTGCCAGGCTTCGGGAGCCCCTGGTTCTGCTCTGCTCCTTCCCCTGCAACTAGGGTGGGAGATGGAGGCTGCGTGGTTGCGGGGAAGGAGGCAGGAAGGTCCAACTGCTGTGGGGCAAATCGAGCCCCCAGCTCCCCAACCCAGGGGACCAGAGCAGGATTGGGCAGAGTTCTGGGGCTTGTGCTGTCTCTGGAGAACCCACACATCTGTCTGCAGCTGCTCTGTGGCTTCTCTTTGGTCCCTGCTGGATCTGCACCCTATGGCAGCATGGTGAGATGCCTCCGTCCCGCTCCCTGCCCCACGAGGCGCTCGCTTTCCAGCCCCACCACCAGCTTTCTCTCCTCTGCTTGGCAAGGCCGGCACCAGCCCATCTGGCTCAGAGGCCCAGCCCTGGAAACTTGCAGAGCTCCCGGTGAGCTGGAGAGGGACATGCCTGTGAGCACCCTGCTGCGGGGCAGCCTTCAGCTTGTGCCCTGAGTCCAGCCCACGGGGGGCTCGGGAAGAGCTCGCAGCAGCGGGCTGGGGGAACTCGGAGCAGAGCCTGCAAAAGATTTGCTTGAGCCTCACTGCAGAGCCCTGCTCGGCCAAAAAGCAAGTACACAGAGCTCTCCTGCCCCACAGCGATGGCTCCGCGAGTCTGGAAGGTCACCTGCTCTGCTGCTGCAGCATCATGGGGTGACCGGGCAGCGCTGGCTCGGGGCACAGGCTCAGCAGAGGGCTGGGAAGGGAAATGAATGTAGGGAGTCACTTGGTGTCTGGTGCTGGGATTGTGCCCCCTTGTCCATAGGGCTGGTTGCTCCTACTCTGTCTCCCTGCGCTCCAGTGCTCGTAGGCAGCTCTGCTGCGGTGCGGGATGGACGCCGATGCAGGAGACCTCGGGACTCGGCTGCCTGCCTCCACCTTTCACTGTGGAGCAGTGGGAAGAGCCTTTGGCTGCTTCCCAGGGGCAGGGAGCCCCCCTGCACCCTATCCCTCCGGCCCCCGCGGGCAGCAGAGCCCCTGTCCCCCCTGAGCTGCCGTGTCCCCCGTGTCAGGCAGGGACAGCCAGCTCCCGGGGAGCTGTGCCCACAGCTGTTCCACATCCCCTCGGCTTTGGTATCTGTGACTGTTCAAATTACCTGTTACAATAAACCCACATCTCCAACCCTACAGGGCACTGTCGTCTTTCTGCTTCAGCAACGCACACGGCGTGTTCAGAAGCCACAGCCACGAAGCCTCCTGCAGAAAGGACGAGGCTGGAGGTGAACCACATCCCACAGGAAAAGGGGAGCCAGAGGGTTAGCACTGGGCTGGGGCACCTCCAGCTTGTCCTGTCAGGCCAAGCTGCTCCCCAGCCGACGTTGTGCCCGTTTTTCAGGCCGCCGAGGGCCTGCGCTCGCAGATCTGCCTGCCGGCTGCTTCGCATGCCCCTGCCCTGAGCTGCCTGTGCTGGAGGTGCCAGCGAGGCAGCCAAAAGCGGCTGCTTCTGGGAAGGAGCTGCTGAGTGGTCAGCTGACTGCAGCCGGCAAAGCCCTGGCTCCTCACTGCCAAGATGGATCTCGACCTGCTCGGTGCTGGCTTGTCCCCCAGCCTCACCTCTCAGAAGTCAGCTCTGGTGGTTCAGAGCTTTCCCGCTCTCCTTGCCCAGGCCCACGAACACAATTCCCTTGGCAGGACAAACGGAGCACTGGTTTGCAGGCAGAAGTGGGTTGGCTTCCTTCCCTGTCCTCCAGAGCTGCTTGTATGGGCAGAGCGGCTCGGCCGGCTGCAGAGGCACCGCAGGCCAGGGAGGGCAGGGGTGCAGGCACTGACACGCAGACACCCAGAGAGCATCGCCTGGAGCCCTCCGGCAGCTCCAGGCAAGGAGGAGGCGGCTCTGCAGCAGGGTCAGCGGTGCCTGCGCCCTCTCCCCTGCTCTTCCCACAGGCAGGTGCGAGCTGCCGCAGCCACACCGCGAGCGCAGCCCCGTGTCCTCCCGCCCCTGCGGCCCTGACATGGGACAGCAAAGCCTCGCTGCTCACCAAACACCCCGGTATGACCCGAGCCATTTAACACCAGCAGCGGGATTTGGAGCCGCCCGTGTCAGGAGGCGCACTCCCTCTGGGGAGAAGGCAGAAGTGCTCAGCAGCCAGTTCCAGCCCATGGGAAGCAGTGAGCCGCACAGGAACAGACCCCCCAGCAAAAGTGGCTGAAGCAGCAGCATGTCCCAGGGAACGTGGCCGGGCTCCATTTTAGAAATGTGGGTTCCCAAGTTGTTTTGACAGGGAGTTACACCTCTGATGTGCTGCTTGCATCACCACAGCTCCGAGGCAGCCATGCCTGCTCCCTTTCCTTCCTGAGCTGTTTACTCTTCTGGCTTCTCAATGCTCTGCAATCCAGTATCAGTCAGAATCTCACTGCAATTCACTTTATTACTCACTGGTTGCAACCGAACAGATCACATCTTCTCCCCAAACAACTCACCCACTGCTTATGAACTCTGTCCTGCCAGGACCAAGCCATAAACAGAGCTGTTCCTTCCTACCTGGGCAGCTCACTTCTCAAATGCTGGGGCACCGCCTGGCTGAAGCTACACGTCAGTGCAGACCACAACCCACAGACAGCCTCAAACATGGATAAGAGGTTTGATGGGGGTGGAGAGCCTTAGTGAGATGAGCCTCCAGTGCTGCAGGAGGATAAGCTCTCAGGGGAGCAAAAAACGCCATGGCCCAAATTTCAGGTTAATCATAGATGTGTATTAGCTGAGTTTCCCATGCTCTGGAACATGGAGCTTCTCGGACACTGCCTCCACCAAGACATCACAACGGTCTCTCAAAAAACTCCATCAGCAGCCATAATCCACCCTGCCAGCCAGGGCACAGGCTGGTGGATCCATGGCCACAGCTTCTCTCTTGCCTGATTTCACTGTCTAGATTTCATGGCTGTGACCGCCATGCCTCCCAGGAGGGCCGCAAAGGTGAGGCCCTGGGCCACAATACGTGCCCGCATCATCAGCTGAGACTGACGGGTGTTGCCTCTCTTGAAGCTGATCAGTCCATAGGTCAGGACGCCGACAGTGCAGAGGCAGCCTGCGGAGAAGGACAGAGAGATGGACGGAGGGCTCAGTGGAGCAGAGACTGGGGCTGCGAGGACCAGCTCACGCATCCCCCCACACCTGAGTCGCTGGCTCGTTACACAACACCCCCAAACCCGAGACATGGCTCCCCTGGGCTTGGGCTCGAGAGGGGCCGACCCGCTGCTCCCGGCCCTGTCCCGTCACCAGCCTCCATCGCCCCGGCCCTTGCCCCTCACTCAGCGCCACTCCCTCCTCACCGAGGGGCACCAGGGGGTTCTCGCGGGTCTTGCGCAGGAACTTCTCCCCGAAGCCCTCCTCGCCGAACACCGGCAGCGGGATGGGCTCCATCGGCGGGGGAGAAGGAGGAGGTCCAGCCGCCATGGCTGCGGCCCGCACCGAAGGTGACCACCGGCGGCCCTCCCCGGCTGCCGTAGCCAGGAAGCGGCGCGAAGGTCCGTGGCGGAAGGGGAGGAACACGTCCGCGCCGTCCCGGCCGCGGAGCATGCTGGGAGCTGTAGTCCACAGGGCGCCCACCAGCCCGGGGTGCCGCGGCGTGGAACTGCACTTCCCGTGGTGCTCCGCGGC
>VWZK01007903.1:6883-17805 GCA_013396935.1 Baryphthengus martii | reverse complement strand
TAATAATTAAAAAAAAGAAAAATAGAGAGAGGGAGAAAAAAAGGAACAAAAAAGGCTAATTTTAACTGATTGGCAAATAGATTTATTTTACCAGTTCAATGAGTATTGCAAATTATTTGTTTCTCTCTTCCACATATTGTAGTTTGACATATATGTTACGAATACAAGGTAGAAAGGAAACAAAAGCCTAAAAACTGGAAAAAAGCTTTAAAACTTTCAAGAAAGTATGAACTACTATATTTAGAATTGCATTTCTGACTATAAAAATTTATCAATAACTTAATGAAATATGATATATTTAATTTTATTTCAAAAATTATGAGTTCAAAAGTTCACTCAAACTGGCATCCTGTTGCTGATGGTGCTGAAGAGTGGAAACATAGACTAGAGTACAACTCAGGTAACACTTGTAGCAATGCTTCTGTAAAATAATCTCCTGCTTTCTAACAGTTTCTGTCTCAGGAATTTACTAAACCAGAATTGTATTCTTTAATTTAATGGCTCTCGATGGGTTTTTATTGTTATTAAGCCTTCCATTCTCTTTCTGAGTCCAAGTAAATCAGAGCAACACATCAAGGAATGGCAGAGCCTTAAGCATTTTGAGAGGGGGGAAAAGGTATCTCATTTGTTTTGAATATACCCTAGAATAATTTAATTTGATGTACTCTGGTTCTCTATTATGGTAGTTATGATTTGCACACAGTGGAGAAGTCAGCCTCAGATTTCCTAAAGATGATGTTAGTGAATTCTCTTCTCCCTTTTCACACTGCAGTCTGCATGTACTGGGCCTTGCCCCTGTTTGTTTTGCAGCTGTAATGGACCCTGAAAATTGATAAGACTCTATACTAAGCAACAGTTAAGAGGCATCCTCGGAAGAAAAAAAAAATCCCAAAACTTCAAAGTATTTTATCTCATACGTGACTCAATATAGCCTGATTTTTGTTAGCTTGTTCTTTTAATAGTAGATATGATATAAGGAAATAGCCAAGAAGTAGCAGATTCATTTGACTTCTCTTACACTATTGGCAACTTCTTTCCTTAGAAAATTACTTAATAGTATAATTGATTTCTCTTCTCTTTCTAAGCTCAGCTTTGGAGGGATCCCAGTGCCTGGAAAATCAGGGACATTGACACGCAGGAACTTTCATGGGTGTTTTGAAAATATTTATTATAATGGAGTGAACATTGTTGACCTGGCCAGGAGGCATAAATCTCAGATCTACTTGGTGGTAAGAGACACGTAGTTAACAAAGAATAAACAAGTAAAATAGAGTAAACAAAAAGACAACAGCCACTTCCATATGCAACCTGTTAACACACATTCTAGTAAAATCTGCATTGTTTAATGAAAGAAAAATCAAGAAATCTTCTCACTGTGCAATTTTGTATTTGCTACTGTACAGACTCAACCAATAGACATTGCAGGATGTTTATTCTTCAGCTCTAGTTGATACTCAGAGGTGTGTGATAAGTAACTGTTTCATGGCATCTCAATGTTATGCACAGATGAAATCCAGTAAGTAAAGCAAGATATATCTGAAGTCATTGAAGCTCTGACTTTGACTTCTACACTTGGCTAGTAAGAACACCAGCAGTACACTTCAAAATCCTTCTATTGCTGAGGACACTGGTCAACTCTGTCTTCTCCAAAGCAATATAATTTTGATAGATATGTTCCGTTTGTCAGTTTCTACTGTCCTTTGTCTGAAGAGCTGTAGTTTAGGTTGGGTTTAACGCATTTATTGTGACATGGACAACAGCTGTATTGGGCAAATCCCTACCATTTACAGAAATATTTCCAACAACACACCAACTTTCTTTTACATTACAGAAGGCTTTCTATAAATTTTACTGAATTCTTTGTTGTTGTTTTTTTTTCCAATAGTACAAAAGCCATCTGTATTTGGAATACTTACTTATTCAGCAGCAGGAAATGCAGAGATGTGATGGAAACAAGCAGTTCAAAATAATTAACAAAATATAAAATGTTTTTAAGTTCCAAATCTTTTGAGTTGGATTTGAGTTCAGAATATGAACAAACAAATTTGCCTTTCCGTCCCAGAAAACAATGGATGACAGATACCTCTTCTCATGTGAAGCTCATCTGAAATATTCCATAATTAACTAGACTAATACTTCCACATAATATCCTGTCCATGATGCTGATGGATATTGAGATGGCAGTTACAGGAGGCTCTGTGTGGACTAGTGAAAGGGGAACTATGGAATTATTGTCATAGGAAATTTCATCACATTCATCTCAAATGATTTTAACTGTTGTGCTACTTACAAAACTATTTGTGAGATGTTTTGCTATGTAAATGTGGCAGAAAAATATTTATGTTACCATAGAATTATTGTTAAATAGACAAAATGCTGGTCTGGTGTAGTATGAGGCAGCTGTCCAGAAAACATGGAGGGGGAATCTGCAGATGGTAAGCTTTTAGCCTTTAACAAGATTTATTCATCTGGTGACTGATTTTTCACTATGAGCCAGTTCAGCTGGCTATTCACTTCTCTACAGTTGAGTTCATAAAACTTATTTATATATTTTCCTTGAAGAAATCTAGTACAGATAAACTTCATTGTCTTGCCATGCCAGGGATTAGTGAGTAATTTCCTTAAATTGATTTTTTTTTCCTTTTTACTACAAGGTCAAAGTTTTATGTATGTTCCAAAAGCTCAAAGTTTTATGTATGTTTAAAAGCTCTTTGTGTTGAACAGGTGTTAAATATACTTTAAATTCCAAAGACAAGAATTGTCTAGTAATCATCTGTATAGAAGAAATTAATTATATTTCAAATGGTGCTAGTAAGTCATTAGATCAAAGTGCATATTGTATCATTATCAGAAGTCATAAAGTATTATGCCAAAAATGTGTTATTTTCATTACAGTCTTCTTATATATATCACTCAGAACAACCACAAAATGCAGGTTAAGCTGTTTGTCCATGAACTCATCCACAGGTTTATTTTTGGTACCTTAGAAACAGTGATTTCAGAAGCAGTCAAGAACAAAATAAAGGCTAGTTGCTAAAATACAACTCATGATCTTGTCCATAAGGGGCTGCTTGTAAACATATTTCCTCCTGATTATGAAGTATGTGTTATATATTTGTAAGTAGTGTGAGTTTATATGCAGAATTTTCTCTATTTGTGAAAACAAATATTAAAGTCAATGCACTTCTCCAGTTGCATTGTTTTGAAAAGACTGCTCCTCGGTCTGGTGAAATGTTTATTTATCAAATTTAACATTGCCTTAAACAATCAATAGTCAAGCTCAATATTTTTCTTTGCATACAAGCATTTAGACCCATGTAAATATTTGTACCAAATTTGCATTCAGTGGCATATTTCTGACTCCTACAGTACCATTAAATCACCCATATAGTTTAGGATCTTCCCTCACTCACTCATAGGTCCTTGCCACTCTTTGCTCAACAGAGATGTCTATTCTTCTGGTCAAACAATTAGTTAAACATTTCTCAAAGTTATGTTCTTACACATACATACTCCATTTTTAGAATAAAATATTCAAGGATTACAAATTTTAGGTTCTATGCACAATGGTTTGAAACTTCATAACTTCCATACAAAAATTCTCATGACTATTTTTCTTTGAATGTTCCTAATACTGTATCTATTTAATTTCTTTCTAGGGTAACATGTCCTTCTCATGTTTAGAGCCACAGGTGGTTCCTGTTACATTCCTGAGCTCCAGTAGCTACCTGGTGCTGCCAGGCACTTCAGGGCAAGAAGAAGTATTCATCAGTTTCCAGTTTCGCACCTGGAACAAGGCAGGACTTCTGTTATACAGTAGACTACACCAGGCTTCAGGCGGTTTCCTCTTATATCTGAGTAATGGGAAAATTAAAGTCAGTCTACATAAACCAGGAAAAACACTGAGTGACATCACTGCAGGTAACAGAAATGAAGAAAAAGTATTCAGATTTCTTATATGTAGACAAATAGCTTAATGTAAAGTCATTTAAATTAGTGCCTGTATTCTTGCTTTAGTTTTATGACTAGTATGTGTGTAACTATGTGAATTTTAATCCCAAATATTTCAAAATAATTTATTTTCTCACAAACATGTATGTATGAGTTTTTTTCCTCATGATTAAGTAGAAATTAGTAGAATGTAGGCTGCAAAGTTGAGTCGTTAGCTTTACATACATACACTATGTAAAGTTCATGTGTATAACCTAGGAAGTTTGAGACATCTAAGCAACTTTTTCAGTTGCGAAGTGTAAACAAATTAATTCCTTACTCTTTCAAGCTAATCCACTGTGATATTTTTCATAATTAGTCAGTGCCTTCACAAAGAATCAAGTAATTAATTTGTCTATAAAGTTATACATTATTATAAATATTACATTTGCTATTTTCTAGAGGTCTCAATTACAGAGCTGTCCATTACATTTGGACAGTGTATGCCCAATATGAGGTTCTGTTCNCGTGTTGAGGGCTTGTGAGAAACTGCAGAGCCTGCTGGTGACTCTTGAAAAGAGGAAAGAGGAAAAAAAAAAAAAAAAAAAAAAAAGGGAATTCTAGTAAGGACAAAAAGAAATCGAGACTGAATAATTGAGAGCTAGAGGGTCACTTCTGTAGTTATAACTGCAGTTAGACAAGATCTACTTTTGGTAGTGTGCACTGCTAGGTAATCCTAAGGGTGGAGCTGAGATTTCCAGAAAACATATCCTCTAGTTTTCTTCTGAGCCATTTCCCGGTTGGCAAAGAAACATGTAACGAGAATAAGATGAGGCAATTACAGTAAGACAGAGTCATGTTAAAGAGTATCCAACTGGGATTCTGAGAAGCAGCTCCCAGTTTTCAGTTTCACTCAGTTTGGGAGTGAGAGAACTCCCTTTTTCACAAAAAGGTCCTCAGTTTTTCTGAGTGCTGGTAGCACTTTATGTGAGAACAGCAAGGCTACTGGCCTAGCTAGGAATCTCTTTCTCTCATGAAATGTGAGAGCAGGTGATTTGATTTCCATCTTCCATGTCTTTAAAAAAAAATTGTAAGAATCCGTTACATCACCCTGTGATAATATCAATACTTTAACAAAGCAGTGAAGGTATTGATTGCTATTGCAGCGAAGATATTTCAGTGCCAGAGCATAGTCTGACATGCTATGTATTGCAACCACTTCATTCTGTATGTAAAAAAAATGAACTTTGTCCCTCTCTTACAGAAGAAAAAAATGACTGTTCTAGAATGAGTTCTCAATGAGGACAACAATAAAAAAAACACAAGGACTATTGATGGGTTAGAAATCATGGCAATGCCTGGGAATGATCATGTAGGAATTAGGCCTTCTCCCCGCAAAAGGGTGCCCAACTGAAGTATATCTGCAACAATGCACTCAACTTGGACAAGAAATGGGGGAAGCTAGAAGACATTGTACAGCAGGAAAATTACCATATAGTCGCCATCCCAGAAACACAGTAAGATGATTCACACAATTGGAGTGCTGTGTTGAATGGCTATAAACTCCTCAGGAGGGGTCACAGAATCACAGAATCACAGAATCACAGAATGTTAGGGATTGGAAGGGACCTCAGAGGATCATCAAGTCCAATCCCCCTGCCAGAGCAGGAACCTAAATGACATCACACAGGAAGGTGTCCAGGCGGGTCTTGAATGTCTCCAGAGAAGGAGAATCCACAACCTCCCTGGGATAGGTCAGAAAGGAGAGGGTGGAGTAGCCCTGTGTATTGGTAGGTGCTCTGATTGTCTTACGAAAAATGATGGTGATAATAGGGTTGAGTGTTCATGGGTAAGATTCATGGGGAAGTCCAACAAGGCAGATGTATCTGTTATAGACCACCCAATTGGAATCAATAAGCAGATGAAATATTCTATAAGCAGTTGGGAGAAGTCTCACAATCACTACCACCTGTTATCGTGGATGTCTTCAGCTTACCAGATGTCTGCTGGAAATACAATACAGAAAAGAGGAAACCATTCAGAAGGTTCCTGGAGTGTGTGGAATATAATTTCCTGATATAGCTGGTGAGTGAGATAGATTAGGGAAAAGAGGTTGTAGCAAGGTGGGTGCTGGTCTGTTCTTCAGTGTAACAAGTGATAGGACAAAAGAAAATGGCCTCAAGTTGTGTCAGGGGAGATTTAAATTGGGTATTAGAGAAAATTTCTTCCCTGAAAGGACTTTAAAGTGTGGAACAGGCTGCCCAGGGAAGTGGCAGAGTCTCCATTACTGGAGGTATTTAAAAATGTGTAGATATTGAATTTAGAGACATGGTTTAGTAGTGACCTAGCAGTGGTGGGTTAACAATTTCTTCAGGGTCTCTTTTGACTAAAACAATTCCCTGATTCTATGATTCTAAAAATAGTAAGTTGCAAAATGGAATTCCAAAGAATACATGAAGATGAGGAAATCAGGCTGGGATTGGAGTGGTTTCTGTAGAAACAAAAGAGATAACAGGAGACCACTAGCTGGAGGAATATGTCATAGAAGCAACGGGTAACTTGGCTGCAGAAAACACAACGATGATATTCAAAACATTTGTTGATTCTAGATTACTTTTGAACTGTACATAATCAGATATTCCATGTTTCATATTCATAAAGCAGGAATATCATCAGTGAAAAAGAAGCCAAGTTAGTTCCAGTAATAATGTGGAAACTGAATTAGCAGATGAATAACAAATAGAAAAACTACATTTTGCATTGATGCTTAGAGAAGATGCTAAGAATCTGAATGTGTGAAGAATTTAATCTTGTGTATTCATCGGAATGATAGGAACCAAACCAAAGACATCTTTCAGGGAAGTTTTCAAGCCAGAATATAGAGACTTTAATGACACTGTTTAGTGCTAGTTTGACTTAAGCAATAACAAATATAGTAAGTAAATTAAGCAATTACTCAAATTAAAAAAAAAAATAAATTAAATAATATAATAATTACCACAAGAATTAAAGCCTCTAAATCTCTCTCAAACTCCTGAAAATTTAAAAAGTTAAGTAAAAGAGGGATAAAAAGTCACACACAAAAATTGGTATCAACACAAATTAAGGATCACTTATCTAAAATGTTCACAAATATGTGCTTGACAGTGTAAGGCAGACAAAAAGAGCAAAGCAAAGCCCCACAGAGCAAAGAAACAGCCACAAGATTTGATGATGAGACCTTCTTAATCTGAGTTCTGTGTCCCTGATTCTTTTAGATTGATTCCTTACTTCAATTCCTGATACAAAACGATTAAAAAAAAAAAAAAAAGGAAAAAAATGTTAAACACAACTCTGAATGTTTTTTTAAGTTTCTATAGGTGTTTAATGATTAAAAGTAGAATTCTAAGCAATTGGTTATTTTTAATTCAGGAAAAGACTGTAAACCAGTAATGACCACAGACAACGCTGAAATCTGCATAAATACTTTGATCCTATTTCTGTGGTGATATTAGGATCAGCCTTCATATTTATTATAAGCTAAAATAACTCATGCACAAAGCGTACCTTTTTAATGACAAGAAGTTTCCCTAGGCTCAACATCTGATGATGTCAACTGCTTAGTAAGAATCTCACACGCATGTTGTTGAAAGTTATGAATTTTGCTTTTTAGGAGCCATTTCAATTGCAGTTCAATTAGGTCATATATGTTAAAGAAATTCTTGCCATGCAGCATCATTTTAACAGACCAGTTGAAGGTGGTGGTGCTTTTAACAGCTACAGATTCACACATAGAGCAATTTATTCAGTTTAAAGTTTGCAGCACAATACACAACATATTAACTGAAACACTCCAAAATAAATCTTAATACTCTACGCTGAAAAAGAATTTAATGTTCTGCTATGTTAAGCTTACTCTTCAAGAAGTCTAACAGGAGGAGTTGTCTTTGTAGCAAGAAACTGTTGCGAAAGCATGTTATCTTCTGAGAAAGTTTTGTAACAAAACCATATGGGGAACTTTTTCTTGAATTTTTGAAGTGTTTATTGAACACTGAATCAATCTGAGTCTGCATTTGGAGACTGAGTAATTAAATTATGGATGGCTGGACAGGTTTGTTCCCCTGCAGGCAAGGACTTATGACCTGACTTACACACACACACACTATTTGTTAATTAAATCAGAGCATATTTCTTTGTGCACTGTTATTAAATTAATTATCGTGGTTTTTTTAAGATTTCTTCAACCATATAAAAACAAGGAGAATAAATAGCATATTAATTCACAAGTGATTAAGTTATAATAAGCCATATACTTCTCTCACAGAATTGTTGCTTATTATCTTTCCTTTGTAGTCTCTTTTGCAGGCTGGTCATTAAATATTCACAAAGAAATAACATGGACTAAAAAAAAAAAAGAAAAAAAGAAATTAACATGAAGTTAATTTGTGTTGAATGATGAGACGAAATTGAATTACAACCTGTAAATGTCTGAGATCTCCTTACTCTGTTTCTTTATATGATCCCGTCTTTTTAGGCAGCATTTAATTAAGTCATGTTAACAATCTCTGCATTTGGTGTTATACTTCAGACTAATCTGTAAATTTCTTTCTCTAAACTAGTTTTGTTTCTCACTGATCTCCTTATAAGTTATATATATTGTCTTTTCATGTGTATGTTGTTCTGTAAGACCTACAAACATTTTATTTTTTTTAGATTTTAAAATGATGGAGCTACTATTAATGAGAATAAATGAATATCTTTTTTTAATAGCTACCCTATTATGCACTAAATGTTTAATTCTTATTTTTTTCCTCACTTGTTTCTGGTATAGCATTTATAAAACTCCTAGTAGAGTACTAGCCAATATAAATTGCAGAAGGAATGGAAATATTAGCTGTCAATGGACCTCCACCAGTTATATGAATTTAATCAAGGTTCTCAATTCAACAGCTACAATGAGCTGTTTTCTCAGAAGTACCTTGTGCTCCCACAATGGAATTCTTCAATCCCAAGACTTAATGAAAGGGTCTTTTGGGAAGTTTTAACTTGAGCTAGCTGAACATCATTTAGTATCTCTAATCATGCCAGCCTATATGAAGAGACAAAATATCCAACACAAAATAATTTAGTACATCAGCATGATGACTACAGTAAGCAACCAAAAAGTGTAAGATTAATATAATTGATTTTCCAATAACTGAAAAAAATTTCTACTTCATTCATTCATTCAATCTCGTTCTTTATGTGCAGGCATACTCTTACATATCTTGACACTCAAATATTGCAATATTTGGAATATGATTTTTTTCACCAGAGAAAGAACTTAACGAAGCAGAATGCAAAACTAAGAATTAAAAGCAGTTATCCTTGCAACAATTGAAAGGAAATTACAGAATTTACTGTTGTCTCCTATCTTCAGTTATTACATAGACAACGGGATTGAGAATATCCTCAGCATGTTTACTGATGACACTGAGCAGAGTACTACAATTGATTCGCTAGAGAAAAGGGATGCCATTCAGAGAGACCTTGGCAGGATCGAGGAGTAGGCCCATGTGAATCTCAGGAAGTTCAACAAGGTCAAGTGAAAGGTGCTGGACCAGGGTCAGGCAGGGCAGCCCTGCAGAGAAGGACTTTGGGAATACTGGTGGATGAAAAACTGGACATGAGCTGGCAATGTGTGCTTGCAGTAGAAGGGCTGCATAAGAAGCAGCGTGGCCAGCAGGTCAAGGGAGGTGATTCTACCGCTGTTCTCCACTCCAGTGAGACCCCACTTAGAGTACTGCACCCAGCTCGGGTCCTCAACATGAGAAAAATGTGGACCTGCCAGAGCAGGTCCAGAGAAGGGTCACAAAAGTGACTGGATTGGTGGAACACCTCTTCTATGAAGAAAGACTAAGAGAGTTGAGTTTGTTACACCTGGGAAAGAGAAGGCTCTGGGAAGACCTTACTGTAGGCTCTCAATACTTAAAAAAGGGCTTCTATCAAGGAGGGAGTTTTTTCTTTTTCCCCGGGGTCTCTAGTGCCAGGACGAGGGCTAGCCGTCCCTTGATGTCCCGTTGAAGTGTTCAAGGTCAGGTTATATGGGGTTAGAACAACTCGATCTGTAAAAGAAGTCCCTGCATATGGCAGGAAGATTGGTGTAAGTGACTTTTAAAGGTTCCATCCTGCCCAAACTATTCTGATTCTCTGATTCCTGAAGGAAAATACAATATATTACAAAGATATAATTGCAGAAAATTTTATTCAGTTGAAATACCTCTACAAGTAAAGAAAATCCTTGCTTTGTCTTAGAGATGAGGTGAAAGAAGCTGGAGCTTTTGATAGCTGGGGATGGAGTCTAGAAAGGGGGAAATAAGAATACAGGGAAATAATTACTTTAAAAAATATTTTATAAAGTGGATAATCTTAAATATATAATATGACAAGTGGCATTACGGAATATACATACTTTACAAATTAGTTTCTTGTTGGAGAATAAATTCTACAGAAGTATTACCAGGAACTGGGTAAAAAAAAAAAATTCTTGGACTTAATTTTTTGTGCTTTAAAAAATATATTGTTCATATTCTTTGTTTTAGTATACCTATTATGTCTCCGTTTAGGGTTCAGGGCAAACTCCACAGAGCAGAATGGCTGTGGGCCCCCTCTCTCCCTCCCCCTTCCCTCCCAAGGGAGGATACAAAGGGAAAAGAGGAAGGATGCGCCTCACACGAAATTGCAAGTTAAGACTATGAACAAAATTTAATAGGTAACAGATAAACAGGGAGAAGGAAATATTAAGGGAAGGGGGATATACAAAAAAATACAAAACCAGTCCTAGGATGGTGATGGATTGTGCAGAGCACGTGGAGCCAAGCCTAGCTGAGCTAGATTGCGGTCCCACAGCAGCATAGTCCAAGGGAGAGAGAAAGGAAGGGCCAAAATGCCAAACTTCCTGTCCTTTTATAGAGTGTGGCAGGGAAGGGGAGGGAATACCAGGTGTTCATGTGCCCCCGCCCTCCAATTTGTTA
>VWZK01007901.1:0-129998 GCA_013396935.1 Baryphthengus martii | reverse complement strand
TTTTTTCTATAACCATTAACACACGTTGGCTTCTATTTTTACTTCAGGTTCTTTGCTTCTCCTCCGTCGCTTGTGCTGGTGTCTGGTCTCTTCAGTAAGGAAANTTGTGCTGGTGTCTGGTCTCTTCAGTAAGGAAAACTTTCTCCATTAATGGTTGTTTCAATATAGAAAAAAAAAAGTAGTTTTACAGATTTTAATCTCAAAAGAATGGTGGAATGAAACATTATTTTCATTATAAAATGGAAAATATTTGGCTCCACAAAACAGAAATATGTTTTACAGTGTGTTTAAAAATGCACTATTTCAGCACTTTTATTAAACCACTTTCTGTGCTCTTTGTTTCGACCCCTTTTGCCATACTCTCACAAATTACTGAGGGATCTTCCTGTTTCCCATTTCTGTAGGTCATTCGGTAATAAATATACAGTCACTCTTGAGACATATATTTCTGGATATTCTAGGAAAGGCTTTTCTCTTCAAAAACTGTTTACTCAGATAAAGAGAGCAACTTCACACAAAAGCAAAAAAAGGTACTTGACAATTACGTAGACCTGAAGCTGTGCCTCCGAAAGTATTATATCTTGTATGAATGTAAAGCAGCTGAACAACTAAAGCCATAATAGTACAATATCTGTATTTCTCATGAGAAGATAGCAATGAGGACTGTACCAAATTATCAGAGCTTCATTCATGAAGTGAGATACCCTTTCTTCCTTTCTGGACTTCATTGTCTTGGCCCAGCAAAGACAATGTGGTATCTAGTTATTATCCACCTTGATTATTGTTAAACTCTCCTCTTCCAGTCTCTTTTATGTTGACATTGTCTTTTATTTAAAATTCCTCAGTCTCCAAAATCATAGAAATAAAAGCTCCAATCTGTTTGAGTATATTTTTCAACATTTTAGCTAATATATTTTTTCCAAAATACTTTATCTGGGTTTGGGTCTTTCCTCAATGTCCCTATACAGACATGATCAGAAAAAGAACAATTTTGGTTCTGGAAAACACTGGGGTTTAGATACATTTTTCAGATACATTTTTCCAATGCAAGGATGAAACATTGCAAATAATATCCAAGCTCCATGACAAAATGTAAAAGAGGATTAACTAAAAATAGTTTACAACTCATTTTAAAAATGATAACCTCAGGGATGAATCTGAGAGATCTGAACATGCATTTACCACATACCAAATTCCTCAACTCCTGCCTGATCTGGGGATTATCACTGTTTACTTCCTTCTTTAAAAACAAACAAACCAACCCTCTACTACAGGGGGTTTGTTTCAACAAATTAATTTTTTGAGGCCAAATTCAAAATCAAGTAGGAAAAGTCCAGGTGACTTTAATGGGATTTAGCTTAGGTACTTAGGACAGAAGAAGCCTACTGGTATATATTTTCCAATTGTACTTGGTATAATGCAGTCCTGAGCCTGAGAGAGAATGCTGCATGCTCCAGTAATGTAAGAAATTATTACCAAAAGCAATGGAACCATAGGAAGGATACACAAAAGAAGTTTAAGCATGAAAATTTGGTGAAAAGATACTATAACTGAAAGATTTATGTGATGTCAAATAGCAAAAGGCATACAAAGAAGTTAAAGATTTTGTGGAAATGCCGATCATAACTATGTTCATAAAATGATATCAAGGAAATCTGTTTTCCATATGATTCTTTCTGAGTTCCGTGCTTCAATCTGAATGGTTTTGGCCTACTCTCTACCCTGAACCAGTTATTTTTATAACGTTGCTTGCAAGAAACTGAAATCCAAATTATTTTTATTATTAGAAAGAAAAAACATTACTCCAACTTTGGGAAAGATGTCTAGAGCAGAGCATATGTAAATGTCCTTGGTAGAACTCAAACTTTACAAGGCTAAGAACAATCTGTATTTTGGCTTAAAGGAAAATATTTTCTAAATAGTGTACCATGTGTGTTTCTCATTCTAAGGGTGCCAAACACAGGACTCTTCTCATTATATATAACTCCAAAGTTATTCTGGTTCTTGAATTAATTATTCTAGGTATTGAGTTTTAGTGTTGAAAGAAGCACATATGTTGCTGACTTTCAGAGGGACAGTAAAGAATTTCCCTGTTATCCACAGAACTTTCTCATTTACTAAAATTGGACCAAAGATATCTGAATTTAGTTACAAATATTGTTGGAAGATCACTCATAAGATTAGTCTATTAACTTTTCATGCTGAAAGACATTCCATCTTTCCTCTTTGCTTTATCTGACCACTTACCGCATTAATAACCTACTGCAAGAAATCCTAAATACTTCTGCTCAAGTTACACCATTTTTTTGATTTTTTTTAATGCAGAATCATATATTGATAATTATGCTTCAAACATATTCATAGAAATAATTTATACATTTCTTTATGGACTTATAACTGAGATAATGTTTACAGTGAAAATGTGAAATGATAATGATGAGATTTGGGACAATCGATTCCTCCCTTAGTCAATCCCTTCTGTCTTTAAGGGACACAGAGATACATTTTCACTAGAAAAAAAATAACCTAGTGTGTTCATTTTATTTTATTTTATTTCACCCTTATTAAAGAAATCAATAAAAATGGTCAAAAGATCCAAAACATACTCACTGGGAAAAAAATACAAAAATGAAAATCTTTGTGTTTAAATACACTGTATACCCTTCTAGAGTAAAAAGGTTATTTAATTTATTTTATCTGCTTTGAAATACTCTTTTAAAGAGCGAGCAAAGGGTTGGTTTGATTTATTTGGTTTTGGATCACGCCCACAACTCTAACAGAGATAGAATAGCATACCATGGTTTGGCATTAAACTCTTTTTTGGAAATGTGAGAATGTATCCTATTTGGAAAAAAACAAAACCATTATGACTCCTCAATATAGGTGGTAAGGATATAAAAATTAAGAGGTTTCATGACTCGAAAACACTGCTACAGGAAAAAAAAGATAGCAATTGTCAAAGAAATAAAATATGTTGACTTGGACAAATTTACAAAAGGGGAAAAAAAAAAAAAGAAAGCTAATGAGGAAATTGTAATCAGTCTTCTCATCATCAAGCAGAAATAATTAACACAGCATGCTACCATTCAGCTGTTGATTAAAGGTGTTTGCTTAATATATTTGAAATAATTATGCTAGTTCGTAAGGCTCTACCAGCACTTCTGTTAGGAACTATGTCCCTCTGGGTTTTGCACCTTTAAAACTTGTTCAGAGATGCGAATAAATATTCATTGGTTTGAATTATAGCACTTTTAGTAGATTTGATGAAAGTCATGTATGTATGTACTGCGATATGCTTAGAAGTCCAAAGCTCTTCTCTTGCATCCTTCGCACACTCTTAGTCCCCAGAGAAGCAAAAGAAAATTACAGAAGCATAAGAGAATACAAGAGTGCTCCAAAAAAGACACCTTGGCTTTACATGCATACAGTTTGTGAAATGTCTAAGGGCCTTTGCATACAATTATTATTTCTGAATTAATGATTATAGATTCATTTTCTATTGTGCTTGAAAATGTTAGCTTTTTATTTCTAAAATCTAAATGGCACCAACTTTTTGCACAGAAGTATTATCATCTTCTCCATGCAAAGTTGCATTCATCACGAGGAGACTCAAAATGAGCTAGGACTTACTTTAATTCCTAATACTGACATTAGTTAATATTCCATTTCATGCTGCCAAGGCTATTAAGATCTTCCTGGACTGTTTTTTGAAGGGCTAGACAGTTTCTTATTAAGTTTTTGGTTGTACTAATGACATGCTGAATACTTAACTCTGCCTACCAAAAAACTGTTTTATACCTGCAGTTGGGACAATTTACATGAGTAGATAATATGTTAGAATTCCAAAACACTGAGCACAAGTAATAAGATTTTCATTGACTTGCTAAGAAATTGGAAAGAAAAACAAGCAATCAAACAGAAAGAAGCCACCTGAAGCTTATCTCTCCATTATTTCTTTTCAGGTCTCTTTTTAATGCTTTTTAATTGTTAATTGGGCCATTAATTTTCGTCCTTTACTGATGATAATAACACTTTATTGCTCACTTAATGTTACAGTAATAGTGTTCAATCAGAATGCAAGTTCAGAAATCTGAATTCAGCCTTGGTATCATATATTTATCATATGACATTGTAGGAAATATGCATGATGATCTCGCAGTCTTATTCTGGCTGCAGTGCAACAGATATGGGCATTTTAGCTGTCTCTTGACTAGAACTACAGGGACATTACCTGTACAGCTTTAGGACTATGGGCTGTAGCAGCTATAGCATATGGGATTTCCAACACATGGGGTGAAGATTTAAACAGATCCTCCTATCATCAGTTGAATCAACTATCCTGTCATCATAGCTCAAGATCTTCAGTCATCTTTATGCTTAGACACCTACTACTTAGCACCTAACTCCTTTTTAGCATCTGCCAACATCCTTGTCTACATCCTTTTTAAGTCTCTAAGGGTTCAAGTGATACATTAACCTCTTATGACAAGTATGACATTACCTAAATTCTTTTATTTTACAGTTTATAATTTGGACTAAAGTGAAGCTTGAACACTTGAACTCATGGTCACAAAACAGACATCTCCCTTCCTGATCTCTGAGATATTATTCCAGTGCCATCTCAATAGAAAATAAGATCCACATCCACTCTATCCCAAAATTACAGAGACCTGAACCTCAGTTTCCCACATTTCGGATTCAAATCCTAAATGCTTCACTTACTGACACTCAGAGGTAGTTTTCTGGCAACTGGTCCTGATTGTCTAGTTAATTATTATTTGGGTTATTAAAAATGCATATTAATAATCCAGAGAGGTGGGAAACAGTAAAATGACATGAAGGCCTTCTGCTATGTATCTGCATGACAACACATCCAAAGTGTGCTATCCAACAGCCTATCCTGCATCCTCAGGAGGAGGCTACTTTCCTTACTTCTAGGAGAGTGTTTAGAGCTCAGTATCTGATGTAGAAGAGTGTGCCTTTTGGGATAGAAAAGACAGCAACTGATGGGACAGAAATGGGAAAATTCATTCATCCGTCTTCCTTAGCCTTTTAGTCATGTCTAGGTCAACTGCTTTTCTTCTGAGCTCTTTGAATGTAAGGTACATGAATATGTTTCACTTTATAAGCACCCTTAACCCCCCGTTCATTACTAAGCAAGAGGATGTCGAGTATGCAGTATCTGAGCATTTTTGATGACCTGTTTCTCTTCTTGATCCAGCTTAGTTCTGCCAGGCTGGGATTATCTTCACCATGACTGCTACATCTAAGCCCTGATAATATGCCATGCAGAAGAATGTTATTTTCTTAACTTCCTGCACAGAGATGGTGCCCGAGAAGGACTTTGAATGGTTCCTGAGAAGGATTTTGTCCTTTTAGAACCATTACACTTCTTCACTGAAGACTCATGCCATCTAAAATTCCGGGGTCTCACTCATTTCTAACTCTGCTAAAATTACTGATCCTGCAGGGAGAATAACTGCTTACATATTTTTGCCTTATGAGTTCAATGCTTAAAAAGTCAAAGGTATTCAACTGGCCTGACACTAAACATGGTTTTCCCTGTCGGCAAATCTATCCTTCATATAATATTATACTATGAGCAATATATTCACAGGTGCATATTCAGCCAATCAATATAAAGGTATAATAAGCATAATGGTTTTAAGCCATTTCACAAAGGTTTCAACATGCTATGAAAAATTAAATAACCTGGTTAAAAGTAAATATGTGCTATAAAAACAAATAAACAACAAACAAATAAATATTTGGTTATAAGAAAATCATACCATTCTTTAAAATGCCATAGTTTTAACACAAAACATATTTCTGATCAATAACAGAAAATTATGTCCAATTTCTTGGTCTATTCCTTTTGCCCTGTGTTTCTGTTATGTGTGTGCAGGTGTCGTAGAGCTAGTGAAGTATAAGAAAGTGAAAATGCAGTTTATGAAAAGAAAATTAATTATGTGAGTAAATAATTTTAAATGAGGAATGTAAACATCACATTTTGTCACAAAATATACATAAGAGCCTTTACCCTCTCGTATAATCCACTATCATAGACCAGAATGTGCCAGAAAAAGTAAATAAAGTGTTTAGAACCACTATCGGAGCATTAATTTCTCACTGTTACTGACTGGTTTTCCTTGTAAACGGAAAGAGGGTCTGAAAGTTTTCTGTTCCGTGATGTTCACTGTTATCACTCTACTAACATTAGTCATGTAATAAACATCTTTTGTTTTCATGAATAGTTCAACAGCAATATAGAGCTTTCTGTTTATAAATCCTGTCCACATACACAGTTTAAAATCCACCTTTTTCAAACTTCAAAGCAGAATTGCCTTGCTGTCCCTCTCAATATTTCTTTTGACTGACACCATGCAGGTTGTGCAGGTCTATGCAGACACCTGCCCAGGCACAACTGTGATGATCCTGAAGTAGGTAAAATAAAGCTGACTTTATTTTCTGATTTTTTTTCTGTCCTCATGTTGATGCAAACGAAACTACATCGGTGCAACTGAAGTCCGATCAGCACCTTATGAAGTTGCAGAAGATAGTTTTTGCTTTTCTTTAACATAGTTACGTGGCCAGATTACAAATATTTGTAAAGTGGATTAGCCCAGCATACCCATTTTATGGCGCAATTACAGAGCTGCATTTAAATTTAACAGAACTGGATGCTGAAATTGCTCTAAGTCAGCAAAATCTTTGCTATTGCACAGCCATGACCATAGCATTATTCTAACATGCTTTAGCACCTGCCCTTGGCCCTAGACAAACTCTCCCCTCCTCCAAAGCCAAAGCAAAGCAAGAAGCTGACCTTGTTTCATCAATATACCTACTCTATCCACATCTGCAGCATTTCATACCTATAAAACAAATCACTTCTGTTCTAGTCACACAGCTGTATGTTCCCAGAGAATCCTTTTGCAGCCTTTGAAGGCTCTCATATGTGATGATTAAAATGCTAATTATCTTTAAAGAAAATAATGGAAGTTAAGTCCAGACATTCATGATGCTCTGAGAATGCACTATGTTGTTTACTCAGGATCTTAGGCAAATATTCTTCTCACTCTGGTTCATTCTTGAACCTTTTTTTGTCATACTGGGCTGTCTGTGTTTATTGCTAGCTGGCTATAAATAACCTTCTGTAAGAGATAGGTCTCTTCTGCTCACTAATTATTTCTTGTGAAGTTTGTTCAGGTAGCCTATATGATGTCACTGATAAAAGAGATTTCTGTCTAAGAATCTGTAAGATTGCAACCTATTTTAATGTCAATGATACCAATTCCACTGTTTCCTGAATTTTAGGCTGGTTATACAAGACAGTATGATGACATATCCTTTGATTTTCATACTTTTCTTCACGTAGTTTCATAGGGATTCCTTAATAATCTTGCTAAATTACAATTACTCATGTCTCTTCCCATCTAGAAGATGCTGAGGAATTTTCATTTCATTCATTCAAGTCTTGTCTATATATATGTCACACACGAACTTGAAAAAGTAGATTAATTATAAGTGAAAAAAGAATACATATTAAAAATGTAACTGTAATGTTCTGGTTTCTCTCTGGGTCATTTATACTATCATAACTTAAGAGAGTCAGGTTATCACATTTGCCAGTAGCTCAGCATGAGTTTCTCAGTTGAGAGAAAAAGAGCATATATTTGAATTCTGTCAAACAGTTCAAGTTTATATGAGAAGTAGGTTTACAGGGCTAGTCAAT
Organism: Baryphthengus martii; assembly: GCA_013396935.1. Taxonomy (NCBI): domain Eukaryota; kingdom Metazoa; phylum Chordata; class Aves; order Coraciiformes; family Momotidae; genus Baryphthengus; species Baryphthengus martii. The sequence goes on along the minus strand of VWZK01007901.1, from coordinate 122,266 downwards.
CATCAGGAAAACTTTGCCATTCCTATTTACACTAAAATCACAACTCCCAGACTAAAATGTTCATTAGACCAGAATTTTCTTATAGACAGATTGGTCTCTTTTCTGATACTACTACATCATATACACCAGTTTAAACAGAGATTTTGTAGATTCCAAGCCTAAGTCTTAAGGTAACAAAAATTGCCATAGTGTAAGTGATGATTTTTATTTTTTTTTGATTGTTGATACTGTATGTCACAGTCACGCCTGTCTCATATCTAAACTGATAGCAGGTATTTTACCCACAGTGAAGGTAGGAAATGGATAATGAGCTTACTGCCAAACATGTACATGGGTAAGCTGCAGTCTGATGACGATCCTTTCAGTAGGTTCACAACAAATTCCAGAAATATGTAACTAGAAAATATCTGCATGTCTTAGCTTTTGTTCATCCATGGTACTAGAAACAGATCAGACATTCAAATACCTTTAAATGTATACAATCCATGATTTGCTGTTTCAGTTTTATTCTCTTTTTCCAAAAGAAAATTAACAATTCAGCAGCAGATGGGCTTAGGGGTGTCTATCGCAAAACCCAGATTCTTTATGTATTTAAAGATATGCAACCACCCAAGTTTTCACCAATAAAGAAAGGCCATTGAGCATATTATTGACCGTGATTAGATTGACATTGATGTGGAGGATAGCTTCTCCTGTAACCTTCTCACACCTACTTCTAGCTGCCTCACTTAAGTTTGCTGTGTGATTCTGGACATGTGCAAACCAGAATATGGCAACACCCGAGGTAGGCTGAAATGGAAAAGTATCTGGCAAAAGTCAGTTGTCTTGGACCCTGTCAATAGCAATACAAAATGAGACCTTTTAAGAACTCCTGGATCACAGTGGACTGCATCCAGCATCTCCCCTGAGCTGGGATGCCTCTCAGGACCATCTGCTGAAAAAGTCAAAGCAATGCCTGGGCGAGACAATCTTCTCAAGACTCAACCTCCACCTGTTGAGAAATGCTGATGCATTGTGAGTATTTACTCTAAACTCAAAAGGGGAAATTTTGACTCTTTTACCCACCTCTCTGGCTGGCTGGGTGTTTGATTTTATGCATTTGTTTTTATGAGTGTGGGCATCTACGTATTTTACTGGCCAAGTGTTTCTGTGTCTGTAGGCTTTGGTTGGAGATACTTGTAGGAAGCTAGTGTGAATTTTGTCATCCTCAAACCTGTAATTAAGTCACTTGTTTTGCTAAATCACTTGCTATAGTAAGGGCTTCTAAAATTGGCCTTTGACTTACCTCATTTTATTAATAAATCTTGAATTGCTGATAAATCAAACTGTCAAACATATTCATCCATGATGCCAGGCTGCTACACGTACAAAAATTATGTCTTTATATATTAATAAATTCACTTGTATTTATTTTATCAAACATTTTCTATCTTTAATGTGTAAGCAGTCCTCAGAACAGGAACTAGATTGAAGGTCTCCTTGTTCCGGAAAAGCTGGGGAATGATCCCTATTCCAGCTCACACCCTCTGAATGTCAGGAATGCGGAGTTCTCAATTTCACAGTGACAAAGCATAAAGGAAAGTTGAGTCTACCCTATATCTCAATGTAAAGGGTACATTTCTCAGAAAGACAGAAGTCTAGAATCCTTCACTGCCTTGACAAATTTTTGGTTAATATGTTATTCAAAAAAGACAGATGGTAGCAATAAAACATACTGAGAAAAGTGGCTTGCTGGTCTAACCTCTCCTACCCAAAGAGATGAAACAGAAGTGTTTGAGTTCCATCCATGACAGAGAAATCATTTTAGTCATACACTGTCTTGACTGCTTACACTTTCCACAGCTCAGCACACTCACTACAGCCAATCTTAGTTCTGAGTGCCACAGGTTCCCTGTGAATTGTATAGGAAGTGTGTAGATATAAAATGCAAGTTTTAGACCATAGATAAAGAAACCATATACAAGTTGCTATGATATGAAATAGTGAACATGTTTGTAACTTTCTTTGAACAGGATGAATAATTAATTCCAATTTTGTGATGTTCTTATTAATCTGGAAATTGTCAAGATTAAAAAAAACCTCACAATTGAGGTCTTGAGTTACTTATGTTCCCAAATGCTTTTTAAAATAATTATCACAACTTCATAAAGTTACTAGCAGAGTATTAGTATTTTGTGTTGTATAGAAGGATGGTACATATTTATATAGTTTCCATAACAACTAGAGTATAAGGTAATCTTAAATAATTTGCATTTCACTGCAGTCTACATTATGGATGCCTAACATTGCATCAAAGAATATTAAAAGAGGACTGCTTTGATATTTTGTTATTTTACCTACTAAATGAACCGCTCAGTCCTAAAAAGCTTTTATTTCTGCTAAATGGCAGGTCTGAGAAATATAAAACTGTCAATTTACTTAAGCAGACATCTAAGTTGCCTTCAGGAAACATAAGCATCTAAATATCTGTCATCAGATGCGCCCAGACTGCCACCATGTTGATAAAGCAGAACATCAAGGACATACAACCAGCAAATTTTAAGTTGTAACTTTGGTTTTGTCTAGTGTTTTGGAATTTATTATATAGATATCTCTTTGTTATTTTGCTTCTGTACGTTTTCTGACAACATTTTTTGAAAAAGAAGTCTCATAATACCATATTTATTGCATACTGGAACATGTACTAATAGGTTTGTGTCTTGACTTGAGGTGAAATCAATTATCTGCAGCCATCTATTCACTAGCCGATTATCTTTTATTAATGTGTCTCATTTTTTTCTACAACTGGAAGAAATATTCCTTCTGGTTTTGTTTGTTGTATTTTTTTTAATGAATTGCTGTATCTCTTAAATCTGTGCCTATTTTATTTTTATTTAGTCCACATTATTTTCTTCTTTCTATTATATTCTTATAACTGAGTTGCTCTTTGAGCCTGTATAAATGCTTTTCATTGTTTGAACTGAAGACAAGTCTTTCCCTCTGTGCTATAATCAATGTGAAAAAAAAAAATACAGCATTAAGAAATGCTTTGCAAGATACTTTCATTGTGTTTATGAATCTAAAGAAGGTAATTGTCCTACCTTCAGCCTGACATCTCCGCTCACACTGTTTATAATGGGCTTTCAGCAGGAAGATTTACCATGAGGCCCGCTGTGGAGCTACTGTTAACTGCAGCTGTGCAGTTTGACTTTGCTATCCAGGCTCTAACAGGAGCAGGTCACTACCAAGGACTTTTGTAACTGTCAAAACTGTCATTCCACATTTTTAGCATGGCATAAACTAAGCAATTACCGTTGTGCATAGCTGTCACTATGCTGGTGCTGATAAAACTATAATTCTTCCTACTGATTAATATTATTTCTTTTTTATTTGCATGAAAACTCATATCAAAAGTAGAAAGAATGACAGTGCTTGCTATGTTAGACCATCTTAGGGTGCTAGCTTCAGACTTTCCAGGATGCTTGATATCATTCATAGAAAAGGAAGATGAATTACCAGCTCCGAGCCTTGGTGAAGCAGGAAAGGGAACTTTCTTTGTTCCACTATGTTTCAAAGCAATTGTTCCAAGAAAGGGGGATAGTTCCAAACACCTTTTCATCATGGCTTTCTTAGCATGATTCAAGGGAAAAAACCTCAGAAAATAAACTTTTCTTTCCTCATGTTACAAAAAAAAAGCTATGGCAGGGACCAGCAGTTACCTAGACATTGTGGCTGCTCTGCATCCTGTTCAATCATATTAATCTGAAGAGAGTTTAAAAACTGAAAAATATGACTGAAATGTTCACTCCAGTCTTGATTTTCATCTAATCAGAATGTTAATTTTAGAAGACTAATTTATGTTTGTTATCAGTTTGAGAAAAATGTTATCTTCCTGTGTAGAAAGCTATTTTGATGGTGTAGATGAGCACTACCCCTGGAGTAAGCGTTATCTTCCTAATAATAACATCAGTAATCAACCCTAAAGAAGAAACAGAAACATGTAGCTGCAGGGTGGAGAACTTCAGAGAAGGCAATGGTGGCTAAGCGCTTGGTGCTTCTGAAGCTCTTATTCTTTATTCTGGTATTAAATAGATCAGAACCATGACTATTTCATGTATCAAATTAACCTAATCTTGAATCACAGTCATTTAGATTTGTTCCAGTTCATGGCAATGAGAGAAATAGCATTGTCATAGAATAGACCATTAAAACAAATGAAGACCAAAACACTACAGGAACATTGTAAGGTGTACAAGAGGTTGTATATGATTTTCTTTCCAGTTATAACTAGAATAAGCAACTCAGCTTTAGATGCACTGCATTTGTTACATGAAAAACAAAGATCAAATCTTTGAGTGTGGCCTGTTGGCACGGAGGCTCAGCAATGTAGCCCTGGCTAATATGAATATTCTCTACTCACCTCTTACAGAAATCAGCTTACTAAAAGGAGAGGTTTTATAACTCCTTGGGAAGATGATGAGCACTCACACTGCATCAGCAAGTCTACTTCGGATAGCACAAAACAGCAAAGGATAGGCCATCACTACCTCACACTGTACGTCCAAGTACAACTCGCATGAGCAAGAGCTTGTGTGGTCAGACATCTATCAGGATTGCATGCTAATGAATTGAGTTCAACATTTTAGTTGGTCATTTCCCCCATCAGTACCTAAACACTACCTAAAGTAGTGTGCTTTTCCTCAGTACAGATCAACACACTTCAACCATAAAGAATAATTAAACTGTATTGAATAGTTCCGTTTTAACAGTCATAGCAATAAACCACATGTTTTTGGAAGTCTTAAATATTGAGGAAATTAGGCTTATTATTCTTTTTCTTGCTCCTGATTTCTAATCTCCAAGAATAGATTTTGTTCTAGTTAGTGATTTTTTTACCAAATAAGTTTTGATGCCTCTTCAAATGACAGGATCGTAGAATCACTGGAATTGAAAAGGACCTCTAGAAATAATCTAGTCCAACTCCCACACCAAAGCAGGTTTGCCTAGAGTACATCACACAGGATTATATCCAGGCAGGTTATCTATTTTTTTTTTTTTCCAGATTAAGTTAGCCTGTACTTATCTAACTAGGGAAGATTTTGTAAAATATTTCAAATTAAAGTATTTTGCCTTGGTGTTTATCTGTGGGGTTTTTTTCCATAACTTATAGGTGTTATAGAATAAAGTAAGGAGATAAACTGCAGATAATATGTTTGGCAAATAATAATGAAGAAAAAAATGGCTGATTCTGATATTTAAATTACTAGGAACTAGTCATTAATGACCATTTTACATTACAGAGCTCAGCCATGGCTCTTGTAGCACAAGTACAGGATCATGATCATACAAACTACAAAATCTACGTAAATTTGAGAGATTTTCAGAACAAAGCTGCATAGTGCCTACAACTCCTTTTGATTTTTAATTGCTGTTTGTATCCTATAGGCAGTCTTCATAGCTCTTATAAAGACTCGAGATGAGATGAGATTAAAATCAAATTCTACTCTCTTATATACCCTCTTTTATTCACCTAGATCTTACTGATTTAAGTAGGAGCAGTACTTGAGCATGTATGTGAATGTCTGTGTGGATTAACATGAATTAATAAAATTTTCATATCACAGGATTTCACTGTATTTTTCCCTCAGGATTTTTCAATGGGCTCTACTGAAGTTAAGGGAACTTTGACCTCTGCAGTCATTACAGCTAATAAGAAAACAGTAGAGAGGTTCATTGATTCAGATCTCAGAGGAGCACAGTCTCAGTTCTCATGCTGCTGCTGCAGTGTATGTCTATGGGAATGCTTTCAGAAGTGCTATCAGTAGAACTTAATAATCATTCTGAACTGTCATGTTCACTAAAGCTACAGAAAGCTTGACCTTTAATCAAGAGGAAGGAGCATCACAAACCATCACTTTATTGTAGAGATAATGTGCAATTCACAGTACTGCATAATAGAGCTTCAGTTCTTTGATGGTTGTGAAACTTGCTTTTCACTGGGTTGTCTCCTGTTGCATTGTTTTCTATTTTTAACTAGTATATTGCTATCATATTTACAAAGAAAGAAAATGAGGTACACTTACAAAAATTCTGAATTTAAAGGATCATTAAAAATACGTCTGTCTACAGCAGAGAATTTTTCAAGTATTTAGTTTTAACCTTCTTATCAGACTACTTACAGATAACTTGTCTTTTCCATATTGGTCATCTCATCTGGCGAGTTTAGTCATCCCTTGATTTAAGGCAAAGCTATCTGCCAGGCCTGTCCTCATTTTATGTTAAGACTTCGCTATCATTCATGTATGTCAGCACTCAGAAATATCCAATTCCATTTATAAATTTATTCATTTTTAGTTATGACATGTATCTTACTTCTAGATACAGAAGAAAAGCCTGGGTGTCAGGTAGGGTAACGTATAGCTTGCCAAGACTGTCTGTAATAAGCTCGATCCCTTTCTCAGTTACTGTTCTCCATTCTGTGCCTTACCTCAGGGTTGCTCTGATCCCGTGTTTTCACACTTACTGATGACTACATGAATGAATGCCTTGCATAGTAACAACCACAGACAAAAATGCTGTGTTGATGAATGAGGGACATTAATTAGCTATATAATTGTTCTTTTCACTTCAATTTATAGTAGGGCTGGTTTTACGTTTTTCCAATCTCTGGGGAAAAAACCAAACAGGTTTTATTTGCTTTATGAACTAAAAAAGTCACGTATACTGAAAATTTGAATTTACTTTTAGAGATATCTCTTCATCTCCATACACGGCTTAAGTCACTATAGTGGTCAAAATTTCATTTTGATTTTCAGCTCTCTTGTTATAGAAGACAAGACAACATGATTAAGCCTTTTCTGAAAAAGCTATTATTTCCAGACACATCAAGGACACAAGCATTCAATAGTGCAACAGTCATATGAAGTTGTTTCTGTTTAGAATTCTACGGAGAGCTGGACTGGTTCCACAAAACCCCTGAGAAGAATCCAGTAAAGATCTTCTACATATATCGAATGAGCTGTGCTCAGTTCAATATTTAAAATATGTGATTAGTGAGCAGCAGGAGAGGGCTGTTCCACTGAGGAGAGCAGCCAGCTGGGAGCCGCCAAGGGAGAACAGAGCTGGCAGGACACCGTCCCACCATATCCTACAAGGAAAGCAGAGCAGGACCAGTGGTGGTTGTGGTGACCAGGGTGTCACGGAGGCATTCACAAACCAACAGCAGGCACTATGCAAAATGGGGGTTTATTGCAACCACAGTTGCCTAGCACTCCTTATGACCAAATACAGTAAGTATGGATGTCTGTTGGGAATTAACCACTACACAACCAATTCCTAAACCTTAAGGAAATACGAATCAAAATACAACACATTTACTCATAAAGGGGAAACCTCTCACAGCAGAGCATCCAAGATACCACTCATCCAACAGGGCAGGGGGCGAGGCTCACTCAATCCACAAAGACTCCCTCAATCCATGGAAGTGTCCTTGGACAGTGTGTCCAAGGGGAGGGTCTGACCGCCAGGCCTGCTGCTCAACAAAGAACTAATTTTTCTGGCTCTTAGGAAAGACCCCATTTATACCCCAGGAGACAGTTGGCTGTGCTCATTCTACTGGGTTGAAGGAATATGCCCAAAGAAAACATGGACAAGCTGTCTCGTCCCATTCAGTGGACAGCGAGGGAGGTGAATTCTTGTGATCCCCCGAAAGAGGCTGTCCCTGCATGGCAGGGGACGCAGAAACGGTAGAGTCACAATGACTCTGAGGAACAATACGAAAGTATTTACTAGTTCTCTCTAGCAACAATCAATAAGCGGTGCAGATAAAGGTGTTATTTTGATAGCAAACACATTAAGGCGCAACGATTTTGAGAAGAAAGAGAAGCTGGTAGAAGAAGATAGGGGGAGAGAGAGAGACAAAGTTAAAGGTATCACCACCCTTGGATCCAGCGACATCTCGCAGGATCAGGCCAGGTCTTCAGTCTTTCGGTGGTGGGTGCGCACCAGATCAATAGTTTTCTGTCCCTTTACATCCTTGAGACATAGGGGTGTCATCCTCCAATTTCCACAGGAAGCAGTGTCAATTTGCAGGAGCCCCATCACCTAGGAGCGGTGTGGGCCTGCTGTCCCCCCGCCCTTGGTGCAGTTTAACAGAAGCAATTAACTCAGGAGAAGACGTAGTCCCACTTATGCAGAGCTTAATCTCTTCCTTTTGTTAAAAGTTAACTGCAAGGAACCGAAGGGGGAGAACAGAGACACTGAGCCCTCGAGCTTGTTTACTAAGCGGTCGATGCCCTGAGGCACCAAGCCCCGTGAGGTGCAGCTGAATGGTCTAGGCGCCAAACTGCTCCCGCCCAGGCGCCAAAGCGCTCAGCACCCTCTGTGTGCTCTGTGTCGGCTGTTGGAGAGATGCATCATGCCTGAGGTCAAACCAGAAAGTCAAGCCCACAAGGTAAGGTTAGGATCAGCTAAATACAAGGCAAGGCACAGCATGACTGCATTCAAGCTCCAATCTTTCACCTCAGTCTTTCCCTGGAATTTGCTGCAGATCCACTGTGCCAGGCCTGCCTTGCTCATCCCTCACCTCATGGTTCACCTTCCTCTTTGTGAAGCAGTCCATAACTGCTGCTGTCTGACAGAGATTTTACCTCAGAAAATATTTCCTGCTGGTTTTATTTATTCTGTAGTACTAGTGTTCCAAAGAATCAACATTCAGAAAAAGAGATTAGGTGCTAGGACGCTGCCTAGGAGCAAAAAGAAGTTATGTTTTCTCCTTACAAATGCAGCCTCACACCAGGTGACTGTCATACTTAGTCTTGCAGAAGTTCTCTCCATCTGTCTTCTGTCTAATGAATATTTAATCACCTTTCTGTGGACCACTGAATGTTTAATTTAATTTTGGTATACACATTTCACCCATGTCTGTTGAAAGTTTAATGCAGAAATAGTCTTCCTAACAGGAACTTCAACTCACGATGCCTGCTTTCTGTCTCTTGAGTCTTCAAGGTGAGTGCTTTAACCTCAAGGTAACCCCATATTAGGAACATTTTGTGGGCTGCTGGATGGTACAAGTTTAAATTTCCTCAGGAAGTAAAGGGAATTAAAACCATATAAATCAATTCCTGAGTGAGTGCTCTAGCCTAGGCTATTACATGAAATGGAGTTGCTATCACCACTTCTGGAGATATTTTAAAAGAATGTTCTGTCCACAATTGCACTTTGGGAAAAGACTAATTCTACCTTGTACTCTAAGAGTGTTTTAAGAATGTCTATAAACAGGAGATCCTGAGAGGTTTTTAGTAGAGGTACAGCAAGTTTTTGTTACTAGATGTACAGGCAAATGCATTATTTCTTGATACAGTACATCTCACAGAAGCATAAAGGATTTTAAGGACGAGGAAAGAGCATAACCCAAGAAAACTAAGATCTGAAGGAACAGTGTCTTGCTCTTTCTTGATTTTTCCCTCAGACTTGGTGATGATTCCTGTGGTAGCTGTTGCTTTTCTTTCCTCTGCCTCATGTCTTGCTTAAGAAAAGGAATCATATCACGTGCAATAACCAGAGCGTGGCCTATGTGGCGTCTCCTACACGAAAGAGTTAATAACAGGTATTACCCAATCCAATGTGGTGTCCATGACACAGGAAAAGAGCTACCGCATTTGATTGTCAGGTTGGGCAGGAAGAAGCTTTAAATTGCTTGATCCAAACCTATTCTAAAATTCTAAACTGCTTAACATAACTATTTTTTCGACTTTTATGCTATAGAGATTTCTTCTGAAGGCTTTTCTCAAAGAAAGATTTGACTAGCTGATTCCTTGTGCATTGGTCTTTGGACAATATCAGAAAGAAACAAGGAAAATCCCAACTTTCAGGCAGCTTCATATTTCTTCCATCTTACCTCCTTCTCTCGGATGGTATTATCAGATGGGAATGCAGAACATAGCATTCTTAACATTCATATTAGTTCCTAGGATGATCATAGCTTCCACAACCTTCATCAGTTAAGACTCAAGGAAACAACATAGTTTCTCATTTGGGCTTAGTTACTCTGACTAGAAAATGTTTTTTTCATGAAGTTGTGTTCATTAAATTAAACTGCATTTTAAGTCCACAAAGAAAAATATCTTCAGAGTCCTTGGTCTAGTTTTTAAAAGTAATGAAAGTCATAAACAATCAACCTGGTGTTACTTGTCTCCTGCTATGTTTTGGTGTACGAATTGCTCTTTCTCCACTCTGACTACTACACCAATTTATGATCTCATTTCAGTTTTATTTCTTCCACCTGCACTTAAAGAAAATTTTTCAATTCAATACTTTCAGTTATTGACATATTCATTCTCTTTCCCAGCAATACTTCATTTTAAAAGGACAATATAGTGTAATACTCCTCTTAATATTCTGTAGAAAATAAACCTGCAAAATAAATAAAACCACAGTATATGTTTAGGTAACCTTAGGATATTGGAAACTTGGTTTGGGATTTTAGGAATACTTACAATTATACTTCTAAATACGATGCTGAGAATAACGTCTCATGTTCCGTTTGCTACTAATGAAATGTTCATTTCATTGACTTGTACTTAATCTTCTGTTCAATGACAGACACTGTCTGTCATTGTTGAATAGAAGTGTTGAATAGAGGAATCAGACTTTATTTGGCAAATCCAGGTCTAATTAGTAGTCTGGATTTTTTTTCCACATTCTAGAAATCCATCTTGCTTTAGCATTCTGTATTTTGTTTGGTATCATATAAAATCTGAAAGACATCAGGGTTATTAAATTGTTGTAAATCATAAAGCATATGTGAGGAATCCTCAATGAAAATGCAGGGATGAAGAACATCTATATATTGTGCTATGGCAATTAGTTGGAGTTGATTGGATAGAAACATTCCCTTCTATTGCTAACGGATGTGGAGATACAGTTTGGGATGTTAGAAAACACAAGTTTGTATATCAGTTAGGACAATGAAGTGATGAAGCTAACAAAGATAATCCTCTTTTGGTACTCATCTTCCTCAAAGCAAAAACACACTTGAAAGATTCCTAAATTATTATTATTGTTATTATTATAAATTATTAGTATTTGTGGAGTGTGATTTATGTCTCTAACAACTTTGTTTGAATGTAAGAAAAATATGTGACTGAAAAGTATCTTACTTACTTCTCATATCATGATTCCACTTAACGAATTAGACCTCTGTTTATTTCTGAAGAGATTAAAACAGTTTTAAGATTTTTTTGTTGATAATATACAGTGATCTCACATGTAAATCCAATCTTAGAACTTTATAACAATATGAGTGAGCAAGTGTTCTATATACAGATGTGGAATTGAGTGATCCAGTTGAAAAATGATAATATAAAAAAAAATAAATTTGAGAATACTTTGTATGTACACATAAAAATCTGTATTGTAAGAGAATATTGAGATTAAAAGGAAAATACTTAAAAGTTAAGAAAAGTCAAATCTGCATTTATGTGTGATGCATACAGACTACAAGTCTAAAGTTTATACTAAAATAAAGAGATAGAGCTCACTTGGTCACGTAAGAATCATCATGGTTCCTTGTACTTGTAATGATTCTCAGAACTTCTTTCTTTGCCCCACTGTTATTGCAACTTCTATCTCAAATTGAATTGAAAAAAAAAATTGCAATATTATACATGTAGGTCTCCTCCTATTCAAGAATATCTTGTTGAACTGGACTATGGCTGCAGTAGCCTTTTTAACTTTGTGCTTAAACTGCAGTTTAGACTAACACAGCATAAATTAGGCCCGTTGACAAAGAAGTTCTTCCTAAACATTTCTCCCAACATCATCTCACTTTTATTGACACAAATGTTATGAATTTTGTTAGCAGAATAATCCTGGTAAAATCAAGTAACTTCTAATTCTAAAGTAATTCTAAGTAATTCTAAATTTGCAGTTGGCTTAAGGTGTATGTTTCCCAGAAAATCTCCTGTGTGGCTCTGTAGATCCTCACTTGGGCTGAAGAACTGATCAATATAGGCATCCAGCCAGGGCCAGAAAGAAGGGCTGAAATATTTCCTTGAAAACGGCATCAGCTTGTGTTGACTTAAGCGGATTTTATTTTTCAAGATGTCTGAACCAATCTAATAACTGGCTTCTGCCAGTTATGGTTCTTCCTCCTTTCTTTCTTGAGTCCTGCTGCTTGGCTGATCCTTTGGTGAGCTTTTCAGGTCACTAAATCAGCAAAAACAAACATTCTGAGAGGGTCACCTTACTTTTGTGCCCACTTAGTGCATGACCTTACTGAGCAGAGAAGCACAGCCCAGGGAGTGCACAGGACGTGGTGGGGCTGTGCAGATGGGGGCTGGGGCGCCTTGAGCCTCTCCTAGCAGCCTGTGCATTTCCACCAGCGCAGTCCTTGTAGAAAACTTCACCCTTGCTGCTGTGCTGGTGGTTAGTATACATGACCATTCCTCATAACCCATTCCTCAGAGTTTTCCAGAGACGTTACATTGTATTACAAAAAAAACAAACAAACAAACAAAAAAACCCACCATGTTTATTCCCGAAGATGTCCTGATTCTCCTCATGGGACAGCAATATAATAACAGCACAAGCCAGAACAGAGGACTCTGACGCGCTAAAAATAGAGCTCTGTAGTGATGATGTTGTTAAACTCAACAAAGCCATCTTATTTAAGGAGAAGAAAAATGAATCATTTTCCTGCTTTTAGCGTACTGACACTGTGTCAATGGGACCTGCCCTCTCAACGGTTTACCTCCTCCTGCAATTTCATGTAATGGTTTTTATGGCACTATCAACTGCCTGAGAAAAGTTGTCAACAGTGTATACTCAGAGACATCCTTGAGTGATGGTAGTGGAAACACAAGCGAGTATTTCCTGTTGAAAAGGAAGCTTGGAGTACAGCTTACTGGAAACTTCCAACAGAAAAGTTTTCCATGTAAATCTGTAAAAACTGAAATATTTCCCCACAAATACAGCCCTGTTTTAAAACTAGTCTGCCCAAATCTTCCTGGTGGTTTAGTTCTTTCACCATCTGTCCAGGTCTTCAGCTCAGAAGTAGGCAGCCTAGCAAACTATTCTAAATATGGGTAATTTATGGCTTTTGCATTTGGAAGACATTTTGGAGGGTGATACTTGATCATAAAACATTTCAGACTACTGAGAAAGAGTTTATTCTCTCTTCTCAGCTTCAATTTTGAAATTTCTACTTCAATCAAAACAGAAAATGTGACAGTACTATTCAGAGAAATTTTATTTCTGTTTTCAGAAGAATAGCAACAGCTACCACTTTCAACATTATTTTCTTATACAACACTTGCTTTGTGTTTTTTTTTTTCGTTCATGCTGCAGTTTTAAAATAATCTTGGCTAAAATTAAAAATTACTGTTGGACAGATCTTTCTACAATATCAGTCTCCTTCACGAGGTGACTAGACAGGTGTTATTCACATTAAGTAATATTTGTTTCTTACTCAAATGCGCAGAACTTCACTGGGGAAAGGATATTTGCACATAAGTCAAAAATATCGTGCACCTTTGTATTTTCTGTATGACAGATTAGGTCTACCTGCTTGTGTCATTCTAATGTGACACAAATCATATTCATTAGATCTTCTGAATCAGAGGAAACACTACCTGTCTTGTTCAATACAGCTTTCTATGAAAGAATATGCAGTGGATATTTTGTGGAGATTTTATTCTTTGTGTTAGCTAAATAAGGAACTTTATTTTTTCTTCTTGCAATTTATAACAAGACAAAAAAGCCCAAACTGTTGAAAAAAGATATTTATGTTTTTAAATGGACTACTTCAGCAATTTCTCGGGAGTATGAGTGTGACTAAATGCCATAATTTAAGTTCGCAGTGTTTACTGTGGCATAATAATACTGACATTGAATGAATCTGATAGGAGAGAAAAAGGAGATACATTGCTGAAAATGCAATTAGAGATGTGATACAGTGTTTAGAGGAAGAAGAAAAAAAAAATCTGTGCGATGGTGAACGTAGTGATTTTGTTCATGACACCTTTAACTTCAGAATAGATTATAGCGTACTTGCAATTATGCAATATTTATGAGATTCATTTCTTTTTCTCAGATCCAGTGCCTTTGACTTGTCATGCAACAAACGACATCGCATCCATGCACAGTTAATGTAGGGCTTCTTTTGCACAAAAGGCATGCGTCCTTAATATACCTTTCATTGATCCGACACTGGAGTAGAATTAGTCAATTTGAATACACATTGTCAACCCTTCACTTCTCAGTTTTAATTTTCCCTTATTGGCATAAGCATCAATTCAGTATAAGATTTAACTGAAGAAGTTATTTTTGAATTGCATTTCCTCAGTCATGAGGTTTCACTTTTCTTTCTTCGCTTACTAAAACTGACAAGTAAAATTTGTCTGCAGAAGAAATGAAATCATATATTGAATTTGGTGTTGATTCATTATCAGTACAGGCAAGAAGATTACAAAAATTGTTGCCATTAAAATTCTGCTTTTGTTTCAAAAGCTCTGTATGTTTTAGACTCCTCAACCGATAAATATACAAAATTGTGTGTGTGTTTCTGTGTGGGTTTCAGCTGGGGGAATCCATAAGGAAGGGGGAAATAGCAATTCTGAGCAGATAACAGCACTCTTGAGATGCAGAAATACCTGCTGATTGCATTAATAAATAATATTTCATGAAGTATGCCAAGATAAAGAGTTTGACTGGATAAAACGAAGAAGCAGACTGAGGAAAGCATGTTTCTACATTAAGTGGACTATTCTGAGTAAGGTTATTCAGAATCTTGTTGGAAAAAAAAATATTTTCCTCAAGACTAGGTATTTTTGATGAAATTTATTAATTTCCTTCAAGTTCTCCTCAGGATGTTCTTTTTGGTACGTGATTTTGACCAGTAGTAACAAGCATAGCAGTCTTCCTATACCACAGGAGTTTTTCCCTGGATTTGCTTTTTTCAATCCAGTGAAAAATTAAATAAATGTTGAAATTCCAAAATCTGTGTCCCGGTTTGAGACGAATTCAGAGGAGAAAATACAAGACAATCTGCTATAGAGTCATGCCTATAGAGATTTAATTTTTTTACAGTGCTTTGAATGGTAAAAGAAATTATTAGCAATATTTGAATTGAATAACAAATTACCAGGACTTTGGAATCTACTCATTTGAAGCAATGAAGTACAAACCAAAAGTTTTAGCGTATAACAAAAGAACAGTTCAGTACAACTTTTTGGGTTTTTTTGTGAGCTATGCTAAATTTCTTTCCTGGAGCCTTGTAGGAGGATAAATTGCAATATCAACAACAAATGATGAAAAATAATTTTGGTTGTCTGTATTTCTGCCCAGTCTTGGGCAAGACACTTAGACTTTCATTATTTATAAATGCAGACCTGTAAAACAAACATGTGATATTGCACACAGGAAAGTGTTCTGAAGTTGTGTGCAAGGTACTGTTATACATAATGAGTAGCTTTTTTCAGTGCATACTTAACAATAGAAATGAATGTTTTTTTCTCTCATTGGTTACGTAGATAAGGTTTAACAAGACAAAATAGTAAAATGGTGTATGTATATAAACATATAGAAGATGGAATATGTCTTCTGATCCTTGCATTGAAAAAGCTCCCATTAAAAGGAGCTGCTTGTATAAAGTAGAGACCGAGCAGTAATTCCTGAGGGTGACTCCAATATCCAATATTTATTTGAATAGGACTGAAGTGCATAGAACAAAACTGAAAAAAAAAAAAAAGAAGAATGTGGTAGTTGACCTTTTTTATAGGTCTCCGGTGAGAATTTTACAACCCATGGGTAGTGACTTTAAACCATATCTACAGTTTTTATGTGTTAATTTTTTAAAATGCATTTCAGTTCACAATAGGCTGCAGGATTATATAGGTATTAGTATATTACTATAAAACATCACATGGTTTTATCAGCTTTTCACATGGATGTCTCATTAAAGTTGTGTAACCATTTTAGTTAAACAGAGGTGAAAAATGTATCCACTTCTCTTCTGCTCCTTAAATTTAACATGTGAGTAACTCAGATCGTTAGTAAGTTCACGTCTCCTAATGCCTTTGGGAGCCTTGAGAGTGTTTATATTTACACATGATGTTCTGTCATCCTTTCCACACTATTTCTCTGTGTTTGTTTCCAATTCTATGAGCTTAACAGGCTTCAGAGTTGCAAAATGGCATGTCCCAAGAGCTGAGAGGGAACTCAGTTCAAATTTGTCCATGTCAAAGTCTTTAAGTGGAAACCAGTTTGATATACACACAGTTTTCAACTTCAGGTTACATCCAGTGACATGTTTTGGTTGTTACTGACATGCACTAAGCATTAAAAGATGTTAAAATTGTTAATTAAATAATCTAAAGACAAAGTCAAGACAACTTTCATATATAAGGATGAACAAGCACCTCACTGACTGCCTTTGCCTGTGATTTTGCCCACAATAGTTTTTTGAAAACTATTTTCTTTGACTACATGTTATGTAAATAATACTCTTCCATATTTCAGTATTCAAAGTCTCCATATCTGGGTATTTGTAATGAGCAGGAAATAATAACTATTTTGGTGCAGATTTCTGTGATTAAACAAATGACATTTCTTGCAAAACTGCATTTACAGCAACACCGGAAATTGTTCCTGGACTGAGATAAATTCTTTAATTACGTTGAATTTGCTTATGAAATTTATTTCATGACTGCAATCAAACCATATGATAAATAACAAGTACATCTAGCCAGCAGCTCAAATTCTGTGAGCTAATCTTAGAACCTTAGTGACAGGGACGGGCGTTTTGCTTGATTGTACTGACAGGTTAAATAGTTTCCTTTGGACACAGAGAGTTGAAGGTTGCTAAAGGTTCTTCCAGCTACTGATATCAGAGCATTTCATGCTACAAATGTGGAGTTTCTTTCTTGAATTGTAAGAGGATTTATAGCAAGGTAATAAATGACTGTTTGACATTTAGAAATATTCATTGAGCAATCAGTGACTGGAAATCAGATTATACGGAAGATGGCTAATGTATCTTAGCTGTATTGTAACAATCGAGACACAATAAAAATACATTTTCCTCTACTGATTTTTTTTCTGTCATCCAGAAAAAATGCAGAGCAGTGCAGCAACATGCAGCTCTCCCTTCTGACCTTACTTTGCAGTAAGAGCCATTCAACTAGGATGATAATGATAGCATAGGTACAGAAGAGGAAAATAGGGAAAAATCATAAAGCAAAGGTAGCAAATGTCAAACTGACAAGACTTATGTATCACAAAGACCACAGAGGAAAAATATCTTGTCCTACTAAATCTGCCTCTTTCAGTACATCCTATTTCTTTGAAGAGCATTGACTGTCGCTGCACACTGGACTACTAAAGGAACTCAGCTGTAACTGTACCATGTAACTGAAATTGCTCATTGCAAATGAAAATGACTTTCGATCAGAAAGAGTGATAGGTGTGCTATCAAACAATCTAATAAAATCTATTCCTTCCTTCACTAGCCAAGGTTTTCTGGGAAGTAGCTTCATACAAGGCAAGCGCAGTCCTGTCTCTCATGTTCAACAAAGAAGTCAATTATAGCTACTCATTATGCAAAACATGTTGTATTTTAACATGCCCTGTCAGAAACAAGTAATATTATTTGATTTCCAAAAATAAAATACAAGACAAAACAGTGCAGTTGAAGCAGCAGCATGTAGTACTCTGTTCTATAAAGGTCACATAATGCAATCTGACCCTAATGTGTCCTACAACACCAGCTTAGTTTCACGTTTTCAAAATTCACAGTTACACAAGTAACTATATGGATGGTGTCAAATAACATCAGATATAACATTTCCTGTTGTGGATTTTTGTTGGAAAACTAACTTTACAGCAGGTGTTCTCCGTGCTCATCTAGATGATATCTGTGTGTTATGGGAAATATTTTGTTACATTTTGACCTGATTAACTTCCAGATGTAAGCGTGAGATATATTTTATGGAAATCAGCTCAACCACAGTATAAACAATATCTGCAAATGGCAAAGAATATTTATTTTTCAATCCAAGACCCATCAAACACTAATGTGTACTCAGATCTACAATCCTCCTGGAAACCTTTCGTTCGTGTAGAAGCAAACAGTGCCAAAGAGAACAATTTTAGCATTTCAGTTTGTCTGGATGTGTTTTCTAAATGAAAATTAAATATATATATACATTTTCCCATAAAACTGTGATTCCCTACTTCTGAATATTCTGTACTGATTTATACATATGAAAATTGGTATAAATGATATCTACTTCCAGTATGAGATTTTTTTATATATATATACATTTTGATGGAGAAAGAAAAATAAAACTATACATATATTAGAGAGGAATTAAAAGCTCATGTTCTTGGGGCATCAGTTTATGAGAAGGGTTAAAGGAAATATTGGGAATACTTGAGAGTATTTTATTGGTGGTTGAATCGTTGACAGGGCTTAAAACACTCTCCATGATTTATAAAGAAATGCAGCCAAACAACATATTCACTTTCTCTTCCCAAAGGAGAACAGTAGCTATTGGTTGACCTTTTCCATCAGAGTTAAAGTGAAAAAAAACCTACTTAAATGTGTATAGCAAAGGTATACAAACTTGGCCTTAAACACCGTGAATCCTCTTTTCCTTCTTTTACTTTTATCATAAACCAAAAAGGAAAGGTAAAGACATACATCTTCTCCCTCCCAGGCTTAGGGTTCAAGTTTAAGAGAAAAATCTCCCTGCAGATTTTTACCTTTAGAAGCAGTTTCCCCAACCTTTAGAACCTCTCCTGAGTTCAGAAGCAAAGTAAACTAGTTGTGAGTCTTCAGTTCAGAGGTGCTCATTAGAGGAAATGACCAATTTAGAAGATCAAAGGACAAATTCACACGAATGTTAACAGGAACAACTCCATTGACTTTAATGAATTCAACTTATACCAGACATGTATTTGACTCAAGAGCCTAATACAAACTGTAAAATATATTAATATTTTTAAAAAATAATTAAATATCTAGCTTAATGTATGGGTGTTGTCATTCAGTTTTAATTAAGGAGAGGAGTTATAACTCTTCTACTTTGACACAGTTAACAGCTGCTTGGTAGCTGACTATGTCTCATTTTAAAACCTTCATTCATTGTCTTTTATTTTTTATTTTTAAGTGAGATAAGTAAATGATATGAGATAGATCACCAGGTATCTTGTATTTGCTATTTATTTTTCTTCAGTCTCTGTACCAGGAGCTACTGGTGTTTCTCCAAACCTGTTATTTTTCCTTCATCTTTTCATTGTAATTATCAATGTTTTCTTTTTCTACCTCACCTTCTGGCTAGCAGGCACCGTCTAGAGTTGTTTATTGCCAAAACCAAGAGTTATGTCCATGCTCTAGAGCAAAACCTTTGCTGATGATGGTGTGGGTCTGGAAGGCTACATCATCTTCCTGAAAAGGCAGTGTAAGTGTGACCGCTGTGCCTTGGTGTACCCAAGCACTCTTGCTATGCACCTTCCTTCAGACTTTTCTGAACACAGCCAAACTTCACCCTGCAATAGGTGAATTTATATTAGTGACAGAGTTACTCAGGTTAAGGTTAACCCAAACCTTTATGACGTTGTGGACATGTGTAGCTGTGGGCATGTGTGAAATACAGCAGAGTAGAAAACATTCTAGAGGCACCAGGGACATAGTCCCAGATTATCCTGGGTAGTTAACGACTTTGTATCCACAAGAGATGGGAGCCTGACAGTCTTTTGCCTTAGGGGCAACTGTGTTATAATGACTGTTGAATTGAAAAAAAACAAAAAGTTAACTGAATAGTTAGTGTTAAATATAGTTGTATTAAAAAAGAAATAAAGTTTAATATTGAAATAATTTTAAAATGGTATGTTATCCCTTCTTGGTAATAGGTACTTGTGAGTTTGTTAGTAACAAAGTTCATTACTTTTAGTGGTTAATTGCACTTTATCAGTATATAGATACATATCAATGTGCTATACCAATATCAAATAATATTTTCTCTCCTTCCAGTTTTGACACAGCAGTACTTGATAAATTGTTATTAAAATAATCTGTGAAATATTCAAATTTTAGTTTTCAAATTTCTAGCAGTTCTAATGTCGATTCCTGAGTTCTTTTTCATACTATTAATTTCAAAACCTTATGCCTATTTTTTGTAAGGTTGCTGGATCTCTCACTTCCATAAAATGTCATAAGAAGCTGTTTTCTCACTGGTAGTATGTACTGTGATCGGTACAACTTTCACTAAATAGCCTAAGTGTGTTTAGTCTACTGCTCTCAAAGTGGAGAGCTTGTTACCAAAATAATTCTCAAATACAGTTTTAATCTACAGGTTGTCAAACATTTCTTTGGCCACTATAAAGACTATTTCTTAAAACTAAGCTGTTAAGTCCTAAACCAAGAAAATGGTCATCATTTTGCTTTACTTTCATTATTTTTTTCATATTAGCGTAGAATACAGTTTCAACATCATTTTCTACTTTTTTTGGGTTTTTTTTGTTTGTTTTTTTTAGTTGGGACAATTTCAGATTTGGTTTTTTTTTTTTTCTGTTATTTCTTATGAATTATTATAAAGCTAAAGTTTAAATTGTAATGACATTAATGAGCTACTTCCTATATTTGAAACTTGAAAACAGAAGTCTTGTTTGTTTCTAAGGGAAAAAAAAATATCTCAAGTACATAGCATAATTTTACATAAAACTTTTTGTCCATTTCAATTTCCCAACCATTTCAATCTCTGTATTATTCAGATAAAGCAGCTCCTTGCAATGCCATATATGCAGTTATATCCTATTTATTACAGGTGGATGTTTATTTTTAACAATCTTGAAGATTTGCTTGTGGTCACAGTTCTTTGATTTGTAATTATTTTTCATATTTCTCATCTTAAAGATACAATTTTTTGCAGAGTTTGAAATGGAATAAAAAATATTCTCAGATTATGAGATAAATCTCTGTTAGTAAGGAATTATTGTGGAAACTGCATTTAAAGTAAAACAGACAATGACAATGCTGCATGTAACCCTAGATATAATATAAGAAACCCAGAAAGTCAGAAATAAACTTCATGTTATTTGCATATTCTTACATCCATTTATTCATCTTTAAAAAGTTTGAGGTTTTTTTGAGATTAACACTCACTTTAGCTTCCACATAGTTTCAAGAACAGATTGAACATAATTACAAGGTGCATATTACTTTGAATTACTGCAAACACTTCTCTATGTACCTGATATATAGACAGCTTTATTTTAACATTGACTTGAAGGCATCTCATAGTTTTGGGTAGGGTTTTTTTATATAATTCTTAAGCAATAACCCATCAGAGGTTTTTTACCACTCAAATACTAAGAACCTTATATAAATAGCTTATATGGCTAGTTTCATCTCATTCTGAAGAATGCCTGTGAATTTGAAATCCTAGACTCAGCAGCATAATGTTGCTTCTGAAACTTACTGCCACCCAAAAAATTTTCAAACAGGGAAAACATTGCTGAATTCCAGAAAATCTTTTCCAGAAACTGGCTGGGTCACCACTGGGAAAATATGTGACACAGACAACTCCAGCTGAAATGGTTCAAATATGACACGGGTCTCCACAAACCTAGCTTTTAATTATCATAAGCTAATGATCATATATATTTATTGTTTCTTAGTGAATTAATCCAAAACAAAAAGACTCTATATTCAGGGATAATACGCTGGAGACTTCCTCAAGAAGGACGGTTGTTACTTTGACTCCAACAGAGACAAGAGTCTCGCTGCCTAGCACTGGTTTTATTCTGGGTTGATGGTACAGCCAAGTCGTCTTCTTACAGGCGATGTACTGTGAGCACTCACTTCGTAAGTCTCTCACTTTCCAAACAAGGACAATCTCATATTCATTTCCTGATAGTAAAGGAAGTGTGTTACGGCTTGTTCAGATGTACATGAATTAATGAGGGGATTTATAAGTGGTCATATGATACAGTGAATCCTTGTCTACACTGACTAGGGATAATATTAATATGCATTCTTCCTCCCATCTCCATCTAACAGTTTTCCTTTTCAGTACAATCTATATTAAAGCAATATCCATTGTCAGTATTTTCCACTGATTTTTGTGGGATTTTTATGCCATGCGAGGCAAAGGGTCCAGCAAAAAACTTCTCTCTGAAGGGCATTAGAAGAGGACAGACCGAGGAATAGAACTGTCACGTGCTAAAGAAAAGATGTCAAGACAAACTCTAGTTTTGCTGTTTTGTTTTGTTTTCTTCCCTCCTATTATACAGACTGAGTCTGTTATTCCAGGAGTCATTGGAGCACATGATAAGCAAGTGTTTGATATGTTGTCCTTTGCTGCCTCAGGTGTTACTCTGTCAGGTTGTTTTCCAATTGCAGTTGAAAATACAGTTTAAGATTTAGCAGAGAGACAACCGCTGTTTGTTATTAGGAGGATATTCCCAATATTTCAATTTTTAAACTTTCAAATACCTCATATTATAACCTTATTAAAGAGACAAGCTAGAGCCAACAGATGAAATACCTTTTTCTAGTGCAGTGTTCTAAGATAGTTACTCTAGCCTGGGGGTAACTGAAGAGACAATGTTTAGCTGCTCATTCCAGTTGCTTTTTGAGATTATGAATGGGATTATCCCCTCTAAATGTATTCTTTTAAAGGATTATAGAGTAGGAAAAAAACCTTATCAATTCAATTCACAGAACAGTTCAGTCAGTTCTAAACGATGTTATCTCTGCTTTAGAAACTTGTTTTTTATGAGAGCTTGACTGACAGAGACAAGTTTGGAAGATGTTTATAAGCAGTAGAAACTCTGAGGAAGACCACAAAAGATATAAAGAACACTGAATATTGGCTATGGTTTAATTCAGACCCTTTTTTTAAGTACATGGTCTGTACTGGACAGAGCAATCATTTATTTTTCTGTGGACACTACAACTGTATTTTCCTGCACTGTATAGAATATTTATAAATTATGAAGTAGGACTGTTGTCAACCTTACAAGTTTCAAACATGATTGCAGAATCTATCTTAAACTGTCTTTCTGTAGACACATTATACGTAAGTGTAACTACAGATTGTAGGTAGAAGTTTTACATATGAAGAAATCTGCTTAGAATATGAAAATAGACAAATTTTCAAAGGAAAGTGACTCCCACTAGACACCTTCACAGACATTATTCATGGAGACCTGGCTTCTTTACAGCAATATTTGTGTGAATCTAGAAAGTTTATAAAACAATTATCTATCCTTCTCTGTCTTAGTGTTTCTGAAAGAAAGGTATTATTTACTCATTTCAGCTCCAAGGAATGTTGTTCACTGATTCCTTCATTCACCAACATTTTTGAAGTACTTTATATTTAAGAAATTAAAAGAAATCTAAAGAGTAAAAAATAGAAGAACCATATACAATCTATACCTGTGTAAGTACATGTCTCTGTGTGTGTCTGTGTGTGTGTGGTCCCAGGAGCTTAGTATAGACTATCTTGGGGAAGAATGAACTTTGAAATATATTGGGTCATAGAAAACTTCAAGCAATAAAACATCAAGTATACTGATCATCTTTAGCTACACCACAAATAAATAAAAGGTGGTATAGTAACTCATAAAATACACCCTCATACAATGAAACCTAACAGAGATCTTTTGTTTCCTTTTCCGTACAACTAGGTTGGCTGGAAAACTTTTTTGATTAAGTGCTTTTCTCTTAATTTGTGGAAAATACTGTGTTCCAAGGAGCATGTACGAATTATATTCCACTAAATCCCAATTCTTAATATATGGTTGAAAAGTTTGAAGAGACTGTTTCAATCCTCTCTTTAAACTGATATTTTTCTAAATGCTTATGCTAATGACTAAATTATATTAATGAAGACAGTTTTAATAATGAAGCTTATGTTTTTATATCTTTTGATCCAATTAGCAAAGTCATCATAGCAAGATATTTTTCTTATTTTCACATTTTAAACTGCAAATTCCTAGTCTTCCAGTTTAATGTAACTTCTGTGTTTAAATGGACCTGAACCAAGTCTGAATATATTTGTGTTCCAGCTTCTCCATATTTTCTTAACTTCTGCTCTTCATACAAAATCCGGAAAGAAAACAAACGTAGAAACAATACTACCCATGTTTCAAAAATATCACTTCTTAGCCTACTTTTCTTGCAGCCTCCAGTGTACCTGCCTTTGTGCTGTGGCACTTTGGAAGACAGCTAGCAAGCAAGATAATGTTAGTATTACCTACGTTGTCTGTCAGGAGATACAGTTGGCTTCCAGCATCAGGGGAAGGCTGATGCTCATCAGGGTTCTCCTGTGCACATAAAGCAAGTGTAGCACATTTGGTACTCACTGTGTTCACTCGTACACCAATGAGATGCTGATGACATGAGGATCTCCAGAAGAGAGCCAAGCAAGGAGTCAGTTGGGGGATGAATAAACAATAAACTCAGAATACCTGCACTAATTCTGTTGGCCCATCAAAGGCGATTTCATAGATGCAGTAATTTGTTTCCTGTCCTTTATGATAATTTCTGTATTTCTTCAAAGAAAGCTGTTTAAGCTTTCATGAGTTCAGCATGTCATTATATTAATGCCTGTTCCAGGATCTGAGACCTTCCATAAGGACACATCTGTACACCAAAGCTCTTAACTTGTTCTTCCTGCTTCCAGTAAACAAAAGTTCCTATACAGTAGCTAAAGAAAATTTCTCATTAATTTTGATTTTTCCACTCTGATCTCTGAAGGATTTAGGCTATCTAATCAAAGAAACATGTATGAAGGAGGCTCCTTAATGTGAAGATTCTTGTAAAAGTTTTCCTGTTCCCTTAGTTTTCTACCATTCGGCTTGCATTTACACACGATCTTCAGAATTCTGCTTCCTCACAGTGATGACAGTGGTAGGAAGACAGTATACTGTCAGGAGTGGAATATGGAGATCCTCACGCATTCATCAACCCATTTTTCTCAGCCCACTTACTTGCAAGAGAAGTGACAAAGAAATATATATGCAAGGATGTGAAAATGATTGCACTGAAGAAATGGTATACTTATACAATTAGACTCGCTTTCAGCTTCAGAGAAAATAAGGAACACCTAGAGTAATTAGATCTTTGCTGGAGAAAAAAAAAATCCAGAACTTTAAGATTTAATATATGTATATAAAAAAATAAATCTCACATTTCAGACCTTTAGAGTTAGAGATTTCTTTCAAGAGAGCAGGTCATCCCAGGCCCACTCCCACTGATGTTTCTTATACTTTTATTAGGAGCATCTTATCTTGGTCAAAACTGAATGTAAGACTCAGAACTTAATTAGGAATAACAACCATATTATTCCTGTTTCTAATATTAACTCATCATTTACAGAAAGGCATCTACAACATGAACAATTCCAAATAATTCCGAGAGTTTAGTTTGAAATAGTAAGGATTCTCTACAATTTATTCCATAGTTTTCTTAACTTAGAATCATACTGCTATTCAGAGGACTGTAAAATACATACCATTTATAGCCGAGTCATTCTAAACTTTCCTTTGTGACTGATTGTGATGGGGGTGAATAAGACCTATACTGCATTAACTTTCTTAGTTGCCTCGAAATTCTTCAAAATAGTGTTACAAAACTGGCATTATCTTCCTAACTACCCATTACCTCAACACAGTGCTTTGGAACAGATTGCAGTGCTGCTGGCTAGGAGCTTTGCTACATATGCTTACAGGATTAGCAAACAAGAAATTAACTTCCTCAGAACTGTCCACTATACTCCAAATATCTGTTATTGATGGATGACAAGGAATAAATCCAAACTACTCTTCAGCATGCAGATCCAAGGTGCATAATAACGTCCATGTGGAAAGCAGTGATGAGCAGGAGAGGGTGAGCTGAGCAAGGTAGACTCTGAACTGAGCCCAACTGACACTAAACCAGATGTCAGGCTTTCCCTTTCTCTTCATTGCTTTTTATTTTATAATAAAGTAGATTAAAGAGAGTATTGCATGTTTAATTATAGTTAATACATTGTACCTCATTATTTTGCATATAGAGGAGTTAGGTTTTCATTAAACCCATTGAGCATTGTACTCTTTTTGCATATTCTTTGTTTTTCATTTTAGGCTAAGCTCTGACTTAAAATTTTAAGGACAAATTTTAAGGCAAATGTGTCTGTGTTTGACATATGCCAGACAGCAGTTTTCTCGTGTTTTTAGAAATGAAAGAAAACGAAAAGCAAAGAGATTGCCCCTGATGAGCCATCAGCTTTAATTAGACCTTTCTTTAATGGAAGATAATGTCTATGTGTTGAGTGGCTTGCTGGCTCTCAGTTTCCTCACTGGTGGGGTTTTTTTCAATCCATAACTCCACATTAGCAACATTATGTAAATGAAGATAATGATAATCTTAAAATTAACATTTATATTGAGAAAAATTAAATGTGAAATTAGAAACTGGAGCTAACAGATGTGAACACATCACAAAAGAATGCCTATAGTAAATTTAAAAACAAGCAAAACCCTTGCAGTAAATATGGCAGGACAAAGACTTAGGTAAGCAGGGACACTTCTCTGACACTAAATAATGTTCCACTTTTCTGGGAGTTTTATAGCTAATTTCTTTTAGGTGCACATAGTAGGCCAGTAATTTCATCAGCTGCTTGGCAGTGTTACTAGAGGGCTGAAAGGAGGAAGCTGAACAGTGGTGCGCTGATCGAAAAAGATTTGATCCCGCTATCTTTCATTAATTTCCCATATGTGTTGTTAGAAATTGTTTGCAAATTACAATTGGTGTTTTATTTATCCAGACAGCTTGACTCTGTGATTCTGATTTCACGACCACTGCTTTATAAACTGCAGTCCAAAATAAAGAGCCACAGGTGGTCCTGAGCAGAACCGTTTTCTTCATCTGCCAAAGAAGCTCCACGTGTTCATTCTTCTCCAAAATAAATCTTAGCTGTCCGTGTGTACTCTAAAGAAGGACTGAAGGCCAGGTCATTCTTATGGAATGCAAACGTATAAGGAAACTTATAAAGTCTGCAAACAGTCAACAGATTTTGCATGGCAAAAACAATTTCTACAACTATTTCATTGTTTATGTCAGAGGTATCAATGATGGTTTAAAAAAGTTTGTACCTAAGTAAATGTTTGGAATTCTTTATGTTTACCATAGTAATCATGCATTTGTCTGAAATGCCAGATTGGCCTTGAAAGTCAGTATGTGTTGAGACAGAGCAAGAATTCCTGAAGTTCAGTTGAGTTAGACTAGCAGTAGGCATTTAAAAACATCATTAGAGATTTTTCAGGTAATGGTATATAAAACCAGAACAAAGAAGGAAAAAAACCAGTTTCTATGAGGAAAGAATAAGATTAAAGACAATCTTAGCACTGCCCTCCAATTAAGCAGATTCTTCATTTCAGAGTTATGCACTTTGACACAAAAACAAGACTGACAACAGCATGAAGGGTATAAAAATGGAAATAATCACAGCTAAGGGAAAACCATGACCCTCTGAGGACTGAGGAGACCAGGTAACAGTCATGTTAGAATTCTAAAAAAAGGCTTTTGAAATTGTGAATCCAGTAATGAGTATTTTTAATAATTCTATGATATTCCATTCTATTTTAGTGGATATCTTAAAAACTGAACTTGAATTCTTGGTATCTTGGTCAAAACTTTGATCAACTTCTTTATCCAAAATATTAGGATATTAATGAAATTTATTAGCATGAAGTTATGAAACATTCAAAGGAAAGATGGCTCTGAATATTACACAGAAGGAGATGAATGTTTAGGGTTGGACTCTGTATAATAGAAGTGGCATGAAATTACGAAGTACAAGGTCGTATTTTTGGGAATTAATCCCAAAATATTTCTCTACAAACTGGACCTGATCACTTTGGCATGTGGAGTCACCCTTGTGGGCGACAGCCCACTGTGAGTGGCAATATTTCTAGTACTCTGAAAAGTGCAAGCAATTTGCCATTAGAAGCTTTTCCTGCAGAGATAGAAAGGTATTTCTGCCATTGTACATAAACGAGTTTAGACCTCATCTGAAACTGTTTGTTTAATATCAGTTATATATGTACAAGAAAGATTAAATAAAGGTGGAAGAGATATGAAGAGGCACAGTTAAGGGTCTATGGACATGTTTTAAGATGGAATATAATAGTTTCAGGTAAGATATTTCATGTTTGCTGTAGCTGGAAAACAGACCTTTCAGGAGGCCTGAGCTTATTAATAGTTCTCTCAAAATGAACTTGGCGAAACATATCATTGATGATCAGTTGAAAAGTTAAAAATAAAATCCAGAAAACAAATTTGCTGGTATTTCTTTATATTAAAAAATTGAACAACTATGTAGCTGACAGTACATTTCTGTGGTAAAATGTACATTGATATAATACTTTAAAAGTAGGACTCATCTGAAATATGCAAAATATGATAATAACTTAATATCTTGCCTTTGTGCTTACCTGGGGATGGCAAAGATAAGCCTATTAACTTATGCACAGGGTTGTCTTGTTTTTTATACAGCATTGAAACTACTAATTATTATTCCTACAACTACTTAATAAATGAATACACATCTTAAGAGCATTAAAGCACACAAAGATTCTTGAAGAACGAATCACATGCAAAAATAGGGTTAATTATCTATTGCGCTTTATGAACTACACTTATACAGTGTTCTACTAAACAGAATTTATTGCCAGATATAAGAGTTTTGGTTGATGATAAAATTAAGAAAAAAAAAAGAAACCTTGTGAGTTAAATGAGAACCCTAAAGAGAGATTCAAAAACAAGACATAATTTTTCCTCTCTGAGGCTGCCACAGAATGCTATGTCCAGTAACTCAGGACAGGAAAACCCCATACATATACACTATTTACCAGCTTTGCACTCCCTACTGGTATAAGAGAATTTAATCCACTGGAAAATTTTTTTAAGTCTTTATCACCCTCTCTTGCTGGTTATCCTCGTGTGAGAGAAACACTTGGTATACTAGTCTTGTAATAAACATCAGCATTGTAGGCAATTACACACACAAACTTCCACAAGTGTCTGAACAATCCCGTCTATCTTTTTTTTTTTTTTTTTGGTGCTATTTATCTGAGAAAAGCAGGCATAATGCTACTGTTCCATTAAGGCATAGGTGCCGGGCAACTGCTCCCGCTGGCAGCAGGTATTACTGCCTCTGTCGCTCTCATTCTGCTGCCATCAGCAATGCTCATAAACCAGGGTTTTCCTTGGGATTCTCTTCCATCCCTCATTCTACTCCTTCACTTTTCCTTCCATTCCTCAGTGGGAGAAGTCCAGATCGAGTCTTTATTCTTTGGAAAGCAAAATGTAATTTTTCTTATATCACTGAGAATCTTGGGCATTACTGAGCATAGAACAGGAACAATTTGATACTAGATAAATATTGATGTTAAGTGCTGAAATGCAGGCAACATAAATTGAAACCCAGCTTCTGTAATGTATCCCTGACAAAGAACAAGTCAAGGCTCAGTTTCTCCCTCCTCATGGATTAGTATTGTGTGTTATTCTGTACCTTTCAATTGATCTACCTGAGATTTATCAGTTCTATATTTTATGACTTTTCTGTTGATTTCTGTTTGTTTGTAATGGGGAAGATATTGAGTAACCTCTGATGTGAAAGGATCATTCAGCATTAGCCTTGTCTCACCTCCAGATGTATCACTTCGTGTTATTAAATTCATTGGCATGGAGGGCTAAAAGCAATTTTATGGACTATCTATATAATTATCTGCCTTTTTCAAGTGTTTTTCACATTATGTTTATTAATATATATCAAGTAAACATGAACATAATTAACATACGGTTATGACGCATTGTGTTCTGCACAACTAAAAAGCAGCTCGGCTTCAGTAGGATGAATGAGTCACTTTTAAAAGGCAACACTTAGTGAATGATGAAGTTCACTATAATGGGAATTTTGTGCAGAGAAAAAAATTATGATCCAGTATCACTGTAGTCTACCTGTCTTATTTTGTATTGTGCTGTTTATTCTAGGTCTCTCTTATTTCACATTTTGCCCATACCTGATTGAACTACGTTAAAAAATGAATAAGGACTTTTCTTTTTTAAAAACATACTCAGTTACTAGGATTTCATTATACTATCAGGAGAAATGATGACTAAATTAACACAAACAAAGATCTCTTCAGTAGCAGTACTTTATTATTCTGTGCTATTATTTCTTCCTTTTTTGCTGCATATCTGGAATATTTGCATCACAATTGTTGAAAGTGTCTTTGACTGTGCAGATCTAAACTATGAGCTGAGTTGTATCAATGGCAAACCTCTCAGGTTGAAAGTGCTTTTTTGTATTCGTATTAATGGTTCTGTAATGTGCTGTGATCAAGCAAGGGAAAAGATAGGTATGGAAATACCATTTTTTTGTTGCCCTCCTCCCTGTTGTCTAAAAACCCATGTTCCAAAATATCAGCTGAAACAAAAGAGAGTCAGTAGACTGAATACTTACTGCTCTGGGTACTATGAACATGTCTGGGAGAAGAGATGCATACTAAAGCTTTCTCCTAGTAACAAATTATTGAAATGCCACATGATGAAACAGGCAAGATAAACCCATTGCTGCATATAATATAGCTCCATCTGCCAACGCTGACAGTGTTTGTTATCTGTACCTTTTCCTTGCACAGGGGTTTCCCAGAAGCTTTGATAACATTTTTAGTATTCTATCCTAAATACATTTTTCATAAGAAGTTATTAATAGCTGTATTTTTAACAATGAAAGCATTTCACAGACATTTTGCATAAACTTAGTAAGCGTATTTACATACATGTGTCTCAGGGAATCAGCATTCAGAGGAGGCAGATATGCTAAGCATATATTCTGTCCCCCTTCTGAATGAGAGACTTTCACTTAAAAGATCTGTCACTTTTCTTTGCAAGCTTGCAAACTGCAGTATAATTTATACAAGTTCAAGTAGTCAGAATGGTCACTATCTTTATATTACTATGTATGAATGCTGAAACCGGTGCAAATGCATTTTACTTCCTTGTTACTGCTCAGAGCAGTCTTCGACGTCCAGTCAAGTTCCAAACACCTCCAAGGATGGAGATTGCATAATGTCTTTGGGCAACCTATTTCAATATTTGAACACCCTTGTGCTCTGGCTCCTTCTTTTCTGTATCCCCTAGTTAGATACACCAGCTTCCCCAGCCTCTCTTCACATATTCTGTGATCCAGCTCCCCAACAATTTTGGCAGGCCTCCTCTGGACTCTTTCTTTCCTGTGCTGAGGTTGTCTATAGTGGACACAACACTCCAGGTAAGGACTTAGAGGTGCCAAATAGGGGTAAAAGATCACCCATCTAGACCTGCTGGCTCCAACGTTAATAAAGCAGCCCAGGATGCAGGAACCTGCAAGACTTGCAAGGCTTTCCATTGGTTTTTGTTGAACTCCATGATGTTTATGTCAGTCTGTTTCTTCAGTCTGTCCTGGTCCCTCTGAGTAGCAGCCCTGTCCTCCAGAATGCTGACTGCTTCCCCCCCTAATTTGGTGCCATCTGCAAACTTTCTGGGATTGCTCAGCATTCCATCACCTCTGTCTTTAATGAAGACATTAAATGTTATTGGTCTCAGTGTTGATCCCTCATGGATGCTATTCTCTGGCTGCTGACTGGACTTTGCACCACTGACAAAAACAGTGATCAAGCCCAGCAGTTAAACCAGTTTTCCAAATCACCTCCATTGTCCACTTACCCAGCCATTGTCTCACTTAGTTGGTGATAAGGTAATGGAAGAAGACTGCTAAACCACAAGGTTTAGCTCTTCCCTGCTCTTCCCTTGTCCACAAAGCTAGCCACCCCATTATGTGAATAAGACTTGATTTGCCCTCAGTAAACCCATGCTGACTGTTCCATAACACCTTCTTGTTCCTCAGGTATGTAGAACAAGTTTGTAAGAGAAGAATTTGCTCCATAATCTTCCCAGAGACTGAGGTTAGGCTGACTGAAGTTGCCTCGCTTCTCCCTTGTTTAATATACTTAATTAAGTTGATACCCATAACATTTTGGCATAGTTATCTTTCACTTTTGAGAAGTATTAAAACTAATGTATTCTCATCTGCAACTTTTGTGATAAAGATATCTATTACAGAAGAGAGAAATTAGCCATAATCAAAAAGTTACTTCATTCTCTCAAATCGTTTCCTTCAGGTCCTGAATACATCTGTCTACACTATGACAGACTTGTTTGCTCTGAGGAAAGCCCTTTAGGAAGCTGAATTATAGCCTACGTTCTAAATACAGTTAGGTAAATACCTTTCTCAAAATAGCAATGAATACTTTCATTTCAGATATGCATTTATTGTTCCAAAAAGATGTCGTGTTACCAAAGCAAGATGGTGTTTACTCAGTCTTGAATACAGCAGATGCTTCAATTAGACGTGCGAGCACAAGAGAAAAATGCTTAATATAGTACAGGATAAGCAGATGCCTCCTACAACATAAATTTAACTTTCTATTGTAGTTAAAGAAGTTCTTAGGCTAATGTGACATTGAAGTGTCCACTTGTTTGCTTTCTAAATTAAAAATGCTATATTCTTCTGGTATTATAGACCAGACTTGACACCACTTAAATACACATTTCCAGAGCTGATTCTAGCAAAAGACAATAGACTGCTGAAGTGGAAAAAATGACCATGGGTCCTGGCTAGCTCTGACTCAGTCTGACTGTCGATGAGAAGCCCCAGGAGCAGATTTGTCCCACCCAGCTCACTGTGACCAGCTGTGACACAGAAGACACAGTGCGAGGGAGATTATTTCCCCCTGTGTTCAGACACTAGCTGGCATTTGGTTCAGGAACATATCTTCCAATTAAATTTGCCTCTGAGGCTACAAACTAAAGATGCTTCTATAATGTATACAAAGCCTTGAGCTCTCCCTTTTCTCGCTCTGAGTGACTGCAGAAAGAGCTCTGGCATAAAACTCTTCACTATCACTCTTTCAGGAGTTTTTCTTCTCTTGTATCTGGATTCAGCAGCAAACATGCCTGAAGAGGGAACCTCGATCACACTGCCTCAAACAAAGCAAATTTTCTTTTCTTTCTCATCTAAATACACACCTATGTATGGGCCAAGTGTAAGAATCTAATCCTGTGTACTTATTTCTAACCACACTTACATTGCAATATTACTGCATTAGCAATTTTAAGGGACGCTGCCATGGAAATACTGGGATGACTATCGTATGTCATGGAAACTGTACTGACACCTACAAGGCTTCCTAATCCTGCCGTTCCTCAGAGAACAATAGCTGTTGCTTTCAAAATCTGTCAGATTTTCCACCATATCTTTTTTTTTTCCCTACTAAAACTGTAAAATTCTCCTATATATGCTTGGAAGACCTAGACAAAATAACAGTAATTCATCAGTGGGCATTTGCTGATGCTCATTGTCATACATAAACACAAATCACTTTTCCTGAGGAAATACCATTGATCTATATTTTAAGTAGGTGGATTTAATTCTGCCTCTGATTTTGGACTATCATTTCAACATTTCCAAAATAAATGTTAATAGATCGATGTTTATATCTGGAGTTGGTAAAACTGTATGAACAAAACTGGAAAAAATGCCAGGCTACATGTAAAGTCATGCCCTACATGAGTTTGAAATATCCACGCCTTTGAGTCATGCCCATACTGTGAAAGTAGACTGGTTCCATAAGTATATGGCTTACATTTCCTATCAGTGACTGACAGAAAGATTAAGGTGTAGGATGTAATGCTTCCAAAAGAATTGCAGTCCTGAGGAGCTAAAGGAGGAAGCCGAGGTGTGATGGGCTGATACTTTGTGCGTAGAAGAGCCAGACTGATAGAAAAGAGCAATCAAACTGGTGAAGGATCTTGAGAGTAAGTTTTATGAGAGGCAGCTGAGGGAGCTTGGCTTGTTTGGTCTGAAGAAAAGGAGCCTGAGGGGAGACTTAATTGCTCTCTACAACTACCTGAAGGGAGGTCGTACAGAGGTGGGTGTTGGTCTCCTCACACATCACAACTGATAGGAGAAGAAATGGCATCAAGTTGCACCAGGGGAGGTTTAGGTTGGACATTAGGAAAAACTTCTATACCGAAAAGGTTATCAAAGATGAGCAGGCTGCCCAAGGAAGTGGTTGAATTGTCATGCCATGATGTATTTAAAAGCCGTCTAGATATGGTGCTCAAGGATATGGTGTAGTAGTGGCACTGGTAGAGTAGATAATGGTCAGACTTGATGATCTTCAAGGTTTTTTCCAACCATAGTGATTCTGTGAAAATGAAATACTATGAACTATTCTCTCTTTTCCTTCTGAGACAGCAGATTCCTTTCTCTAGAAAAAAGGGAGATGAGAAAGAAAGCTCATTGTTAACATTTCCTCTTCCACTCATTGCCTTAGGAAAATTTTCTAAGTAAGTCTAGCTGGTTAATGATGTTGCATTTTTCCTGATCTTGTTTCTTGGTGATAAATTAGTGTCATAATGTTACATATCTTAATGATCTGTAAAAATAACTCAGCAGTAACAAACTATGCAAGATTTTTAAAAAAAAATGTGGTAGTAGGAATTATGGTTCAAAACTTGAATAGCCAAGAGGTAAACCCAACATATTTTGATGAAAATTATATCCTGAATTAACAAAAACATGTTTTAATGTTTTTTTAAAGAAACCCTGCAAGCAATATTGAAAATATTTAGAAAATAGGATTTGAATATTTTTTTCTTTGCTGTTATCTTGTGTTGAACATCGTAATTACTATAAACAGACTTTACTTATAAATATAATTACTATTCAATGTATTTATGATCTCAACCTCATATTAAACAGACATAGCAACTTAACCTACATCAGGTTTACTGAATCTCAGTTTATCCTGAACTACAGTAGAGTACATGGCACTGGATGAGGGAAGGTAGAGAAAATACGACATGGCAGAGGAAATGTGATTGCTGTGTAACATGGTGGAATGTACACATGGCACAGTAGCCATATTGTCTCTAAACTAGAAAACCAGATATATCCAAAAAAGCAACAGCAGAGCTTAGAAAAGTGAAGCTGTGGGTTTAAATCACTGAAGACCAAATAAGGATAGGCCCTGGAGAGGTGGATGACTATAGTTATATTTCTCTCTTAATAAACTTTGAGGTTAAACTCTTTGGCTTCTTTACTTTTGGAACATTTTTTTTTCTGAGGCCCAAATGAATCTGTGCCATGTGCCACTCGCAATCTATAACTCTCTGAAGTGAAGCTCTTTTTAGGGTATGCTAAATTGCATCTCAACTCCAGATTGCAAGAGAATTCCTGTTTAGAGCTTTAGCTATGATCTTCAAACAAGTGCTACTATCAAAGAACAGGGAGAAAGAAAACAGGAAAGTGTTCAGCTGACGGGGTTCATGACAGCAGTTAGACCATCTGTGTGCTTCCTAAGTGCCATACACACGGGATGACTCTCTTGCTCAGAATTTGGAAAAAAACATTAACTACACCCAGCTGTAATATTTAGATGCTATAATTTATATTGGTATTTCTTGTTATCTTTATATCACAGTGATTTTTTTTCTAAAGTTGTAAATGGGTGACAAATAGGATGTTTACAAGAAAAACATTATGTAACTGTAAAACTCATTATTCTTACCAAAAAGAACGCTCCACTTATTTTACTAGAATGAGAAGTTACAGAAGCGTTTTGGAATCACAAAAATAAGATGATCATATGCAAGGTGACTTTGTGACAACTTGAGGTATAATCCTCTCTGACAATTTGTTAGTGATCTTTTACTCATAGTCTGCTATCTGTTTTTTCTTCACTTTTCTGCAATACAGCTGTAAGTAAAATAGAGAGTAATCAAAATGCAAAATTTTGTGCTAAGACAATTTTTTAACTCAACAAGAGATTTCAGATCTGGTTCAATGGCCTGAGTAGGGTTACGCATGAATATTCCAGTTACTGATTTTCAACATTTTAATGGAAAATAATTTATGTCAGGCATTAAAAAGTAATATAGTAAAGGCATTTCATAATTTCTCTAATTCTCAGTAAGTAGTAAAGAGGTGTAATTTTAATTAAATGAAGTGCATGATTTTTTTTACAAACCTTCTATAAAGAAAAATTTATCCAAGTAAAACTTTGTAACATGCCCAGATTTTTTCCAATTTGTTAATGGTAGAGCTACGTTCTTTATTATGATATCCATAATGTAAATATGTAGTTGTTTTACTGTTGTTATCCATTTGATTTAACAGTATCATAACGATATGCAGGATTTTACTGAAAATTTCTAATTAGAAAATTATTATACCCTCAGATAGGAAAAATTACTCATTAAATTAATTGACCAACCTACCATTTGCATAGGCAGCTGCTTGATTCTTAAATGTATATCCTTAGTTCGGCTCCTCTGCCAATACCTGTCCATGTTCTGTTCACAGTGAAAATACCAACAAAGGAAATCAATTTGCTTAACACTGTAGTCATCAAATGGCTGTAAGCAGATCTAAACTATAAATGCTAAAATAAATCACCAAGGGATAGTTACACATCATCTTCTCCACAAACAACATAGTCTCTTCAAATTGCTTTCTGGGTTGTCCCTGAGCATTAACTCATTGAAGTTCTATTTAGCTACATGTGAGCGTTTTCACCTGCCGTGATCCTCTTTTAATGCCAGGAGAAGTTTCACTGATATAACACTATGTTTGGGGTGGAAAAGCTAAAACAGAGGCTCTTTCTAGCCCATGTTCTGTGCTTATAAGTCATTTCCATCCAGTTGAAAGCCCTGTCTTTTGACTGCAACAATTGCTTGAATCAAAAAAGTCACAGTAGTTCACTATGGTAAATCCCTTATGGTAAGCAAGAGGTAGATTTACTCTTACCAGAGCAGATCTCCAAGCCCATACGGACAATAGCGTCTTTTCAATTGACGTGTTATCCTTAACTATGCTGGTAAATTTTTAAGCTAGTTTCTCTCTAGCTTGCAAATCTATTTCCAGCAAAATTTTTACTTTAACTCCTGGAAATATTTGAGTCACTATCCATTGTCTTACTAGCTGCCAACACAGATGCTAGAACGGTCTACAGATATGTCTGTCAGAAGAAAAGAAACAAACCACAGCCTTGTTTTCAATGTGTTTCATGTAGACAGACAGTTAAGCTTGCACAGAAATTGCCTGGATGCCCAAGTGAATTGTCTGAGACATCTAACAAGACTTTCAAAGATTTGCAGCAACTCCAGAGATTTAAATATTGTGAAGAAATGTTCCAGTACATTCTAAACGAACTCACTCAGAACAGCAGTGTCTTGGCCGATGTCGCAGATATTCAGTTCATGAGGTTATTTATGTGAGACAAAGTTTTAGCTATTGATAGTTGTCTATTTTATGACAGACTTCAAGTGCTAGTCTTGCTTTTGGTGTTTAAAAACAGAAAAAAAATGGTTAAAGTTTTCACTGAAAGCTTTCAGCGAGGAGAATTTTTTTTACATTTTCTCAATGTAGTATTTAATATGGTATTTAATTGACTAGTTGATATGCAGTTTAAATTCTAGGAATCCATTAGGAACATTTTTCCATTGAATTTACTTTAAGATACAGTTGCAAAGCATATTGGCATGTACTGCATCAGATATTGAGCTAATTACTTTTCCTTTTGCCCTCAACAAACAGTATGATTAATAAACAATTAAATCTAAGGAATGTTCTGTACAAATAACAGGCTATATGAATGAGTAATATTGCCTCTGCAGGAGTCTGAGATAGGCTAATGTGAAGGTTCAGAAGGGACAAGGCACACTAAAAGTAAGTGATACAATTGCAAGAATGATTTCAGAACTTTTTTTGTTGTTTTATGAATAATGCAATCTAGTATTACATTATTTATATTCTGTACAATGTTTAAAATATCTGTTACAGATATAATTCCCTTCTGGTTATCAAATTAGCTAAACCCTAATTTTGGTTTGATGAAAGGGAGATACTCAGAGAAGAAAGGCAATCATTTTATGAATTTTCTTTAGCAGGCATTGGTGATGTTTAGAATGCCTCCTTCCTTCATTATTCATTAATCAGTCAGACATGAATTCTGAGTCCCACATGCATGTTTTATTTATTGTTTCTGCTCCCTAATATCATGACCGAAAATTTTAATAAGATAATAATGAATATTAGATGGGAAATAATGAATAATGCATGACTGGTTAAAAAACAAAATCTCATAAAAATACATGACAAAACATGTAAGATTTGTGGAATCACAACATTTTTTCTGCTATAGTAGCTGTGTGAACACTTGCTGTTGCTTCATTCAGTGAATTCAGCCTATTAGGAGGTCAAAATGAGGAGAGGGTGTGGAAAGCCAGGTAAAAGAGGATACATTTCCTCTTAAAAATAAAATTAAAACATTTAGAATCTCTTCACGTGGCTTTCAATGCTTTTACAGGGGAGTTCATTTAACACAGAGTTAATTTTCTTTCCACAGTGCTCCTATGAGGTGACTCAATGCAGTTGGTACGGACATAAAACATTGCTTTATTTTTGTGGCAGACAGTTTCAAGGATGTGCTTAGGACGAGCTACTGGATAAATTATTTTTTATATCAGTCTTTAGTTCTATCCTTCTCCAGTGTAGCATACCTTGTAAATAAAATCACTTTCTTCTGTGAGGACAAGGGAAGTCACAAAGTTCAAAGAGTGAGACTCAAGTTTCACCTTCCTCTTTGGAACTTTCTGCTCTGATGAACTCCAGACAAGCAGGGCAAAAGGAGAAAAGAAAAAAAGATTGTATATTTGGATTACACGTGGCGTTTGTATTAATGTGGAAATTTGTGCAATAAAAAGAGTCTTCAAGAAAAGTCAACATTTAAGCAGACTCTAAACTGCTAAGGAAGTATGAAAAATATCTCAAACGTAAATGTGACATAGCAAGGGTAGAGGAGGAGAGAATCCTTAATTCCCAGGCTGCTCGTGGAAACTATATTAACATGTAGTCTTAGAGGCACCTACAGCTGCCAACTATCCAAAAGCAAGTGGTACATGCAAAACCCACTGCAGAAGGACAGCAAGATCCTCTCTGCTTGCACATCTCCTGGGATTAACAAAGAACATTGGAGGACTGACATTTACTTTCATTTCTACTTTTTTCTTTAGAAGGTTTCTCCACTTGGAAGATTGCATCTCACATTCTTTCTCATCCAAACAATATAGTATCTTACCTCATAATTTACTTATTTGTTGTATGCTATGTGTCTTGACATATTAATGTTACTTTTTCCACACGAGTAACACAGCCATTTCAGTGTATCCTATAAATACTCCTGAAACCAAGACAAAGACAAAGTTGAGTAATATTGGATTAAAGGAACTAAACACAAGTTACATAGCTGCCCTTTAATAAAGCTAGTATATTCACAGCGTCAACAGAAAAATGAGAGGCATGTTGTGGTCTGTGGAAATGCTGAAAATTACGTACCTTGCTGGCTATTGCTTCTATTTTCAAATTTGACTGAGATTTAATGAAGCTGGAGTGAGGCATCACTGATTTCCTTAGCAACTCTCTTAAATAGTTATAGAAGGTGGACTGTGAATTCTATAGTGTGTATTTTTAGAAGTGAAGATCTGTTTAATTTTACTTCCTGACCTTACCTTTCACATGCAGTAGGCCACTTTCAGCATGGTGAAAGACAAATCTTGACTCTGCAATGCCCAGATCTTTAAGTCTTTTATCTGACCCAAACACT
Source organism: Baryphthengus martii (assembly GCA_013396935.1). Lineage (NCBI taxonomy): Eukaryota > Metazoa > Chordata > Aves > Coraciiformes > Momotidae > Baryphthengus > Baryphthengus martii. The sequence continues at coordinate 82,525 of VWZK01007901.1, read as the reverse complement.
GATTTGAAAGGATATTTAAGCCACTAATTTTCACTGACTGGTAAGATTATTCAGAAAACCTTCCCCTCAATTCCTACTTGGCCTGATTTAATCAAATTCTTTTACTCCAGACTGAACTTTGGAGAAATGAGAAGGAAGATAGAGAGGAAGGCAGTATAACATGTGAACCATCTGACTTTGCAAAGACATTGGCTCACATTTTACAGAATGATTTTAGGTGTTAAGTAAATTAAAGGCATAACCATAAATATCACTCTTTACAAGACAATGTAATATGGAAACGTTTGAATGCCAAAGATGCTATATCACACATATTAATTCCAGTTTTTAACTCAGTTATGATTAATAGGAAGTGCACAAAAGCATGACTGAAACTCCAGCTGAATATACACAAGTAGCTCAGCTAAAGAAGATCAGGATATATTTATTCATAACAGTACGCACAACTGGGAAAAGTGTTATGCAAAGCTCTGGTCTGAACAGTGTCTCAAACAGGCAATGAATGTTTGAAGACTGAGTCAGCTTTAGACTTCTGGGGACTATGCAAGCACCTGTGATAGAAGTTTGTCCTCTTTACGCACTGCATGACTTGCATTACCATCTGCCTAGGCACGTGTCTCTTCCCAGTTTACAATCACCCTGGCTGTTTTTGTTTATAGATTCACAGATTCCCAGAATGGTAGGGGTTGGAAGAGGCCTCCAAAGATCATCTAGTCCAACCCCCCTGCCAGAGCAGGGTCACCTAGAGCAGATCACATAGGAACATGTCCAGGCGGGTTTTGAAAGTCTCCAGAGACAGAGACTCCACCACCCCCCTGGGCAACCTGTTCCAGTGCTTTTTCACTCTCACTGTAAAGAAGTTTTTCCTTATATCGAGTTTAAACCTTTTATCTTCCACTTTATGCCCACTGCCCGCAGTCCTGGCCCCATCTTCCTGACACCCACCCTTTCAATATTTATAAGCGTTGATGAGATCCCCCCTCAGCCTCCTCCTCTCCAAGCTAAACAGACCCAGCTCTCTCAGCCTCTCCTCATACAGCAGCTGCTCCACTTCGCCTAATCATCTTAGTGGCCCTGTGCTGGACTCTCTCCAGTAGTTCCCTGTCCTTGAACTGAGGGACCCAGAACTGCCCACAATATTCCAGGTGAGGCCTCACCAGTGCAGAGTAGAGGGGGCAGATAACCTCTCTCGACCTGCTGGCCACACTCTTACTAATGCATCTCAGGATGTCATTGGCCTTCTTGGCTGCAAGGGGACATTGCTGGCTCACAATCATCTTGTTATCCACCAGGACTCCCAGGTCCTTTTCCCCACAGCTGTTCTCCAACAGATCAGCCCCCAACCTGTACTGATGCAGGAGGTTATTCTTCCCTAGATGCAATACTTTACACTCACCCTTATTGAACTTCATTAGATTTCTCCCTGCCCAACTCTCCAGCCTGTCGAGGTCTTGCTGAGTGGGAGCACAGCCTTCTGGTGTGTCAGCTCCTCCTCCCAGTTTTGTATCATCTTCAGACTTGCTGACAGTACTCTCGAACCCTTTGTCCAAGTCATTGATGAATATATTGAATAGGCCTGGACCCAGTACCGACCTCTGGGAGACACTCCTGTAATAGTTGATACATAACTCTTCCTTCAGTGATGGCGGCTCTGTGTCTGTGTCAATCTGAATTTTCGTTCCTGTGTCCTGGGGTGTAACAGCACTGGTAAAGACAGAGGTGAAGACGATTGTTGAGCAGCTCTACCTTTCAGCATTGTTGGTGACTAGTTCACCTCTCCTGTTTAATAGTGGGCCAATATTCTCTGTTTCTGCTTGTTGCTAATGTATCTAAACAACCCTTTCTTGAAGTTTCTGATGTCTCTGGCCAGTTTCAGTTCAAGCTGAGCTTTTGCTTTCCTAACTGCTTCTCTGCATACCCTCTCAATGCCCTTGTAATTTCCAACAGGCAATGCTCTACTTTACCCCTTTGATTCTGAGTAGACCCAGAAGCTCAGGGTTAAGCCAAGGAGGTCTCTTGCTCCACCTACTTCCCTTACCTTTAAAGGGCATGAATTGGTTTTGTGAATCTAGGAGAGTGTTCTTTGAAAACTCCCAGCACTCACTAGCTCCTTTATCCTCCGTAGAAGCTTCCCATGGGATCCCTTCAAGCTGAGCCCTGAGCAAGCTGAAGTTTGCTCTTCTAAGATCTAAAAACTTTGTTTCGGAACTAACCTTCAGCATGCTCAGCAGTACGTCAAACTCCACGATACTGTGATCACTGCATCAAAAGCTGTCCCTAACTGAGATATTACAGAGCATGTTTTCTTGGTTAGCAAGCAACAAGTCCAGCAGCAACCCATTTCTGGTTGATACATCTAACATTTGCATGAAGGAGTCCTCTCAGCATTCCAGGAACTTGACGGATGACAAATGAATTGCTGTGTTGCTCTGCCAGCCAATGTCTGAGTAGTTAAAGTCTCCCATAAGAACCAGATTTTGTTGACCAGAAGCTTGCTTAATTGACCCAAGTATTGCTTCATTGGTTTCGGTGTCTTGGTTTGGAGGTCGGTAACAGATGCCTACTGTAAGATCTGCCTTGGAGACAACCCCTCTGACATTGACCCAGAGGCATTCGATAGGGTTTCTGCAATTACTGTGGTTGCCTTCTATACATTCAAAGTTCTGCTTAATATAGAGTGCAACTCCTCCTCACTCTACCATGCCTGCCTTTACGAAATAGCTTGTAGCCATCTGTCATGATGCCCTGGTTGTGTGAGTTGTCCCACCGTGTTTCAGTTATTCCTGTGACATTAGAATTTTCTGTCTGAACACAGAGCTCCAGTTCCTCTTGTTTGTTTCCCAGATTGCACGTTTGTTATGCATGCACTTTAGGTGACTGGTCTTTGATTTTCATTTAGGGAGACAGCTGAGGCACGTTTTACACTACTCTGGTTGGCGTGATTTATTCCCCAATTGGTTGTAGTGGTAATTGTGGAATGGGCATTACCATTTTTGTTCCCTCACCCTGAGTCCTTCAATTTAAAGTCCACCTCACCAAGTTGGCCAGCCTGCTGCCAAAGATTCTCTTGCCTCTTTTAGACAGGTGGATTTCATCCCTTTCTAGAAGGTTGTAGTCTTCATAGAAAGCCAAAAGAAAGCCATCTCGCGGTGACACCAGCCACGTAGCCAGAAGTTGACTGCATTATGCATCTATTCCTGTTTGCCCCCAGTCCTTGAACTGGTAATAGGGAAGAAAAGATAGCTTAGGCACCAAAGTTCTTCACTTTCACCCCCAGGGCCTTCTAGTCTTTCTTGATTCTGCCTAGTTAGTGCTTACGGTGTTGTTCATGCCTACATGAAAGAGGAATAGCGGATAGTAATCCGCGCTTTTAACAAGTTGTGTCACCCTCTCAGTAACATCACATATCTTGGCTCTGGGGAGGCAGCGTACCTCACATGACTCACTGTCAGGTTGGCAGGTCGATGCTTCTGTGCCCTTTAACATGGAGTCTCCTACTACAAGCACACGGCATTTTGTTTAGAAGGTGCTAGAAAAGGATGTGAAGCTTAAAAAGAGCATAGTTTGGGAGTGCCTGAACAGTTGCCATCTTGTTCTGCATATATCCGAACAGCCTACTAAGTCGGAACTTTTAAGATACATAGATAAGTACCTTAAAAGTGTTAAGGTTTATATATGCTTCTAAAAACATATATAAACTATTCTGCAGTAACTGAAAGAGTTCAAGAGAACAGGAAAGAAGGTGGTAACACACTGTTTTCTTGAATATAAAATGAGCTGTTTACTAGATAGAATAAAGGAATCCATCTATGCAGGAAACAAAAAGCAAGAGAAGATGCTCTGAAAACAGAGATATGATGCTCCAGAGTAGCATTCTGTTTGTTATGAGTAGATGAGTAAGGGAACAAGAAGATTGTCTTTACCAAGTTGCTATTTTCTCTTCTTTAAGGTTCAGATATTTTTCCGGGTTTTGTTTGTTTGTTTGTTTGTTTCCTTAAAGTTCTGGTTTGCATTTGCCATTACTTCATGGAAATAAAAATTAATCATTTCAGTGTTTTGCAAGACTGTATTGAAGGTATTTTGGAGGTCCCAGGTTCAGTGTGATTTGCAGATCCAGACAGTACAGTAATGTGTAAGCAAAGGAACTTCACATTGCAGAGGCAGACAGTGAAGCCTGTTAATTACTACCCGGTCTCAAAAGTGCCCTGTTATTGTTCCTAGGGAACATCACTTTCACAGAGCCTCCTTTTATGTTTTCCATCTGGGAAAGAGAGTTTGCCCTTCTCTTGGGAAAAAATCCGGCACCCTGAGCTTAAAGACCTTGTTGTCTATCCTATGGCTTTTAGCAAAACCACCTGCACAGCACCTAATATCTTCACTCAGTTTCTACATTAAAAAGCTATTCTTGATCTCCCCTGTGGGGAATAATTTATCCGCAGTCAAAGTTTGTATTTTGTCAGTATTATCCAGACGTGCAATTTGGTGTTATTTCCATATCTCTTTGATGCAGAAGTTCATGTATTAGCACTCCGCTCGGAATATGCAGATGTTCTGTGTGATCACCAAGTACATATATTATCAGGTTGTTTTCAGAAGTATCATAACAATTTCCTTGTGAAATATAGAAACAACACTGAAATTAGAAGTCTAAGAAGGAATTACATAATTAAAATGTCAGTAATGACTTACCTTTTAGAAAAAGTATATAAATCTTTGTTTTTACAAACATATCATTGCATTTCACCGGTAGCTACTTTTCTCAGGAGTAACTGGCTAATTAGAAAGATTTGCTGCATACATAGAAAAATAATTTTGTTAGGTAAATTCCTTCAACAGGATTTATTTTAATAAAAGAATCAGACTGAAAATAAACACTTCCATTTTATGGCACAATTGCTACCAATGACATATTACTGCAGTGAAGTCTCAGATTTCTTTTTAGTCTAGCATCATATTTCACTGCCTGCCCCTTCTGTTTAGTATGCGCAGTACTGTAATGCTGCTCAGTAAAAAAAAAATAAAAAAATTTACTCATTGTTTGTTGCTACTCATTAATTTAGACTTTTTACTTACATTTCATTGGGCTTTAATTATGAAAATGAGAAAAGTTAATCTCAGGGAGAGCTGGTTCATGAGGAGGGAATGCAGGGATAGCCTTATATGGCTAAATACCTGCAGATATATGCCTTTTCTGCCTGTTTTCCAGCCTGGCATTCTTTAAAGAAATTCTTGTCAAGAAGTTATGCAGCCACATGAGGACAATGCTGTGCCCAAGTCAATATGCCCTGACAAGAGGTACCAGTATGGGCCCTGCTGTAATCCATAGGATGACAGCACTACATCAGTTCAAGGGTTTCATCAAATCTTTCAGCTGATGGAGAGGAACTATTATCTCCTTGTAATTGTGTCATTGGGCACCACTATTATCCTTGGTTCTAGCAGTATCATCTTTTCCAGTGGCATTCCTCTTAGTTTTTTTTTCATTCAGATACATCTTTTGTATTCCTGAGAGTATGTTTTAAAGTGGGTTTTTTTTTCCAATAGCTAGTTGATGACCAGCTCTTGTAAAAATGAGAATGGTACTTCAGGTGAAGTTGTCAGGGGCTGTAGCTAAGGTTCCCTGCAGAAGGTATCATGCTGGGACTGTACTGGAACTTCCACATAATCTCAACTATTTTACAGATCTTCCTGATATGGCAGCCTAAATATCTTTAGCACCAAATGCTGTCCTCTGCCTCTTGCCTCATCTGTTGAGACAATCCTTTCCTTAAAGGCTTGAAAAAGTCTGTCCCTTGGGGATGAATGACCCACAAGTTGGCTTCAGATGCAACTGTCGTGTGAATGGTGAGGTTGAGCCTCATAATACCTGTTGTTTCCAGCCCCTACTCTGTCAAACAGTGGGATTACCCTATTAAAAAGAAACGTCAAGGAGACGGACTCAGCTACTTCAAAATTCTGTAACTTTTCACTGAATTTGAAGCATTAGCCTCACTGCTAACTACCAATTTTAGACTTGCCTAATATAGAAATGAATTTTTCATGCTAATTTTAGGAGTTAAAAAAATAGAGGATGATGCTGTTCACTCACTAAGTGGTGTAGAATTCAAGGCATCCTTTGATAAGTACCTGCGCTGCCTACTTTCTCACTTCCAGATCTTCAACAGAAATCAAGCACAAAAGATTTCCATCCCTAGAAGAGAACTTCTGTTCAAACTTACAAATGATTGAAGACTTTAGGTAAAATTGGAGCCTCTTTGCATTGTAATGCAAATTTCTACCAGTGACTACTATTTCATCTTAATATCATAAATTACAGATGCAGTTAAGACACACCTAATACTTTTAAGGCTGTATTCTGTCAATCAAGTTAACATAGTCGTGTCATGCAGCATGCTTTAAACATCTGAGATTTATTAGTAGTCAATATGTTGTCATGGTTTAGATCCAGCCAGAAGCCGAGTACCGTGTGGCCACTCACGCACACGCCCACACACACACAGTGAGATGGGAAGGAGAATGGGCAGAAAACAATACAAAAAGAATCATCTACCTAGAGCTGCACCCAACTGCCTGCACCAGAGAGCAGCACACCCAGCCAGGCCCACCCCCAACCTTATATAGCAGGCCTGACATCAGTATGGTATGGAATATCCCATTGGCTGTTTCCTGGTCTGTCCTGTCTGTAGCTCCCTCCCACCCTTCTGGTGAAAATTAACCCTATCCTAGATTAACCCAGGACACATATTTTTCTTCCAAAAGTAGTCGCTACTAAAAACAAATGCTCTAGATGTAAATGCTTGGTGATTATTTTAGTTCATTAATAGATGCTGCAACTAATGTAGTGCCCAAGAGCATTAAAATATAAAACTGCTTCTAGTTCATGGAAAGGATAAGAATAACTTTTTGTGAGAGCTACTTTTCCTCTGTTGCATTGCTGAAATATTTATTTATGGCATATTGAAAATGAGGGGTCACTTGTTACGCTCCTTGTCCAGCATCTCTGAAACATTACAGCTTTATGTCCCCTCTCCTAAATCCGTTCTGACTGCTTGCTTTCTGTGTTATGGAGATCCATGTGAAACTGCAGTTTGAATGGTGTAGTTTTTTCTGTTACATAGCACAGAATATTTAGAGGTATCAGCAGCTGAAGATGCAGGTAAAAACTGAGCTTTTTCAATATTTCATTACACACTAACTCTAGCGATACACAAATGTTCCTCTGTGCCTTTGAAATTCACAACTATCTATAAACACCTAAATAGCCATTCTTAATGGTCTTTTCTCAGTCAGTTGAAAAGATGGGATTTTCCAAGTTGTCCATGACCAGGAATGAATTGTTTTAGGCCACCCACCCAAAGGAGGTGGTGGAGCAATAGCAACAGCAATGAATCCTATTTCACTCACAACCAACAAATGGCGATAGCTTGGGAAAGCGCAAGTAAGGGAGAGCGGTGTATCCTATGTAAAATATGGCAATGGAAGGGGCAGAAATACCTTGAGGAAATTAGGAAAGGATGGAAGGAATCTGAGGTCATTCTGTGGGACCAGGCAGGAATATCAGCGTTACGTCTTATAAATCGGACAATTGTCCTTATTTAAAGTGCAGGGATAGAAGCCTGAGAGCACTGAAGAGGTGAACCAGCCTGACAGTGGTGATGACCCTGAATTTAGGTGCAAGCACAGGTGTGACAGAGGGTGAAAGCAGGAGGGGCAGCTCTGCCCTTCACTCCTGCTCCTCAGTGCTTTGTACTGGGCTGTGTGAGGAGAACAGAAATAATGCAGACACACTCTTGGCTGCCCCACACAGCTCTGCAGCTCTGCCCTGGGTGACATAATCTATTTTCAATAAACTCTAGTCTGTTGTTACATGACAAAGAATGAAAGAACACTACATTGAGGGACAATTAAGTGGAACATAAGCACATCCTTAATGGATTCCCTGAACAGGGCTGCTTTACTTAGACCACATCAGTAAATTCTTTTTTTTTTTTTCATATATTTTAAGAAAAAAAACAACCTACAACACGAGTTTGATATAGAAAGGCATTCTTCTATGTGATTATCACATTTGTGCTTAATGTGTTTATAGGATTATTTTAACCACCAAGTATATTCAAAAGAATGAATGGAGTTTTGAGACCTTGACAGTGAAAGAAGAATAATTTACAGGAGGGAATGGCTTGCAGCAGGTACATACTTCACAGAAAGAATCTGTCTCTGAAGTATTGACTGGAAAAGAATGAACTGATTATTGTGAGGGCAATCAAGTAGTACAGGGACAGAGAAAACAAGTCCGTAGGAGAAGATTTCTATTAGTTTTGGAATGAAGAACTGGAATTGCAGTAGAAATAGACATGAATGTATAGAGTAATTATCTAGGGTAAAAAAAAGTTTATGTCAGCCTCTGTGAATCTAAGGCTGACCTCATCTTTCAAGGCAAGGACAGCTATAAATTTTAGTTTTTTTCAGCTTTTTCACCTGACAAAAAGACACATGTTGACTTAACAGGTAGACATCTGTGCAATATAGACATTTTTAACAAAGAAATTGGAAGAATAATGAAAAATAAAAAGCCAAGTTCTAGAAACTAAAAATACATTAACTGGAAGGAGGAAACTTTCAGAAACTCTAATCCTGGGAGAAGAATCGGGAATAGTCTATAGCAACACTCAAACCTGAAAACCTTGACCAAGAAGGCTGTAGGATATGCCAATTGTCAGTGATGTGCCACAGAATTCAGAAATGCAGAGATACAGAATATTCTTTAGGTTCTTACCTGAAGTGATACTGATGTTTAAAGGAAAGAAAAGGGTGCCAGAGAAGCCCAGAACCAGCATAAAGGAATCATTGAAACATAGGTGGAAAATAAGCACAGCACCTACTAAAACTTGTAGTTAATTCATGTAATATGTGCCAAGTGTCAAGATACACACTTGAGCTGGACAAGTAGCACAGCTCACCCAGACTGTTTCAAGCCGTACTGGAGATGCATAGTTGTAATTAGCCAGTGTTGTGCTAGTCCTTGTAGGCTGTGTCTGTCCTGTCTGCCTGGATTTGTACTGTAATATTTTTTCCTAGTTTCAGCTGATCTTGGTTATATAACTGTTCTCTCCAGTGCAAATTATGATTTCAGATGATAGTTGTCCATCTTGGCTGTATATGGAATGTGTAAGTCTTGATGAATGATATTCTATTGTTTGTATTTCCGATGTTTAAATTTAGACCAACTAGGTAAAATACAAAGGGAGTACAACAGGTAATTTTATCTGCCCTTTACTCTCTGATTCTTCTTACATCATAAGGTAAGTTAAAATTTTGCTTCGGTTCAAATACACTTTTTTTTTTTTTCCCCAGCTTTTAATAATTATTAATGTTAAAACTGAAGAAATTCATTTATAAGGGCTCCTGCAAACAAGGTTCCTATATTTTCCATATAAGTACACTCTAGTAATTTTACCTTGACTTTTTTTAATAAGCAAACTATAAGAATACAGTAAAAGTTAGCTTTCACTAGCCAGTTTGGTTTGATTTTCACTTAAAAATGCCACACGGAGCAATTTGCATATGACTCATCATTACAATAATAGACTGAATGAACATCACTTGATTGATGACCTCATTCAATCAAACCTTCCCCAAAAGGTCCCCATGAACCTCAGTTCATAGTTTGGTCAAAGACCTTGGATTGTAAGAAACGTTTTTTACCTTATTGATTAACAGTTGTATCATTAAAGTGAGATTCTCGAAAATGCTCAGCCATGGCTTGGCTCTTCTTCAACTGAAATTCTCTGTAAGACTTACACTGATATCAATGAGATAGGAGGTAGGTAAATACAAAAGAGTTTTTTGCAAGTTCTAGTGACGTATCTGTCAGAGCAAGTTTGTCTGATTCTCTTGCCATGAACATTATGCAGTAGAGTAGATACAAAAGGTGCAGACATCCAAGCAGCAGGACCAGCTTCAGGCAAAGTTATTTGTTGCTTAGCACAGCAGCTGGCCAAGGGCAGGTGACAAAAGGGCCATGGCTTCCCTTGCTTGCTTCATCCATTGCAGGGGCTGAGAGAGCCAGCTTGCTCTCCTGTCAGATATGGGGAGAGTTCCCTCCTTCCTGTTCCTTTATCTTTTATCTTCTTGTGGCAAAAACTATGCCGCCCACAGGCCCAGAGCTTTGCCTTCAGGACTGGAAGAGTTCAGCTATAGATGGCTGCAACAGCACATCAAGTACCAAAAGAACCCTCTTCTAATTGGTATTTTATTCACAGTGCATTCCTTTGCTGCTCCCACTGTTCCAAACATTTTTTTTCTTTCTTTAATTGCTTCTGATTTCAGAAGTTGGGTTTTTTTTAAAAAAAATAAAAATGTTAATTGATTTTTTATCTTCATATTCAGTTAAATTCCAGCGCACTTTCAGACAGCTGCAGCTTGATTTTGCCCATGGCCATGTGTTAAACCCCACACTCAGGCAGTTTTTCTTAAAGGTGCAGTGACACTTTCTCACTATTTGATTTATATAGCTAGAAGCTGCAAAATGTGCAGCAGAAAAAAACAATCCCTGAACCAATTTTTGGCTAGAGGACAAAATTGCCCGGCTGAAAAGAATTTTCTTAGGCATGGGAATAGAAAGAAAACTATTGTACCCACTTATAAACAGATATTTATTGAAAAAAATAATTTTTGTTCTATGTTTTTATTCATCCAGGAAAAGGATTCTGTGGGAAGGGAAAAGTTTCAAGTAAAGCTGTGTATAATGCTTACGCAGTGTAATTCAGCAACTCAAGTAATTTTACCAGAGAAGACTTGATAGTTAAAATTAGATAAAATAGATTCTGTTGTATTCATTCAAACAGTATTGTGCAATAGACTCCATTATGGACTGTCGATTAACTTCTAATTTAAGTCCAACACTGAGCCAAATCAGAAAAAGATCCATAGCCTGCAGTATGTCTTGAAGGAACGTTACACATACATTTTGAGAAAGTCTTTACAAACTGTTATCTATAAGAAGTAGCAATATGTTTGTTATTGTTTTCACTGGTAAATTTTGTCACACCGACCTTAAAGATCATAATGCCCAAGGCCAGTATTTTGCTATTTTATCTTTTAATGCCCCCATTCCAAAAGAAATAATTATGCAGATTTTATTTTTCTTTTTTTTTCAGCTGGGCAGGCCGATGAGTTATTTGGCAACATAAAATGTAGAAGAGGAAGATAAAAGCTAAAAAGGAACCTTAATCATTTGACTACCACCTGTCAAAATAGATTGTTATTTTTTCCCTGTTGTTTTAGACTTCCCAAGATTAACATATTATGAATACATAGATATAAGATTATACATGTCAGTCTATGATAATGCTGAGACTCTGTTTTCAGGTAACTTCCATCACAGTAAACAATGTTTTGCTTAAAGCATATTGCTCTTCTGTTGCAGAGGTTAGTCCTGAACAAAATGTTTCCATGTTTTAAAATTAAGCTTTAATTCATGTCACTGCAATAACTTCTGCAGCTCATTTATGTCTTGTTAATTTTGTTTCTTCATTGGTACTTCGATCTTGATTGAGAAATCTCCACATGATTTCAAAATTTGTTCTTATTTTGCAGTGTTGTCCGACTTCCTGTGAAGTCTTTATGTTGCTTTAAACAGGAACTGCTGCCCATAGGCAAGAGAGGGTGCAACAGCTTATTTCTACCAAGGAATCTCAACCTGTGTGAAGCATCTATATTCTTACTTCCAGAACCATGGGTAGTGAGGTAGTGATCTAAACAATTTATATTCTAAATCACAAGCTTGAAATACGAAGGTATGCTTTCCTCTTTCTCAAAAACTGAGCACTAAAGTCAAGGCTGGAATGATACTACTGAGAACTGCAGCTCTGTATTCACCCACACATCTTTAGAAGAGACAAAAGCTAGCTTTATCTTCTTCCATCTTTTCACTTTCTGGATTGAGTAAAAACATGAAGTGATAATTCTTTGTGAAGGCCTATGTGATTTGTGATGTCGGTCGACTCTGGACATCAGCTAGGCATCCACACAGCTGTTCCCTCCTTCACATCCCCTGTTCAATTAGCAGAGAGAGTAGGAAAAGAAGTGAGAAAACTTATTTAAGGGCACTTTAATAGGTGATAAAGACAATTAAATAGGTGGAGGAAAGAGGAAAAAAAACAAGTGATGGAAAGACAATCTCTCACCATGTTCCACAAACAAACCAATGACCAGCCAATCTTCACGCAATGAGCCTCTTGGAAACCAGAAAACTTCCACCTCCTTTTTCTTCTACTCCAGATTTTATTTCTTAACATGGCATAGATTAACCCTTTAGCCTATTCCGTTCAGCTCTCCCAACTGTGTGCCTTCCCAGCTTCTTCTGCATCCCCAGCCTGCTCACTTCTGGAGGGTAGGTGCAGGTAGAGAAACAGAAAACCTTGATGCTGTGCAAGCATTGCTCAGCAATAGCCAAAACATTGGTGTATTAACACTATTTCAGCTGCAAATTCAAAATACAGCACCATATGAGTTGCTATGAACAAAGTTAACTCCATCTCATTAGACCCAGTGCGATCTCCACTCTGGATCGTTGTATCTTTTGCATCATATTCCAGTCTTAACACTAACCAAAACATCCAAATCAGCCACTACCTCTCTTTCTGTCCTTTGAGATATACACAGATATCATTCCTTTAGTTAACAGTCTATCCCCATCAAATGTTCAACAAATGTTCATCCAAGAAAGTTCACTAAAATCTCTGCTCAAATGTCCATAACAGTCTGATCAGTTCATTTAATCAAGGACTTCAGCTCCATCTGTTATAGTGGTTGCTTAGGAGAGGAGAGGCAATGTGTTCAGTTGGGTTATTAGGCACCAAAGCTGGCTTGGGTTGGATCATCACTGCACTTGTCTGGTCTCTTGTGGCATTCACCTTCCATTGTTTCAGGTGGTTTCTGCAGTAGTAGAGTAGTGAGTGTTATGATTACATACTTGAAAAGCTTATCTAAAAGGACAAAGACACCACACATGTTCAGAGAAAATATTTAACTAATGGCAACGAGGAAGCTGTGGGAGACAATCCTCATCTTCTTCTTTCAGCGTTACCAATAAGAGCGCAGAAAACAATGAGGGAGAAGAGGCACAGATGTGGTCTCTTAAAGTATATGTAATTTCAGCCCTGCAAAACAAAATCTTGGTGTTATTTTCTTCCCTCCTTCCTCCCCTGCCACCTTCCCTCTGTCCTTCCAGCCATCCTTCCCTCCTTCCTCTCATCCTTCCTTCCTTCTCTCACTTTTTCCCTCTCTCCCTTTATGTCTCTTCAATTTAAGGAGTTTACAACTTTTTCCAGCTTCTGAAATATTTAATCTCCTGATATGTAAATTCCTTATGCAGTTTATAGAATTTACAGGCTCTTCAATCCTAAAGATAGAGAAGCAGAGCTTGTAAATTTTTATAAACTAGTGAGTATATATTTCACTATCTATATTTAGATGTGCATTTATACAGTTACAGACATTTTCTGCAGTTGCAAAAGGCAGAGGTCCAAGCAGAACTCTGTCTTTATCTGAAGTCTTCCATATTTTGATTAGTTGATCACTTTAGGTAAGGTCAGGTTGCAGATATAGCCTCCAATCTTGAAATTTTTATACTTTCTACTTTTCTCACAGTAACTTTTTTTATTTTTATCTACACTTCTATCCTTCTGAAATGAAGTAATTCCGTTTTGTATGGGAAAATTCTGGCATATAGACACCTGGGAGAGACTTACACAGAAGGAAAAGATACACCGCCTATTCTTTTAAGTTTGATACTAATTCCATAGCTCACTAGTTGATACCTTTCCTAAATTTGTTGAGACATACAAAATCTACTACCACTACGACTTCTCAGGTTGGGGAATGCCTCAGTTTCTTGCCTGCTTGAGTTTCTTCTGTTTAACAGAAATTCTTTCCTTCCTCTTACTGAAGTGTTTTTTGCTTTGGTATTGTTCTTCTATTTCACTTGTTTTCTTTCACTCAGCATTACTCCATATCCAAAGGTAACTGCTTAATATGGGGTGTCAAAGAGCTTCTGTTTGAAATTATCAATTAAATAAAACCATCAGCTCTTCCAGTGGTGGTTTGGTTTGATCATCAAAAAGAACTGCTCCAAAGCGAGATATGTCAATTTGTTTTCCCTCTTATCAGTTTGAAAGCATGATTATGGTAGGAAAGAGGAGGCAAGTGCATTCATAATAACTAACCACATCATTTTTTCTTTTGATTAAGTTTAACTCAAAATGTCTCTATTCTACTTCTCTAGAATCAGATAGAGTAAACAGAAAATTGTGGATAGTAGAAAACATAGATCAATCCATGTTTCATACAGGGAAGGATGGATTACAAAGCACCTTTATTAGCAAAAGATCAGCCACCTGATATTCCAAATCTAGTAACTCAGAGCATAGGTCTCCTTGCATTTGTTGAATTAAGTGTGCCTCTACAGGGACTGATTGCTCTAACCATACAAATCAAAGCTGGACTTCATCACCTGAACGAAATGAGGCTGACTCAGTTAATTTCCAAGTCTAGAAGGAGTTAAGTTTAATTGTTACCTATTAACCTTGACTAATGCTTTATAGGACGATCAAAAATATGCATTGTAGTGCCTTATATTTTCACTGTCCTTGCAGTTTGAAATATAGATGTACTCTAAATCCCATTGACTTTCAGTACAATGTATCCTCCTGAGTCTGTTACGTTTTGCTGACCTGAGCCATGCATTTCTACAAGACCTTTTGTATTTTTTTTCCTTAAAGAACAACTTAGAAAACTACTGGAAAATTAAGAATAAAATCCCCTGTATTAAAACTATACAACCTACTGCACAGGAGTACTTATATGTGGTGACAGAGTTCAGAGTAGATCAAAATTTCCTTTCTTTGGCCAAATACCTTGTATACCAGATGTCAGGGTTTAACCCCAGCCAGCAACTCTCACACAGCCGCTCACTCACATCCCCCTGGTGGGATGAGGGAGAGAATTAGAAGGGTAAAAGTGAGAAAACTCATGGGTTGAGATACAGACAGTTTAATAGGTAAATCAAAAGCCGTACACAAGCAAATCAAATCAAGGAATTAATTCACTGTTTCTCATGGACAGGCAGGTGTTCGGCCATCTCTAGGAGAGAGCTCTGTCACACACAGTGCTTCTTTAGGAAGACAAACACCATCACTCCAAACATCCCCCCCCCTTTCCTTATTCTTCCTCCAGTTTTATGTGCTGAACATGACTTCATATGATTTTTTGGTTGTGCTTTCTTATAAAAAAGTCACAACAAACAGTGGCTTATTTAATTATTAAAAAGGTCAAAAATCTGGGGGACAAACAAGGTGCTAAACTTCCATAAACAATTCTAGGAACAAATCCAGTCTATACTCTTTTAACTCACTAGCATTAATAGTGTTTTAAAACTAGGACATATTCTTCCTAAAACTCAGGTGCTGCCCGCACAGTGCTAACACATTTTAAAGAAATAATTTCTCTCTATGTAAATATTGAGGAGAAGATAAAAACATAAGCCTGCATTATCCTCCCATACTAAAATAACATTCTGGTTTTCAAGTCCAAGAAGAGGACAAAAACATGCTGAAGTTTAACCATACATGTGCTCTGACAGAAAATCTATAACCAGAGTGGGCACTTCCTCAGCGGAATTTTCAATTCCTTCTCTTGCCCAAGAAATAAATTCCCTAAAATTTCTTTAGTGGGATCTTTGAGTAGACGGTTTAATAGGTTTTGACAGCAATTCAATAGCTATATCTGAAAGGCTTGTTGTTTGAAATTATTTCTTGGTGTGTGACAAGAGATTAATTTAAAATTCATTTAAGAGGACAATACTCAGTCCCATTTCAGGAGCTGAATCACTTCTTATACTGTACTTCCTCCATAATTGCAGGTAGTCAATCAACATCTGAATCAATGTCAAAAAACAAGGTCAGAGTAGTCACTGAAGTATTTCAGGTAGTCTCAGATGGCAAATACCGCAGAAAACATAAAATATATATACAACAAAATAAATAGATAATGTGAAAGGTTCCAGATTTTCCACTATCTTGTCACAATATGGATACTCTGAAATGTCTTAAAGATAACATTGAATTCTGAATAGTGTAGATTAGTGCATATAACAAAGGCATTTCTGAGAACTTTTCCCTCAACTTACAGATACCTTACTTCTGGCTTACTCCCCTAACTTATAGATAGTGTGTGCTCAAGTTTTTTTCCAAGGGAATATGTTGACCTAGTAATTGGGACAACATTGTCCCACTGCAATTTACCATTAGAAAGCTTTCTGACCCATGATGTAGGCAAGAGTGTTATCTTCAGAGCTCCTCTGATCTGCTGCTTCTTTATTCTGTAAAAATATTCTCCATCCTCCTCTTCCTCCATTCCTTTGTCTCTTCTTCACAGTGCAACCTGAAACACCATGTCATCACATTATAAATATGCTCCCATGTGACAAATGCAGCACATAAAATTCAATTAATCCAACACACCCAGAAAGTGACATGCTACCATGACATGGAAGCTGAAAGTCATGGCCTTCATAAGTCCAAATACTTCAAATTTGTCCAGACAATAGAAAATCCTGAAGAAAAATATTTTGGTGATTCATTCTTAATTACGTAGCCAGTTAATATTGTGCACCGGTTTGCAGTTGGTGGGCACACTGTCTTGCAAGGGATTCTAAAACACACAGAGAGAATGAATAAATTTATTTTGCCATAGGCATTGGTTCTTCTTTTAAGGACATTGATTCTGATACAAATCAACAAACTGATTTTCCCAATAATTCTATCCACCCGCCTTCCTTGTCAGGAACCAGCTCATAGCACTATCTGTCCAGGTTAGAAGACTATGCAGTGTCTGTCAAAAGGGATTCAAATTCTTTGGTGGTTTGCTGAGCTGTGACAAGTGAACTTGAAAATTATTGATGACAGGTCACCTATAAAAAATACGTAAAGTAGTATTTTGTTTTCAGAATTTAATTTAAATAAATTACATTTTTTCCAAATATGTCTTGGAAGGTTGATCTTTTTTGTAAGCTCTGCAATGTTTTTGGTTGGTTGGGTTTTTTTTGAGCAGAAGGAACAGATACATCTCTACATTAAAAAAATAAACCCCAAAAATAAACAAGTTCTATAACTGAAGCTTCTCCAAAATGTTTTTCATTCTTATATTTAAGTTGAACAGAAAAAGAAAAAATATCAAATAGGTTTCCTCATTTTAAATGTTCTTAAATGAAAGCTGTACATTTCTGTACACTATACTCTGCATACTTCTGTTGAGTGTAATGCTCTTCTCTGCCACTTTCACATTTCATTTAAAGAAATTGCCACAGAATAAGAATCCCTCTAAGAATCTCTATGGAGACTTCTAACGATTGCAGAAACAGTAGTTGTCAATCTCCGAATGAGAATCTTTATGAAAAAACAGTGTCAGAAATGTGGTTCAGAATGGATCGTGGTCAAGCTGAAGAGCAAATATTTCTTTGCCTTCTTAGCCAGCCACTGGTGATTTGAATGTGCAGCAGAGACTTGAGCTGCCAGAACAGCTATTAAAGACAGAATACGTTCTAGTGCCAAAAGGATGTTGCACAAATAAACATAGAGACCTTTTCTGGGTTTTAGTATTTTTTTCACACTAAATATCTGTTTCTAACTCTTTTTTTTTCCTCAGTAGGCAACAACATTATCCCACAAACAGAACATGAAATTTGTAATTAAAATATGCTAGCATTTTCATCTATCATTGAATATAGTTGAATGACCTTGAGTAAATTCTTTTTGTCTGATTCACTGCCCAGCTGAGTCACCAGAGGGAGTCTTGCTGAGTTGGACAGGCATTGGATCAGACCACTACTTTTTTATGCTTCAGTTTTTCTGCATCTGATAGTGATACATATTCAGTGAAGAATCCCAAAATCTAGCATATGTGACGAGATAAAATACCTCATTTGCTGACACAAAATAATATTATCATCAACAGTTCAGAACTTAATCATGTGTCTCTGAATTGCCCAGCAGGCTGTATTCCACCTCTTTATTTCTTTAGTTGTAATAGGTTGGAAAAGTCATGGCTAAGAGAATTCTAAAGCATTTGAGCAATTAAAAGCTTGTCTTCTTTTGTGCTTGGCCTCAAGCAACATGAATCAACTCAATTCTTCTTATATAATTGATTTCCAGTGTGCTGCCTTGAAATGTTCCCTGGGATGCTCATATATAGACTGTAAAACAGTTTTCATACTGCTGAAATGCAGTCACTTCTTTGTTGGAAAGTGTAACTGCTTGATAGTAACTAACAGTGCTACAGGTCTCTTAATAGTTTTACCTCTTGAGTCTACAAGGCAAAAACCAACAGAATGAGAAAAAAAAATAGGATACTATTTAATAGACCTTAATGTTTATCTATATCCACATAGGAAGTCTTAAACCAGCTTTCTCTTTTTTGTTTTAGGTATTTTCAGCAACATAAAGCTATATCAACCATGATATTTACTTGATTTTGAAA
Source organism: Baryphthengus martii (assembly GCA_013396935.1). Taxonomy (NCBI): domain Eukaryota; kingdom Metazoa; phylum Chordata; class Aves; order Coraciiformes; family Momotidae; genus Baryphthengus; species Baryphthengus martii. The sequence continues at coordinate 63,988 of VWZK01007901.1, read as the reverse complement.
GGTCAAGCAGGACATTTGGGCTACAATCTCCAAGAATTCCAGCTCCTATCTTAACTCTAGATCTTTCCTTCCGCTGTTATCTGATTGCAACTTAGTCGTGAGTTGTTGCCTGCTGAGGGGGCTTAAAACACAACAGAAGGTTTCTCCAGCACAGAATCATATAATGTTAGGGGTTGGAAAGGAGCTCAAAAGATCATCTAGTCCAACCCCTCTACCAGAGCAGGATCACCTAAAGGTGACACAGGAACGTGTCCAGGTGGGTTTTGAATGTCTCCAAAGAAGGAGACTCCACAACCCCTCTGGGTACCCTGTTCCAGTGCTCTGTCACCCTCACCATGAAAAAGTTTTTCCTTATGTTTATGTGGAATATCCTATGCTCCAGCTTGCACCTGTTGCCCCTTGGTCTATCATTGGACATCACCGAGAGGAGCCTGGCTCCGTCCTCCTGACAGTCTCCCTTTACATATTTATAAACATTAATAAGGTCACCCCTCAGTCTCCTCTTCTCCAAGCTAAAGAGATGCGGCTCCCTCCACCTCTCCTCATAAGGGAGATGTTCCACTCCCTTCATCGTCTTTGTGACTCTGCGCTGGACTCTTGAGCAGTTCCCTGTCCTTTCTGAACTGAGGGGCCCAGAACTGGACACATGTCTTTCTTATGCTGGGGACCTCAGAGCTGAACACAATATCCCAGGTGGAGTCTCAAGAGTGGAGCAGAAGCGGGGAATCCCTTCCCTCGACCTGCTGGTCAAGCTTCTCTTGATGCATCCCAGATGATCTTGGTTTTCCGGGCTGTGAGCGCACATTGCTGGCTTAAATTCAGTTTTACATCCACCAACACCCCTAAGTCATTCTCTGCAGGGCTTCTCTCAATGTACTTATGGCTCAGCCTGTATTTATGCTTGGGATTGCCTTGGCCCATGTGCAGGCCCTTGCATTTGGTCTTGTTGAACCTCCTGAGGTTTACATGGGCCCAAATCACAAACCTGTCAAGCATCCCTTCCCTCCAGCGTGACGAATCCCATTTTATTTCCATGTAAGTTGCAGAGTCAAAGGAAAATTTGTAACAAAAATCACAGGGTCTCTTTGAGCAATACCGCAGTCCTCATGGATAGACTGAAAAAATTTGTAGTAACTCCCAGGCCTCTGAAATTTATGTCAGTTGTTGGCCATCGACTGCTGATCCTTTCTAATTATTGATTTGTCACAGTAACTTCTGTAAAAACGTGGTGAAATGTGTTGAAAATGCGTTCACATACTTCATGCTGAGAAATTGGACGATATGAAGAAATCTTAATATGATTAGCTGTAAGAATGAAGTTCCTCAGACACCATGGATCTGTATTTACCCATTAAAAATCACCTCTGAAAAAAATGTGAACCCATGCATAACCCTTTCAAATTCATATGAAATGATATGTCCACTACTCTGGTCTACATCCTCATCAATATCTTTGGTGATTTATTCACTGGTCATGAATCCAGTAATTTATTCCAGCCATTACAATAATAGGACTCCTAATAAGTTCTTGAGAGTGCAAAAGTATTTTGAATGGATTTAGAAACTTGAGTTAAGATATTTAATTTAAACTTCTTTCATAGGAAAGTGTATAAATGTAATTAGTGAGTTTAAATGAGCTTTATTGATCACTAGAAAGCTTTTCTACTACTAGATGTCATTTGCAAATATGGAAGGAAACACTGGGTATAGATTTCCCTGCTCAAATAATTGAATGAATTAAGATTATTTACAGCAATCAACACTAACTGGATTCTGTTAATAATGAAGAAAGAGTCTGAGATGATGTCAGGAGTTATCTCCATTTTCAGCTGCTGAATTTGACCAAGCTCTATGATCTAGTTTCTTTCCTAACTCTGTAGTGTAGATACACAAGTACTCTTGCAATTGCTTGTCCAGAGTTTCCTTTTCAGTGAGAAAGTCCTGCTTTTAATACTGTGATTAGCCATTGCCTTGCAGGCAAGTTTACAGCAGATGTGATATTTTAATGCATAGACCACTTCCACATATTCCAGTAATAGCACTGAGCTAGGAATTAGAGGAATATTCCCAATTCTGCTCACTCAGTTCCCTCCATCATCTCAGGCAAGCAACTGACTTTCATTTTGTCTTGGTTTGTTTATATAAAATGTAGGGATAGTAAAACTTACCTACCTTAGTGCAGTGATTCCAGACAGTTCTGTCCATCTGTATCAAAACATGATAAATTTAAATGTTTACCTGTCTCAAAAGATGAAAGTGAGAGCTTCATCACATAATTCTTCCAGAATTGTTCAATTAAGGATAGTTTTCTACAGCAATATATTGCTTTTGAGTAGGGAAAAAAGTGGAATCTGAATGTGGAAAAGGTTGTTCAGTAAAGGCAAGACATGGGCACAATACTGCTCCCTGAAAGGCATAATTCACTTAAAATCGTGAAGTCTTCCTGTGGTTCTGTACAATCACACCGTATTTCTGTAAAAAAACCCCACAACTGTAGCTGAGAACAAGTTACCTATCAACCTTTCCATACCTGGCCCCCACATCTTGTATGATGAAAAGGAAACTCTCTGAGGTGGAGGATTTCTTTCAGGTTGTCCTTAGTTTGGAAGTGCCTGAATCGAAGTCATAGTCCATGTTCTGGGACTGTTCCCTATTATCTACTTTACATTACGCGATAACTGGAACAAATACAAGGAGATAACCCTGATGACTGGTGAATGGGAACAGTAAAGCCTGGGTTTAATTTCTCTAAGGCAACAGCAGCCTAGAACCCAGATTTTCTCTTCCTGTAGTGTGTACACGGTCAATGCAGTTTTTCAGCAAAAAAAAACCCAACAAAATCTGAGTGATTTAAACAAGGAGCTCTTTAAAGTTCTCTCTTCAAGACTTCAAGCTCTGAGTCCTGAGGAGGATGAAGGCATCTAATGCATACCCTTGAGTTAGATGCCAAAACTTCAGAAAGGGAGTCTGAACACCTGCAATGTGTAGTTTTTGCCTTTTTACCCTTTTCCTGTCGTAGGTACTTTCCACTCAAAATTTTGGTATTCTTTTTGCAGATGTTAGAGTAGTAAGCATCATTCTGTCTCAGCTGATTGTGTAAGAAAACGTCTTGGATATCCGGTTGTGGCTTAGAACCTTTGTTTTAGATCTGGTAAACTCAAAATTACAAGCATAAAAGAAGACATCAAACTAAGAAGCAGATATGTAGAGTTTAATTGATTTTAGCTTTTATGTTTTATTAAATAGGAAGCAGCTTTCATGTTCCTATCTACTACCTCTTCATGGGTTTCTGATACATATAAAATACTCTGTTTCGAGGCATAAAGCAAAGGTGGCAGCTCCAGATTTCTTGGGGCTGTGAAAGGGCTGCCAGGAGAAGGTGAGGGCCAGCAAGAGAATTCAGGGCTAGCACCTTTCCTGGGGGAGAAATCATGAGGTGTTTTCAATTTTGGTGGTTTTTGCTTCTGAGACCGAATAAAGCTCGTTGTGTCAATAACATGTTTTGAGGCCTAAAGCAAAGGTGGCTGCTCCAGTTTTCTTGGGACTGTGAAAGGGGTGCCAGGAGAAGGTAAGAACCAGCAAGAGATCTTGAGCAATATGCTTCAAGTTTTTTATGTTTTGACTGTTTTCAGCTATTATCCTGGTAAAGAACTGCCCCTCCGAATACTGAACCACAATGACTCTACTTTCCTTAGCTGCTGAACATTGATCTTTTAGATCTGTGACCGCATTAGGTCCGTGGACTGACTCATGATAAATGGGCCACAGATTGCAAAAAGCACTGTTCTAAAATCTCAATCCCTTTCTTGTAGTCATGAGGTAATGAAATGTTAGGACTATAATGGGATTATTAAATCCATACTGAAATGGCTTAGTTGTACCTTCTTAAGTCTCTTGGTACTACTGTGTAATTGAAGTAGTATGATTTTATTTTTAAGAGTTTATTAGTATGCCTGAAACCTTAACTGAATATTCAGCAGAATCTTTTCAACTTTATTTAAAGAATAAATATACATGGGGAGTTTTTGTTAAAGGAAGCTTCCTTTTATGTAGGGGTGGGCTGAAACTGTTTCAATATACCTCAACATGTTAGGTATTAGAGGAAAGGCTAACTGATCTGAGTTTTGTGGTAAATTCACATCATAGAGAGAGCTTTTATGAAAAGTAGTAGTCTTAGACATCTTTATTTTTGATACTTTCTCTTTTTTTTTCCCTTCAACTCAAAATGTTTGCAGTATGGGTCATTTTAATGAGACTCCCTGTTAGCTTTTGAACTCCTGTGTCCTTTTGCATGGTTACCATCTTTTAATTTAATACACAGAGCACAGACATCTGTGCCGCTGGATTTTTGTGAATTGAGAGCCATCACAACAGTATTTAATGTCCATATTTTTGTGAATGTAGCTGGATTTAAATCTGGTAGAGATAAAATTATTCTTCTCCGTCAACCCTCCTGTACCAGAGACAGAATCTGCATAACAAAAAAGTTGAGAGAAATTTTCAGTTGGCTTTTAAAAACTGCTGAAGAACTAGAGGTAGAACCATGAGTAGATGAGATTTTTGCAGTGACAAAGGTTCTTCAATTTCCTAATTCCTGTTCAATCTGCCATTGTCTCTGTTATTTTTAACATCTATCCACAAATTCTGTTTCAGAGACTCTTCCTACCATAATGCATGGCCTCTGTTGCGCAGTCTCACCCTTTTTCTTCACTAGTATATGTATCTCTCCTTATACTTCCTTCACTCAGTTTACCAAGGTAATTCTGATGCTTCAGGAACTCTTATGCTTCCTCCTCTATGCATTCGTGTCAATTTTTTCTAGCTTTCCCAGTAAGCACTTACTCTTATCTTTATTTTCACAGTCATCTTCCAGCAGCAAGTCCTTAATTTCTCCAGTTCTTGGAGCAGATAAGGTGTTTATCCAGCATCTTACTCCTACGAAATATGCAGCAGAAAGCTATGACTGTGGAACTGAATAAAGTGCTCTGAACATGGTGAAAGCACAAATAGTGCAGAGGATAGTGGGTAAATAATGTGGTTTTCTACTGCTTGCTGTCAAAGTGAAGTGGCTTTGTGGGTCAGCTCCAGTGAGGTGGCCGAATGAGGTAAACCGAAAAGTCATAAATAAAAGGAAAAGGACTGAAAATGTCACATGATGCAAATGAACTCTTATTTCCTTGCAAATATGTGCGTAGTGTTACTGGATCGGAGTGGAAAAAAAATGAAACAATGAAGATTCTTCTTCCACAACTAGTGAAAGGACCAAGTGAGCTGACATGAATATCATATCATTAATAATGTGTAATATATAACACTGAGAAGACATACACAGTACACTAGAATCCTGGAGAAATTGTACTGCAAGTAGTAGGAAGCCACAGAGCCTTCTAGTGGCATGTATGCAAACAGGAAAAAGATTCCGCTAGACTACTTTAAATTTACCATAAAAGCTGATGCTTTTAACTCCTAGTTGAGAAAGGTACTTCTGCTACCTACCCCTGAGTGCACAAGTTAAGGCTGCCACTTTGAACCTAGCCTGGATAGGATGCCCACAAATTTCTCCCATCAAGGAAACTGAACAACTGTTTGAGACTACTCCTGCAGGCAGGAATAGTCTGAGGAAGACTAAAAGTATCCCAGTAAGATAAGGCATCTGTAATATTCACTTTATGGTCTATCAAATCTGTACAGTACATCTCATTACAGCCTCATGAGCTAGTGGTAATTTATCATTATTTTTTTAGCTGTTTGGGTCAATGCTTTGATCTGAAACTTTTTAACACACTGGTGTTAAAACTCCTTGCAAGTTACTGAGATTTCTAAACTTCATATCTAAAAATTTCACATTTAATTTTTAGATTTTTTTCTTTGATAGAAAAAATGCTTTTTATCCTTATTGGTACTTGCAATCTTTACCAAACAATTTGGAAAATAATAGTTCTTTGAGTAAAGAATTGAAACAAATTTAATATGTTGCCTGTCTGCAGTGCTCTACTAGAATATTTCTTCTTCTAACTATTTTTTTTCTGACAGATTCAAGTACTGAAAGAGTGTATAGGAAGTAAGGGGGCTCAGCTCAAGTCTGGGATGAAAGGTAACAAAACAGAAATGAATATAGCTTGAAATCAGGTTTTGTAGTGCTCATTTTTCTTGGATGTGTAAGGAAAGCTGACAGGCAGAATTGCTTGCCTCACAGATCACTGAGTGAACCTTGATGAGATAGACATGTGAAGGAACATATACAAAACAAACTTTAATGATTGGCTTACCACATTTTATTTGAGCTAACATGAAAGGTACACAACAGCTTTAGGGTAGGTAAATAACATTCCATACCGTGTTCTTCATTTTAGCAAATTCTGATGGATAACTGAGTGACTGAGTAAAGCAGCAATAACAGACAATGACATTTTATGCCAGGTTATGAGTCCAAAACAACCCTTCACTGATACATGTTAGAGTAACGCTTTATTACATACCTTGCAGAAGGTATTGTCTTCTCCTTCATTTCTTAGTAAAGAAATATCAGCAGGCTCTCTCTTTCATGCAGCCTCAGTATCACTAGCAATAGTTGAATGAAGCTGGAAAGCAAATTACTTTCTTTCCCCTTGTGGCAATCCTTTGAGAACAGTGACAGAGAAGAAAAGTACGATAACTTGTACACCACCTGTTTTATCTTGCATAAAAATCAGGAAGGCTGTCAAATAGCTCTCTTCCTCTGCGGTAGAAGCATGTAGGAAAATTGTGTTTGTACATTAAGGAGGAAGATGTGAGAAGATTTCACAGACTAATTACAGACCGATTAGATACTTGGATAGAAGAAATAATAGACATATAATGACTAAGAAAACTTCAGCATTCAAACAGTGACTTCTTTTGTTCATATTCAAGTTAATTATGCATTTTGTATGGAGAAAAATTTTAATTTCATAGTTACTGAGTGGTCAGACACCCCATGAAGCAGGTATCAAGAGCTGTGTGAAGCACTGAAACATCTGTGTGCTCATCTTGGGTAGTATAAATCAAGCTCTAGCCTTTGAAATGATATTTGATTAATAGAAAACAGAAACTGAGGAAGTTATAACTGTTAAAAGTAATTATGAATTATAGCCTCACTGTAAAAGCTTGAGTCATGCAGATCAGTTGCACATGCTTAGCTTTAATCCCCTGATGTCAATGAGACTACTCAAGTACTTAATATGTAATACTTAAAGTGTGAACAGGGCAATAAATCAATTTCATTTTTTTTAACATACAACAACCACAAGGTATTTTACCAAATCCAATTGAATATGAAGCAAGTCTAAGGCTTCCAATACTGTAGTTTACATGTCTTATATAAAACTTTTTCCATATTTAGAAATGCAAGCCACAGACTGTTTCTGCAAAATCACAAAATGTATAGTCATCTCTGTTGAGACTGCATAGATTCCTTAGTACACTTTGTCTTTATCATACCTGCATAATCCTTAGGCACCTTTAAATTCAAACATGCCAGAGACCTGGACAAAAAAAAAAACGAACAAATGTTTTAACAAATAAAGGAATTTGTTCTCTGGTGTTACATTAAACTGCAACATCCAATTCCCAGCTCTTGGCTTCCTGCATAGGTATTCTCATTACAGTTGAATGAAGCGTTTCAGGGCTAGCATCTACTGGAAAGCAATTCCTCACCAAAAAAAGAAAAGAAAAAAATGGATAATCCTTAAATTGATGTTCATTCATTTGGTTTGCTTCCTGGATTCTCTGCCATCACAACTGAGTATTATAGCCTTGCTCAATTTGCATTAGATACTTGTATTTTGGAATGTTCTTTTCAAACATTAAACTTGATGAGCTGCTATAAAATATTCATGTAGCAGGACAAGAGCAAAGCTGAGACTAGATGATGGTGATGAGGAAAGAGAAACAAAATATAACTAAGGTTAATTTTACATTAAAAAAGAGATTCTATAGTGAAACTGAACTATTCTATTAGAGCAAAACTTGAGAAAATATAACTGAATTTAAAGTAAGAAATGACAAAGGATGTACATATTTTATGAGATTTTAATAACTGGCATGATTTATGTAGCAATAAGAGTAATTCTGTACCACTTGCAGTCTGTATATGAAATTTAAACAACTTAAATATATTCTGTAGCTTAGGAAAAATAAAAATACTTTGCTGTTGTAATGGCTAGTTTGAAATTCTATAGCAAGAGACCAATCAAATGGATATGGTCATTTCTGCTGACCTTAAAGATGTAAGAAATCTACAAAATCCTCTTGAAAAAAAAATAAATATTAATTTAGTCCCTGTCTGTCAAACTTTAAGTCTCTTCCGTTGGCAGATACTAAGAGCCTTCAATCTATGATGCACTGAGTGATTACCTATCTTGGACAACGTATAATTATATTATCATTTATTGCAAGCAAGCAAAGGGTAAAAGTTAAAGCTGATATTTATATTTACATACAAATTTTATTATTGTTATGCATTGTAATTGCTGATCTGTTTATAGTGGCATTCATATGCTGCCTTTTTTTTTTCTTTAAAATAACATTCAAATGGAATAAAACCAGGTAGTCCTTCAGTTCATTCTTCTGTGTATTCATTTTAGGCATCTAACAAATGATCCCAAATATTGTTACCTTATGATTCTTTATTAGATGTGTGCTACAGGACAAAAGCTTTTTTTCTTCTGTGCAACCTCATCACAAGTGTTCAGGTTCCTTCCCTCTCTATTGGTACAAAAGAAAGTCACATTACTTTGCTTTACAGGGGCATTCACTGAAAATCCAGAAAGCATAATAAACTCACGTACTATCACATCTACATTATCCAAGTGTGTAATTAAATAATAAATTAGATTTTCAAATACCATTGTATTGACAGCGCAGACTTTTGGCATAGGCTTGCTCTAGATATACCTGGAACCCCATTGTGAGTTTCAGATGGGTACCTCTTTTACCTTCCAGTATGCATTGTGTTTGTGTCTGGCAGGGTTTTGGTAGTGGGAGAGGCGGCTACTGGCGTGGTTCCTGTAAGAAGCTTGGAGAAACTCTGCCTCTGGTCAAGGCCAAGCCAATCAGCACCTCTGTGATGACACATTTAAGATGAGAGAAACCTGATGGGCAATTTCTTTTGTTTAGGGAGTCTCTTGGAGAGGAGTGGGACATTAATGAGACAACTATGCTAACATCAGGTTCTATGAGTAAGGAGCTGGATGGGCTGAGGAAACGGAATGACATGACTCTCCAGACCATGGAGGACCACATGCCGGAGCAGGGGACTGCTCCAAAGAAGGAACTCGTAGAAGTTCACGGAAAACTGTCTCCCGTGGGAGGGATGCCACGTTGCAGCAGGGGAGGATTGTGGGTTTTCCCACTGAGAAAGAAAGAGCATCAGAAACCACAGAGAGACTGACTGTAACTCCCATTCCCAGCCCCTCTGTGCTGCTGCAGGAGAGGAGGTAACAGAGCTGAGCCCAGAAAGAAGCGAGGGGTGGGGGAAGGTATATTTAAGATCTGGTTGTTTTCCTCAATGTCCTACTCTGATTCAATTGATAAATTGGTGGTGGTTTTGTTATTCAAATTAAATTGATTTTGTTTCCTTGAGTGGAGTTTGTCTTTTGTCCATTACCATACCTGATGAGTGAGCCCTCCCTGTCCTTTGTCTTGACTCTTGAGCCTTTTGTTGTATTCCCATCCCTTGAAGTTTTTAAAGCCAGTAGGGATGGGGCTCTGGGCAACCTGACCTAGTGAGAGGTGTTCCTGCCCATGGCACGGGGGTTGGAACTCAATGATCTTCAAGGTCCCTTCCAACCCTGATAATCCTATGATTCTTCTCCCCGTCCCACGGAAAGAGAGTAGGAGTGAGCGAGTGGGTGCGTGGTGCTTTGTTTCCAGCTGAGTGGGCTTAAAACATGACACAGTAGGACAATTTAATATGAAACAGCAGTGAAAATACAATTTGAATTACAATTACTTCTCTATACCATCTGTTTTAGCAATACAAGACAAGCAAAAAGTGGCAACTATTTACAACTAGTTTGAGAGGTGACACATGCACACTAAGAATAACGACATCAGCAGCATTCACTTCTTTGTATCGCGAGCAGAACCACATTTTTAGACTTTGCAAATTAAGAAAGAAAAAGGAAATTAGAAGTGAGTTCAATCAGGATCTCTCAGATCATTTTGGTTTTGCGTCATGTGAAATGATGATTGCATGCTAAAGATCATACCATGATACATTACCAATTCAGATGTTTGGGGGGTTTTTTTGCAATCTATGTATATTCTAGTTCTTCACAAAATTTATTCCATCTTGATGAAATTTAGCATTTTGATTATTTCACTTTAATATGTACAGACATTCCGTTCATCCATGTTGCTGTTTTGATTGCTTAATGGCACAGGAAAATGCTGAAATATCCTCTATTCTCTCAGGCTTGCAAGAAAATAAATGTTTAGGAGGCTTATTTAGTAGGAATTCTTTATCTCAAGCCTATCTACAATGCTGCTTTTTGTATCAACCGTAACTAATTCTTTTTTACATCAAGGCCATTAAGATTCCTAAATTGTTTGTGAGTCCTGAAACTATTTAAATCTGGTAGTTTAAAAATGTGATCTTACTATGCACTTTCTTCTGAACACATATTCCAAACATAAACTGCAGAGACTAAACCTTTCAAAACTGCTCAGATCACAGCTCTTCCATTAATGTTACTGTCAAATATATAAAATGAAAGCCACAGAAATCCGTGCTGTTGCTGTATCAGGTGTCAGATATTGTCCTGCTAGTTAATCTCTGAAAGTAAGAGGGAAGCTTAATAAAATTGTGACTAGAATCCTTTGACACGAATCCTACTCTTACCTGTGGATTATAATGTAATCCCATTATGTTCTTTCAGTATCCTTTATCTAACATGAAAAGTGATGTCTTAAAAGCATACTTATTTTTGAATGGTACCATGCATGGTTTTGTTCTATTGTTGCAATTTATCTCTAAATAGAAATGTAAGAGTACCTGAGCCTGGGTCTTTTGTCAAAACTATTTGCAATCTTCAGTTTGGAAAAGATTGATTGTCACTGTCAAAGAAGTATGACCACCTCTGCTTGAAGATTGTCTCTTTGTTTTTGACAGCATATCACTCATATTTTGGTGATCACGGGCTAAATAACGGGTTGGTCAGCAGCCTGACTGGCTCAGGGTGTAATGTCATCTTCTCTTGAGTGATGCTCATGTGTCTGCATCGTCCCTTTCCTTTCCACTGTCAGGATGCTGCTTCTCTCTTCTGAGAGCCCTTCCCTTTCCTCTGTCTTTTTGTATGAATAGAGCAACTGTGATTTTCCAGATTTTTCTATGGAAAGAATCTTAGCAAATCTTCATAGCCTATATACAGGCATAATAAGTGATAAAATAAAAAATAATATTATTTTTATTCATTTCCAGTACCTTAGTACACAGTACTCCTTTTTGTTAGCCACAAGTAGGGAAATAAAGGCAGCAGCTCTGGAATCAGTGTTGGCCTTTACAATTTGTGTTGAGTCTCATCAGGCAGGGGTAAAGGATGACATGAAGAGATGACACAAGAAAAACGTGAAAGCTATTGTTTACCTGTGAAGTTAACAGCGTAGCTGTTGGCCTTTACTTTGTTCTACCACATTCTTGGATACGCTACAGAAAATTCAGTGATTACACGAATCAAAAAGTCAAGTACATTTTTCAATGCACTTAGTATTTGTTTTATATTTCTCCAATGTTTCACCATTGTACTCCATGACATGTGAACAAAATAGAAATGCTTATTTTCAAACTAACGTTGCTCAGAATAGTAAACAATAACAAAAAAAAAAGCTATCTGTAAAATGAAAAATCAACTTTTGAAAGTTACAATGCCTAGTGTCTGCCACTGACTGAACTAAGAGCCAAGTATCAGTTGTCTGATATTACCCAATCACTTCAACATAAACTTAGAACTGTACTGTAGACTCCTAGCACAAGGTTTTCAGTCACTACTCTTTTCTGAAGCTACTGATAACATACTTTTTTTCTGCTTTTCAATTAGAAGCAAAATACTTTAAAGAATGGAAAAGTTACTTCTGTGATCAGATTTCTCTAACTCACAGTATGTTCAAGGAAAACTTACAAGATATAAAATTGTTTCTTTTTATTTACAAAGCAACAAATGCTCTTCAAAAGACAACAGAGACTGAAAAAAAAAGTTCTATCAAGATTTTTAAATATTCACAAAAAGGACAGTGATAGCAAGCCCCTAATGAAAATATTAAAAAGTATATGACATTTCCTGATAAAGCCTCCTCATGGCAAGGTCATTATGCAGTAAGTTATTTTCCTCTAGATGTAATACATTTATAATATGAGAACTTAAAATAATGTATATTGCAAGTACACACAAAAAAAAAAAAGATGGAATGTACAGTAAGAACTTGCTAAATGAAAGATATCTTATGCTCAAAGACGAAAAAGGGTCTGTATAGGGAATATAGCCTTACTAAAGGTAGTTTAGTCTCAAATAATCTAGTACAACTATCCCTCTACTCTCATATATCTAATTCCTCAAGGATACCCAGTGTTTGCTCAAAAATTGTTTCTGAACTTATAGATTCTTTTCTAAGTTATTGCCTCTGAACATTGACTCCCAGCTTGCTTGCAGACACACAATTACACTTGTAAAGTACTCCATCCAGATTTGGACAGAGGCTAGAAAATTACCTAGCACTTCTTGAATTATAGAACATGAAATGGAATAAGTGTGCAAATAATACATACTTCATATGCGTAGTACTGCATTCTATGATGACTGACTTATTACACAAGCTTCGTTTGCTTTGCATCACCTTTCCACCTTAGGGGGAACCAATGGGACACTCCATGCAGATCCCTCTACTTACTGTCTGCTGACTGGGGCAGAAATAAAACTAAAGGTAGCTCTGCCCTTGTTTCTGTTGTCCTCACCTATCAGAGAGTAGTTGGGTTAGCAGCTGTAGTTATGCAGAATATCCTGCAGGTTCAGCTCCTAGGCTAGGATGAGAGCATTAACGAGCATAATGACAGCCCCAGCAGCTGCTGCCCTGTGGCAGGGCACTGTGAAGCTGCTCCAAGGTTTCACCTTCTACCAGCTCTTAAAATATATACAGTTCCTCAGATGAATCCTCTCCAGCTTGGGGAGGACTGTCACACATCAGAATAAATCTTGATTTAATCGAGAACAGAACCAGTAAAAATCAAGTTGCATTGTTCAGTGCATGAACTGGGCTAAAACAGTAATTTCTGCAAATTTTCAAACAAAAACAACAGGAAAAAAATTAGAAAAAGAGAAAGTGAGAAATGAATTGGATAATTATTTTCATTTTCAAATGTAAAATTGACAACTTTGAGTCATGTAATTACTTCTAGTGCCAGGACAGGTGTGTAAAATGTTTGTGAAGTGAAATAAACTTTCTTCTGTTTCAAGTGTTTCCATTTATGTGTTGCTCTTGTTGCTGTAGTATAAATTCTCATGGTAATGTAACCTTCCACTCATTTTTCAGACTCTTGCAAGAGCAGAACGAAAGAAATGCCAGATGAGAATATGTTATGGAATAATTATCATTGTGGTGTAACTGGTTACTTCAAGTGAAAAGAAGAAAATATCTTAGAGTCTGCTGGGGATTACTCCTGCTTATATCTGCAAACAGTAGAAAATGTACATCTAATATCAGGTAATTACCTTTGGGTGGATGACTGAACTAATCCCACTGTCTTCTGAGTTTCCAATTAAAAAAGTAGGCTTACCATGTCCTAAAGATATTATTTCAGAAAACACGGTTCATTGGAGGGTCTGTAAAATATGACCTATTAAAGATACTGAAGCAGTTGGGTTCCTATACTCTAGATAAGAGAAGACTGCAAGGACATTTGTTAACAACCTTCAAATATGTAAAAAGTTTCTGCAAAGAGGAAAGTAGTAAATTGCTTCCCTGTGGCATTTTGGGATAGCACAAAGAGTAATTAGATAAATTGCAGCAGGGGTCATTTAGCTTTGATATTAGAAACAACAGTTTAATGATATTAATGAAATATATCACATAAGGAAGGAGCAGAACCTTCTTCGTTGAACGTTTTTAAGAGCAGGTCTCTCATGCATCAGGAAATCTTTGGTTATATTTGACAGCTGATCAGCAATCAACTATGTAGCTGACAATTTTTTGAGCCGGAGGCCAACTAAATGTGTTTTAGAGACATATTCCAGCCTTATTTCTAATACCCAAGATTAATTTTAAAACTAAAAATATCTGCAGTGCTAGAAATATACTGTAGATATCTGTAGATTCCATAGATTTCTGCATTTTCCACTTGTAATTTCATTATAAAATAATCTTTTGAAAAACTGGAACAGTTTTTAGACCGATGTCAAGAAGTACAGTGGGATCCAACAATATTCCTATCTTAGTCTGAAGAAATGTAAATACTTACTGATTTTCCTAGTGCTGTCCATTGTGGGATTCAGACTATGTTTGGGTTGTGAATTTAGAGCTATGTCCTGATGTCTTGATGCATCTATGACTATGTCAGAGGTACTCAGTGACTGGATATTTGGCTGGAGTTTTCTGACACACACACACACACCCACCCCCAAATCCCACCACCCTGAGATGCAGAATTATGGAGATGACATGTGATCAGGTATTGTTCTAAAATTTATTAGGATGCAAGCAGAGACTGTATTTGAAACTGGAAAACTCCAATTCCAGCAGTTTTGATTTGTCATATACAAAACAGGACTAAGGTAAACAGATCAAAAATGTTCTAAACATTTTTAAAAACTGGGATCCAGATTACTTTTGTCTTTAAAATGGGGATGCCATTTTATGTACATATAAGTAGTAAAAATAAATATAATACGCTGCAAAAATATTCAATTCAATAAGAAACTCTGCATCATTTTGCTTCTTTACAGCACTCTCCCTATTTTTTCCTAGTCGCCGTTTGCATTGTTCTCCAGGGAAAATTCATTCTAAGATATTAAGCCACATTTTTATGTGCATATAGATACATGTAACAACAATTTATATGTTGGATGGCAATGATATAATTCTGAATTTCCTGAGGAAGCTGTATCAAAACTGTTTTCTGTTCTGATGAGGTGCACTGAATATATCTTTTTCATTTTTTACCTGTTTGATGTCAAGCTTCTTCTGCAACACGACTCTGACTTTTCAGGAAAATTCTACAAGAAGTCAATACCCTCATTAGTCCAATTTTCTTCGTTTTGCATATTAAGTATGATTTGTTTATCGACATTTGTAATGTCTAAACTGACCAAATTGTGCTAAATTCTGAAAAATAGGTTTTATTACATATCTGTTAGATACCAGTATCTGGGTAATACAATACAAATTTTTCTTTTCTCAAGATACACTACACTTTGGTGACCTTGGATAATTTTGCAATTTGAAGCAGAAACCTGAGTCATGTGTTTTCTTTGGTTGATGTGCTTCTTTACAGAGTTCATCTTTACACAACAGCAGATAAACCTCTTTGAGCATCCTTGGCACTACTAACTCTCCAAGTAAAGGTAAGGGAAGCACTGCTAACCCTGCCTTACAAAGCAGCCTTTGGGATTGTCTCTCTTGGTTCTTTAAGAAATCTAAATTACTCAAAGGACAGGTGTTGAATTCTCTTCCTCGCTTGTTGAAACAATGTTGTCTTCTTTCCCTCAGTCTTTAGACTTGACCGTTGAGATATTCCTCTACCTCAAAACTCCCCAAGTCACAGTCTTCAAAGATTTACCTGGGTGTCTACACTATTTTGAGCTGTGCCTCTGCAGTTCAAAGGAACCTCTTAGATTTGCCTTGGATTGCCAGATAGTAGAAGGTCTGAGTGACACATTAAAGGTTTCTTAATGAACTATTCGACTGCATGTTTTCCATTTTATGGCAGTCATATATGCACTTGTGTGACTGCAATATGGAAAATGAAGGACTCTTCAAACATAATTTATATTTTTAGCATGGAAATGCCGCAGAAAATAATCAGGGAATGTAGAAAAGTAGTAGAGTGGAAGAATGGCAGAGCAGTAGCGAGAATAAAATATTTTTATTGAGTTTAAATTCTCTGCTTAATAAGCCCTTCATTAAACAGATGAACACTTGATTCACTTTGCCTCTAAAAACTTCACTCTCAATAAAAGGGATGTACTGTCACAGTAAATTTAAAACAAGCTTACCTGAATACGGTATTTTGCAAAGGCATACCCCTCTTTGTGGTCTCAAAATGCTAACACAGAAATTAGTGAATCCAGGATTAAAAGGCTCTGTGAAAGAGCATGCACTCTTTTGTTCCAGACAAAGCTTAGGGTAGCATGAATATTACGGATCATTTTGGCTGCGTCCTTCATCTCTCGCTTTCACATTGCAAAGTACCTCATCTTCTAAAGCAGTGAGACATTGACAGAGCCTTCTAGTTTCTGTGCCAGCTAAAAATTTACCCAGGAAACCTCAACCTGCCTGCTTTATTTTGCGTTGTGAAAGGCTTTTAGTTTAATAGTGAATTCTGCTACCTGACTGTCTGAAGTAACCACAGAACAGCAAGTGTTTCTACACAGAAGGTGAAGGAACCAGTCATAAAGCAACCAGATATTTGTTCCCCACATTGTTTTTTCTGTCACGTATACATACAACTACTTATTTACCAAATGTTGCTTCTTTTATTTCACATAATTTTGGATATATCACGTTGTCTGTGACCTCTTGAAACATTTTATCCTGTTAGGAGACAAGTTTT
This sequence comes from Baryphthengus martii, assembly GCA_013396935.1. Lineage (NCBI taxonomy): Eukaryota > Metazoa > Chordata > Aves > Coraciiformes > Momotidae > Baryphthengus > Baryphthengus martii. The sequence continues at coordinate 47,211 of VWZK01007901.1, read as the reverse complement.
GAATAATATGTGAAACTGGTTCAATATGCTAATGTACGATCAGACTCTTTTCAGACTAATAATGTTATAACTCAGTGTTATAAGAGCTGCTGACATCAATGGTTTTGAACAAGTTGGTCTTTATATAATAATATTAAATTATTGTGGATAGTAACTTCCTAATCTAGCTATGAGGACAAAGATGTAAAAGAAACACTGTGCAGTCCTCAGTATCTTCTAATATATATAGTTGAACGTTTACTTTTCCATGATTGCATACAGCAATTATTGCAGAAACACAAGTTTCATTTCTTAGAATACAAATTAGGTTTATTGACAAAATATACATCAAGGCTGAAGAGGAAATAATGGAGGAAATACTCAAGAGAGAAGCCACGTTTGCATTGCATGTTTTTATAGTAATAATGAAAAGAAGGTATTTCCAATACGTTTTTCACAAGCAATCCCATGGTGTTTCACTAATAATAGATTTTTCCTTTGTATTGTTTTTTTTTTTCCCATTTTGTGTTTCACAGGAAGAAAAAGGCAAAACCAAAAATCATCTTTCCATACCTCTTCCCTATATGCCATTATAGATATATTTGAAAACAAGAAATCTGTAATGAGTTAGAGAAGAAATAATGGTCTGTGCCCATTCTCTTTTTTTTCTCTCTTCCGTTCCTCACAAATTTGTTAAAGTGTCAAATACAAATGAAAATCTGTTCAAGTTTAGTAAACTTTACTGCACACAGACTTTCTGAAATCTCTTTTCCAAAGACTGCGTCACTTCAAATACCAATGTAAATTACTGTCTTTAACAGAGGTGGATACTTACACTGGATTCCTGTAAGCATACTTACAGCACTTACTTAAAGCATGCGGCACTTCCATGCTTTACAGCATACTGCAGTAAAGTTTGAATTGTGGATTTTCTTAGTCCAGCTGGAATTTAGAAGTAATAGGAACTGCATAGTCCCGTTATCCTTGATCTCAAGCTATTTTTGGCAAAAGAAAATTAGATGAGTTTAAGTGCAAGCACAAGGGCTAATATTTATCTCTTGTTTTGTCTTTTTTTAAGGTTCAAACATAAATAATATGACATTACCGGTCTCAGACTGATTCACTCTTTTATGACTTGTCAAGGCATAGATTAATAGTACGCAGCACTTTTCTGTTAGTTAAAAGTTATCAATGAAAACATCAGGATACTTCTATATCAGCAGTTACTGTGGTGTGGTAGAAGTAGACTAGTAGAGCAGAAGTCTCAGTGCTGAGAGCCTGACATTCACGCCACACATTCATGCCCTCTCACATGTAGCAGTTATGCTGGAGTAGTTCTAGACCATTGTCAAGGAAAGACTTCCAGTAACAGCTAGAGACCATCTTGATGCAGCTCCTTTGGTGAGTTCCATCCAAAAGGAGTCCAAGCCTCACAAGCACTCTGTGATGCAAACGAAGTGGGTTAAGTGGGAAGAACTGGGTTCTTCAGTCCTAAATGAATGTATTAAAGAATATAAATGGAAACAAATTACTTTAAAAACATTAGCAAGTTCGTGCACACAGTAGGTTGCAGCAGTATTTTCATAAGGTTACTTAGCAGGTGATTTCACTCTGAACGTTGGACACTGAAATAATTTCATTATTTCATAACCAGTCATCCAATAGCAGAAACATCTATCTGAGAGCCCAAACAGCGCATTATATCGATGATCAGTGACCTACAAAGGTTATAAATATAGTGTAACTCTCTATTTTGTCTAAAATCTGCTTACTGAGGGATATATCATAGACTGCAGCCAAGAAGTCTTTAAGTATGAATTTCCATGATGGGTGGTGACTACTTGGAATGAGCTGTTATCATCTATTAGGACAGAAATCTTCATTTTAACATCCATAGCATTCTCCCAGCTAAATTTTCTTGAAAACCAGGATGACAATATATTTCAAAATCTTTCAAATTATCCAGTTTTTTTTCATGAGATATTATTAATTCTATTCCTATGAAATATCACATTGGACTTTATGGAAATGTACTGTAAGGCATTTGTATTTAATTGCTAAATGATATTTTAGGGGTTGTGATTACATGTATTTGCTCACTTTTAATGGACAAAGTAATAGCCAGGACAACCCTAGAATTACTGTATTAGTTCTAGAGGACTGTGTGGAACTTATGCAGACTTCCAAGGTATGCTCATAGTTTCAACTTTCTGTTGAAAAAGGCATTACTGATCGGCCAAAGAAGCTGCTGTCAGGTCTCTTCTTCACTAAGGTCCTTAAAACTGTTTGTCTACCTAAAGGTGAGTCAAGTGAATTAAATTTATAGAGAAAAGGTGGAAAAGCATGAACAAAACAATGTGAATTTCTTCCTTATTAGAGCTCTAGATCTTGTTACAAAGACAGAGGAAAGAATGATTTCCAGAAATCATACTCCCTCTCAGGCTTTCTCCCTCCAGTCTTAATGCTGGCAAATGATTTCTGCAGTGGACTCCACTGAAATCAAGAGACATCAAGGCAGAATAACAGAGCAAAAGAAAGCTAATGTTTAGACTTAGTTTTATACAGATTAATTTCCACATAATCTAAAATGTGTATGATTCATTTCTTTATACAGGGATACAGTAGGTAGCTAACATATCAGCAAGAATTACAGCATTTAGCTGCATCAGCACTTTGTCAGTAAAATCCTTCTGCCTTGCTAATTCCAGCCATATTGTAAAGGTCATTTTACCTAATCTTCTATGATATTGTTATTTACGCTGCTTACCTAATGTAATCACTCTATGGGCCCCAATTAGGCAACAAAAGTCATGTACTACTCAAAGTCAGTACTTGGTCTCTGTTTTCACAGAAAGATCATAAGAGCTACTATAGTAGCCAGGACTCACTTCATTAGGCCACCTGAGACTCTTGACAAGTCAGGAAACTTTTATATAGTGGATCTTTATGTTGATGCAGCTGTGATTTCCCCTCTGCTTTTAGACATTACTTTTCCCTTATTGTAAGTCTTACAGGCAAACAACAGTGATCCTGAAAAATTCTAAAAGGCCTGTCTGATCATGCTTAAATCCCTAGTGAACCATCCTCTGCAGCTGAGGAAATGAACAATTTAAGTTTTTCAAGAGCGAGAGTGAAAAGTTATGCCAAAGCAAAACAATTTCAAAAGAAACACTATGACACCTTGGGCAAAACAAGATACAGCAAGTATGGATCCCTTCTCCCCCAGATAGCATTATATTCTTCTTATTAGCATTTCTTATTCTGTTCCATTGAATCAAAGGGATTTTGGAATGGAATGATGCAGCAATGGGTTTTCATTAAATTGAACATAAGTAGCTTATGGTGACCACCAACAGTGTATTAAGGCAGAATTAACTGAGGCCTTACTGTCATCACATTGCTTGAGCCAAGTATTCACTGGAGCTCACCCAGGAGAAAACAAATAATATATTGGAATGATTTCATCCTAGCTGGTCAAGCAGAAATAAATGCAGACATTGAGTCTCTTAAAGAAAAATATAGACAGGAGTAAGCTCTACCATAGTGTACCTTTCAGAAAAAAAAATATTGATGCAGAAGAAATATATTTTAGAAAGGAAGGCCTGTTATAGATTTTTCTTCCTTAGTAAAATACAAATATTTGTACCCACAACAATTTAGGACAATCATGAAAGACCTGGATACTCATAACTGCTTCTTATCCAACTGTTAGATCTGCTGAAAGTTATGCCAGTTTGCAAGAGCCAGACAAATCAGAAACTTTCTTATTTAATTTTATTACTCTTGGGCTATCCTCTTTTATTTTTTTTTAATGAGGCTTTCTTTCTCAGCCCACTACTTATCAGATAGTCTCACTTGTTGGTATGAACAGAACAAGCTATAATGGGAATTTGAGTGAGTTACAGGCTAAAAATGAAAAAAAAACCAGAAAGTATAAGAAGGCGTGTAAATTAGCATAACACAAATTCAGTTGCTGGGAAAAATATTGCTGTTTTTCTGGTAATAGAGACAAGAGTCCACCAGGTCCATTGTGTGATGTACAAACACAAGTCAGTAGTGTTACAGAGAAAATAGAAATAGAAGCATTATAGGCATCAGCAACATGACCATTAAGTGTATTCATGCAAGATGTTATCAAATTACTTCTGTTCTGGTTTGGGGAATTCTAGTTTATTTAGTCAGGAGTAAACAGTATAAGAGAGGATACTTGAAGAAAAGTCATGATGTTTGGAGCAATGGATGAAAAGTGATAATCAAGCTAAAATTGTGCTCAAATAGCTTGAAGAAACGGAAGAGGGATAAAGCTAAGCAATCATGGCAGAGAAAGTTGATTAATCTTCCTATTCTAACTGACTTGAAAAACAAAAGAGTAAAGATACTTTGTGCCATCAGAGCTCATTCATACTGCGCAACTGTTCCTCTTCTCTGTTCAGTCAACAAACTCCAGGTTTAGGACTTCAAAGAAGCAGTAAAAAAGAAAACAATAAGAATTCCCAAAACAAAACAATGACAAAAAACCACACACATAAATCCACAAAAGCATTGCCCTGGCTAATTTTACATGACGGTTATAATCAGGAGCTAGTTAATCTGGGTTACAAACTCGTCTAATCTTAGTGTATGTGGATACCTCTCTCGTCTTATTGCTGAATGCAGCTTCTAGGCAATGAGCTATAGAACCATAAACCATCTTTTCTTATTATCTGAAAGAAGAGGCAGAGAGTCACAAAGTAATATATACCAGAAAAAAATCTGGGCTCTGCTCATGATACCTAACTGCAGATCCCTTAAATCTAACTCTCAGTTTTGGAGTTGAAGAAAATCCAAAAAGGGAAAAATAACACCTCAGCCAGTCTGGTAATAACATTGCAAAGAACTGGAAAATACTCAGGCAGCAATTTGAAATAATTTAAATGGCAATTGGTTCAGAAAAGTGGAAGTAAAGGTATCAGTCTTTTCACATTGCAGGAAAAGCAGCATTTAACATGTACAATAACTATATTTTTCAGGAGAAAATGTAAACTTCACTATAATACTAAGTATCTTGTGCTTTAAAACAAACCAGCTTTGAACAGATCTCTTTCTCTGTGTGCATGAACAGACTGTGCAAATGAGATCAGGTTTGAGTAGAAGGCATAGTCAAACATATGCAGTCACTAGTAAAATACAGAGTAATCAGTGGAATTACAGAGAAAGCGTTAAGGAAGAGGCTGGGTTTTGTGCAATAAACTATGGTAAATAAACTCTTGCATATAACATAGGAGAAATTATTAAGCAAACAAAACCAGATCTGGAAGAAAGGGTATTTTTGTACTAAATGATATAAGAAGAGGAAATAATCTGAAAATGGGAAATACCCAAAGGAGAAATCTAAAAAAAAAATAAAAAAAAAAAAAATACTGAAGTGAAATGTTTATCAGTTGCAGATAAACAGAGAGAAGTAGTATTAGCTTCTACCTAGATAAAAATTGCCTCCACACAACTCTTGTAAATAAAGAACATAGAGCTGTATTGTCATGCCAATGGGCATCAAATGTACGCAAAAGTCTGTATTAAAATTAGCACCTCAAATATCGTATTTCTTAAATACTTCCCAGCTACTGAGATTCATCACAGCTGACCAGCTGGAAACAGCCATGTCAACAATGTGAGCTACTGTGAAATCCTAAACTGTGGTTAAATGTTAAGCTGTGCTATGAAACCTGTATTGTTAGACGTCTCTTGGATTTCCTGAGTTTATTTTTCTTATTGCCTATAGGGTAGCTAAGTGGTTTTTACATGGTTTTGATGCTTAAGGAAACTGAAATTCACAACTGTTTTTTGTTACTCATGGCATATAAGCCAGTTTTCCCAAAGAAATTCTGCGAGCACTTTGTTTCGCTTGGTTTGAGAACCACACCAGCTGGATTTACTGAGATTGTGATTAACAACTTCAACTAGTCCACCTGACTTTGCTTTGAAATAATTGAGAAATCTGTCTCTATTCCCTTCACTTGGGAGAGCGGTATCAGCAGAAAGCTGCAAGGAGCAGCCGAAGAACAAAGTGTTCTTCAATATTAAAGAACAATATTGTCTGCTGTTTGAAAAGTGGACATGTCCCTTTAGGTGTACTGTCTTAGGCTATACTGACACAAGGAAATTTTGGACATAATTGTTTAGACAATTTCTGTGATCCCAGTTTTCTGTCCCTGATTTCTAGGAAATGTCCATGAAAAGACTTAGAGGCTATATTTATTTGAAGGTTAATAAATGTGAAGGGATTGCTATTCACAAAATGTAGTGTACAGAATATTAAGCATATGTGTTATCTAGCCTGTAATAACCTAGTATACTATTTAAAAAAAAAAAAGGTAAATGCTACAAAATAATATATGCATGGAAACATCAAAATGATAAATCCAAACGTTCAAGTTAAATATTTATCTGGGAAATGACTGTTCCATCTCAGTCATGAGATCAAAAGTGATACAAAGGAAGCATAAAATAGGAATGCACTCAGTTTCACATCTCCAGGATTTTTCAGCTGTTTGTGTCTAGACAAGGACAGCTAAACCAAGAACTTAACCTTGGTCTTGCACTTTTATACTCTTCACCTTCAGTAAAACGAAACTATTAATTTTTTCTATTACACTGTCAGTAACACAGATAATAGTAGTTAACTACTTATAATTCATTATATTCTCTTCTGGAAAAAAATACAGTCCAGAAATAGTGTCTGGAAGCATTATTAATGAGTATCACTGAACAGCCTTTTTACAATCTTCATAACAGGTGGAAGGGCAAAGAAGATCAAACAATTAATTTTTCTTAAAGTCAGTGTTTTAACTTCCTTCTTTCTCCCTTCCTGGGAGGGGAGTGATGAAAATTCCAGATCCTAGTCCAAAGCCTAGATTCTGCTACCAACATGCTTTGGACTTACCCCCAGCAATGGATGCAGCTTGTTTGTCAGTCCATTCTGCCCAATTAATCCAGTATATTAAATATTGTTCAGTGAACAGATTGTCCACATCTGGAAAAAAAAAAACTAACAACCAACCCAAACAACAAAGAGTTCAGAATATTATAATTCTGCTAAATAATTATTTTTTATCAGTTACTCACTCAGTGCTAGTTATCATTATGAGCCTTGTCCATTTTGTCAATTATGTGCAGTCTTTCCATAAATTTATCAACATCAAGCATGATGAATGTTGCTGGGACCAACTTGTCTGCACAAATAATTAGATGTCTTCCGTGCAAGGAACGGAAAATTCACTTTCAACTCCATTGTATTGTCACCAACCTCATTTGAAGTATCATTTCAATTTCCCTGAGTTGTTGCTACCAATTAATATAGAACAAATTTGGACATGTAAATGATTTTTTCTGAGTCACAAAATATTTTTTAAATCAAGATGAGTGACTTCTCTGATTCATATCTGAAACACTCCACAACACACAACATGTAATGTAAAGATAAGGTAAAGCTATTAGTATTCCAGAGTTCTTTCTCTAAAGACATTAAAATAAATGTGTATTAATAATATTTTAATAAAAACTGACATTATTCTGCCCATTACGTTAATGCTTTGACTTAATGGCTATAATATCTTCTACATAATGTGATCGAATGATATTAAAAAGGAAATAGACAAGCAAATGCATTATGAAGAAGGTCTCATATATATTAAATCATGCCATCATTAAAACAATTATAAAAAGAGCTCATACATTAAAATACGTAAAATACAAAAATTGATACTCGTATTGACTAGACACGTTTGCCATGAATTTTAACAATATACTGATGACTGCAAAAAAACAAGGCAATATATTTGCACATCTTTCCCTTGCATTTTCAAAGTATACATTTCATAGTTTATTAATGAAAAGCAAATAATTCTTTCTGACATAACATCTGAGTCATATTATTAATATCATTATAATTTCCTCCTTTTTAACTGTATGACTGAGTTCTGTGAGTGGTTAACAAGGACAGTGAATAATCATTCTGTGGTTTCCAGATGTTTTTATAAGAAGATATAAGAAATATTCAAGCCAGGACCTTTTGTACTAAAAGCTAATTTGTTCATGAATTATTCAAGTAAGCGTGAATCACACCAGCATTGACTAATGTAAGATTTATACCTGATGTATGCTGATCATCTGATCAGCTTTGCCAGCTGGGGTACCTTGGCCTTCCAAAGTTTTTTCCAAGCTGTGTCATCTCCATAACAAAATGTAAACTTTTCTGTTTTATTACAGTTGTACAGCTGTGCCATTCATTTCAAAGATCTTATCCGTTTCTCATTATGGCCTTCTGTTTTTTTTCTGTTTTAGTGTCAAACGTTAGGTATATAGACTTAACTATGTCACAAACCAACAAAAATGTGGGATTTTTTCATGTTAAGCATGTCAGGTACTAATAAGATCCATTCTCTTGCAGAAAGAATACATTCTAAAAAAAAAGGAAAAATAATAAATGTAGACACGGGCTCTGTTTTCTTGAGAATCGCTGCCAGAACCTTATCTAAAGAAGAAATGAAAACATGGAAAAATAGTTGAGATTATCAGCAATATATCTGGTAGTTTTTCTCCTTGTAGACAGCATTAGTCATTCTCACATATTCACTCACTCAGTACTTCATGTGTAGCTGAATGTTCACATTATTTTATTCTAGAGCAACAAAGGAGTATATTGATTGTGATGGTTCATCTAGATGCTCTACAGTTCTGAGAGCAGTGAAACCATCTATTTACTTCCTTTTGGTCTTGACTTTTGGGAGAGATAGCATTCCAGTGTGCATAAGTCATGATATTACTGGCCTTACTTGCAATATGGGATGCTCTTCTGAAAATTTGTGTCCAGCTCTTCCTTATCTGTCTTTCTGTCCAGTTCTCCCAGTGAGTAAACTTTCTTGATGATTCCAAAGCCTCGGTATAGCAACTTCATGAACTTCTTCGGAATGAAAAAAGTCTAAATCAACTTCTTCTCAACATTAAAAATCAAAAAAAATATCTTTGATTTCAATAAAAATATAGATACGGAATAAAAATATAATTGTCAATTTTTGAAGCATTTCATGATGGCTTAGGACTTTTTTTTAGTTAATTAATTAAAATAAGCCACTTAATAAAAAATAAGTCATCCTTTTCTTGGTGAGGGTATTTAGTGAAGGAATTTTCAGTTAGAAGTTCCAGGAGTTTTTAGTTGTCTGTCTTCTGAGGAAGAAGCCAAGGCATAGATAATAGGTTTTCTAGGTGAAATAATAAACACAGTTCTAGCAAAACAAGCCAAATGGAACAAGCACATTTGTATGTGATCACAAAGTAATTTACCAGTATTTTGAAGTACTTCACCCACTGGTCAAAACCTCTTTGTCTCCTCTAGGGCAGACAAGCCCCCACTGTGACATTTTAGCTTTACTATTGGTCACATCATTGTAAGATTTACTGATTACCCGCTTGATGTTACAGTCATCTCACTTTCTCTGGAGTTTCATTTGAGAGGATAACGATCTATTACCATTCCATTGTACTGTGTACAATTTATATGACACCACAATGCCTCCAGGTTCAATGTGCACTATTGAGAGCAAAATAAATTATACCCATAGGTCCTCTTTTGACTGTTTACTAGCGTAGACTAAGATTAAAAGAAGAAAAAAAAAAAAGGCTAAAACAGGAAAGATGAATCAATTCTATTGTATTTCATCTGGAAACCACTTCGGAAGAATGTATATTTGGATGGAACATCTATGCTCTGACTAGTGAAAAAGAGATTTATCAAAACAAATACAGACAATAAAAATAAACGCAAATCAAAGAAAATATTAGTTACGATATCAAAGTATGTTTACCTGAACATTTTTTAGATATTTTCCATATCAAATTGTTTCAATCATTATTTTGATCAAATACAAAAAGGTTGTGGAGAAATGCTTTTCTATTTTTTGTTAATGATTAAATGATGAAAATATTTTCATCAAATTTGGAATAGAAGTTGTAAAAGGCTTTGACCAATACTTAACAGTAGTTACTAGGAATAAATGAAAGCAAAATAGTGCATCAAGAGGATGTCTCAAGTTTAAAGAAGCTCACTAAAAGAAACCTTTAAAACTTTTTCAGAAATGCCCTTGAGAGTGAACTGATGGTACACACTCCAACTGCATTGTAATGGAACAAAAAAATAAAAGTATTAGAGTGGAACTGTAGATTTTTTGATTGTTTAGTTTTATTGTGTGGGTTTTTTTATTATTTCTGTGGAAATTAAATTATACTCCCGAAATATGTCATTTCTTGGGGTCAGTTATATGTGTATATGCTAGGCAGGCAGAAAGGACTCAGTGGAGAAAAACAGGAAGGGCGTGTTGAGATTGGCTAGGGACACAGGTGAGGCCAACAAAATCTGCAGCAACCCTGGGTAAGCACATGGCAAATGTTCATTTGATTTTAAACTGATGTGGTTATTACATCCTGCCTCAAAGCACATGTGGAGGTGTTCCTATGCTTATATCTCAACTATAGTGGCTGAATTGGAGGTTTAGATTCACTGCTGTTGCCCTTGCTTCACACAGCCAGAACATACTGCTTGAGGAAGTAATTTGCTTATTGTCACAACTGTTTGCTTCAGTATGTGAGTCATTCTTGAGTACAATTGAGAGAACAGCAAGCAAGTAATTTTAATAGATGAAGAAGCACTATGACCAATCCTAAGGTAACAATTGTAGCTTCTCAGATTATTTTACACTGATTTCTTATGATCTTTCAACCATATTCTACTTTGATTTAATGTACAGTTTTCATTGAAACAGAGCAACTATTTGTGTAGACAAGCTTACAGTTGCACAACTCTGCTTTCCTTTACAAAGAAGATGGAAAAAAGAGCAATTTACTGCCTGCATCACTCATAAATGCAATCCCTATATATAGCAGTTCTGACATTTAATCAGACTCACTTGGTTCATTCGCTTTTCCCTACACGTTCCATACAATCTGTACAAAACATAAGTCTTCTGGTGGCTTCATTATATACTAACCTTAAGCAAACATTGAAGATCCTTGATTTTGTTTCTTTATGTAATTGTAATTTACTTCAGATTTTTCAAAAACATGTCATTGACCTATTTTGTGACGTTATATCCAAATTACCTGAAACTCTAATGTTTGAGATAACTTTTACTTTAAGTAGTCAATTAACAAGTTCAATTGACATCTGAATTAAAGGAGATAAATTGATATAGCATTTTAAAATTATTCTTCTTCATGAATCAGAAGTATTTTAAATTTTTTTTTCTTTATTTTATAGGAGTCCTTGTAAACTTCTGACTAAGAGTATATGCCCAATATCTGGCGATAATTATTCTGTGAACTGAAGACCATTAAGATCTTTTTTCATTTTCCTGTTGGTTTCATGAAAAATCTAATTTAGTTTTAAGATATGATACATTCAGAAATGATCATTTGCATGGAAATTGTCATCAAAAAAAAAAAGGAATTTGGTAGCAATGCCTGGACTTAATGATCGGTTTAGCCTCCAGACTGAGCTACCAATCATTTCCAGAAATTGTTATGGTCAAATCCAGCAGGTATATTTAGAAATTGCTCAGTAATCTTCTGTGCAGATGTTTCGTCCTCTTCCCAAAACCCCTAGGCTTATAAAGGTCGCACCAGGGCAACACAGAAGTGGAGCACAAATTGCCAATTGCAGGTCTGGAGAAAGGTCGTTGCCTTTGACAAGCTGAGGGAAAGCTGGAAGTCTGAAAAGAGCAATGGAAAAACACTGCTGTCACTTACTCCTGGCTGATTTCATTGTGGCTGCAGTGGGTGTCTAACTGCAGAGTTTATCCTAACATTTCAGAAAGAACCTGTTAAAACCCAAACGATTTACAAGTTAATCTAGCAATTTGTTGGTTGTTTTTGTTTCCTGAGCTTTAGATTCATGGTTATAAAAACCTTACACACATTACTTGATGATATGATCTATAGACAAGCATTAAAAGGAAATATGAAGTCCTTCTATGCGATTTGGAAAGAATTCTGACACATACTTAGACAACTAGAAGAATGAAGAGGATAGATTTTTACCATTAGCTCTCTGTCCTGTGCCCTGGGTGCAGAACTGGTAATACACTCAGTTTGGTATTGCATTCTAGACAATAGCTGTTCCCCAGCTACCAAAATATAGGACTCCAAGTACTTCAACACTGCGAGAGAACTGCTGTGCTCTTCTCCAAGCGTGCTTCATGGCTAGTCTCTCCCCATCATGCTTCTAAGGGCAAAGGCCAGTAGAGAAGCTGAGTGACAGCTTCAAAAAGACTGAGGCTTAACCTTCCGTTGACATCAAGACAGCTGATGGTTGAGACCAGAACACAACCCTTAACAAGAATAGTTGTAGGCAAGACACTCAACTTCATTTCCACTTGAAGACTTGGTATTTAATGGTATGAGCTTGGTAGCTTAACCAACCCTTCCACAGAATAATTCAGCAAAGGCTGATTCAGACTTCCAGCGATATTATTTAACCATGATTTCAATGCTTCTCAGTCATTTCCTGCTGTTTGCACTAGAAAGTTAAGTTTTGGGACATATCCTAAAATGCATAGTATACAAACTGTGGTAAAGGATATATAAGCATCCATTTTTTTAGCTAATTATTAACATAGCAATTTGTATTTAAAAGAACAATACACAGGTTTTGGTCAGTTTTCACAAATACAGATATTACTTAACCATTACCCTTAGAGAAATTCAGCCACAAGGTTTTAAAATGTATTCTCTTGAATTCTCCCCTATAAAATCAAAACCAATGGTTATTCTGGGAGAATTTTCTTTTTGTTGTTTTCCTGGCAGAAGAAAAGGGAAACAACATGAAGGTATAGGGATGAGTAGATTTGTGTATTTTAATGACCACGTGCTCAAAAGGAAAATGGTCTTTTTGCAATGAACTTGTTCCTGGTGGATCAGCCAAAGTCCATGCAGCAATTAACATTAATTATTTCAAACATAAGCTGAAAACTTTATAACAGATATTGGCTAGTAAAGTTAATTACTGCATGTGAAAGCAATGCGCTGATGTAATAAATACAAGGAAACTGTAAGAGGAATGGTGCCAGCAACTAGTAGAAGAAACCACAATCCATTCCTGTAATAGCAAGTGCCAATGCAACATAACACTTTCAGACATCCTTGCTCAGCTCCAGTACCTCAAAAACTATATTGGAAGCATATTCCTGTGGAGAAAATTCCTAACTTGCCATGCATGTCTCATTCCTTTCCCATTCCTGAGACTATTATCTGATACAAAACACATGGGAAAGCTTTTTTCAGATTCCTCCTTGATCTTCATATTAATTTAGAAGAAAGACATTTCACATAATGCTGGAGTTGAACTATGCTTCAAAATAAAGAGTAATTGAATTGTAATAGGTATTTTTCTAAAATTTCCACTGCCTCTTTTGTGCTAACAGATATTATGTTGCTAAAGAAAATTTTGTTCCTTTGCTTCAAAAGAGCAGTTCCAAATTAAAACATTTGATTATATACAAATTATAGATAACTTTTGGATATCTGCTACTAAAATTATTAGACTTTGGTGGTGCCATCTTTCTTTTCTCTACTTTGGTTAGTTTTGTTGGAATTAAGTAAAAAAATGGTTCTAAAAATAGAAAAATATTAAGCAGATATTTCTCACAAGAAGCCTCTGACCTTCATTAACTCTATTTTCCTTATGTTGTACAGTTAAAGCTCGTAGGAGTAATTGATTGTGTGATTTCCTCAATTTTATGTCTTGTAGCTGTTTCAGCTGTTTTCCAATAGTCATATTGATTTTGAAATTTTGCCAATATTTTGGGGTTTGTTGCTATGCAAACAATTGTTAGTCTTTAAAATTATTGATCCGTTTCCAAGAAAGCTCAGAAAAGTTTTTACGTGTTATAATAAATTTATTACTTCTAAGGAAGAGGTATAAATAATTTTATAATCATATTTTAATTTTAGCAAATGGGCACAAGGTAGACTCATTGTCTTGCTCTTGTTTTCAGTTCACACTTAAATAAGAACTCTAGTAGTAGAACAATGATTTTCAGAGAAGTTCAATATGCTCAACAACTCATTGGCCTATGACCTTTCTTAATGCACAAAAATTAGTACCAGAAAAATCTGAAACAAAGCTCACAAAATTCAATTTTGTCCTGGATTTGAAGACCATAAAGTGTGAAGTTTTTACTATGAAGATTCAGTAATACTGTGAATTTCATTCTTTTAACTGTAACTTCACAAGTGCAACAGAGTTTTCTCCTGTGCCTTTAATAAAATTAGTTATAAAAGCTAATGAAGACAGTATTTGTCTTGAATTACAGGGACATAGATAGTGTATATTTATCCAGATGTTAAGGGGACAAAGTTTAAACTAGAAGTCATGGTATCACATTCCAAGACAATCTCATATAAAAAGTAAAGTTTTGTAGAAAACGTTTAAAAAGAGACGAAGGAGGGGAAGGAAATGAGAAAGAACTAAACTCTGTATTCAAACAAACTGAATTTACAAGGTACATCAGAGGGACTATCATGACCAGTACTGCAGAAATCGTGTCATAGCACGTATTATGTGACATCAAACGTAGAAAGCTTGTGGTGCCGATGCCTCACTATAGACCACGGAGAGGAACGACTTTCAAAAAAAAAAGGTTTTATATTTGTCCTTTTTTTTCTGGAAATCTAACATAGAATTTTTGTAAGAATTTAAAGGAAATAGGCCAAGAGCAGCCCAGACTGACACAGTATTTATTGGACTAGTTTTTAATACTGTCATAATAACTTCCTTCTGGGTTGGATTCAGCAGAATAGGCTTCTTTCCAGGTTCCATTTAGACAAAGCCATTATCTTGCCAGGAGGACCTCATGAGAGATACTGCTACAGAAACTGGATTTGACCTGAAATACAAATGCTAGGTTAATCCTCACCAGAATCCAGACACTTTGTTTAGTCTACATCCAATGAAATATTTGTGCTTAATTATCTACTTTGTTCATACAAATGAAGCCTTCTTCACCTCCTAGTGTTCAGAGGATGTCTAATAGAGGGTGATAACACAGGAACTGATTTTCAGCTAGGGTAAGTAAGAGATGAGCCAGCTGCAGTCAATCATGGATCTGGACAATAGACAGCAGGTTATTGAAGGGATGAGGAATACAACTTTAATTTTATAGAGCTTTTACATGGTGTTTTTACATGGTGTTGATTTAATTTTATGTTTTTAAATAGTAGTATAATTTGCATTGATAGAATGCTATTATCTTGGCAATGTAATAAAATCGCCAAATCCTTATATCAAAACCCATTATGCTGACATATCGGATTTCTATAGGTTTTTTACTGACATCCTTTTACCATTGTCTTGACATGGTAATGTCTTATATCATAGTTACACTAAAATAATTTTTCCATCACTTTGACATGACATTGTCTCCGTGGACTTGTACTGACACTTAAAACAAATAGAGAATAACTGTTGCCATTTTGCACAGAAAAAACTCCTGCTGCACTCACAAAACAATTTTGTTTTCACAATACAATGAGGCACTTTAATAACAGCTTTCAATTTTAGATGGATATTTTTTTCTCTTTTTTTTTCCCTGGAACTTGTTGCTATAAAAAATCCCCATAAAATGAAAGTAAAATTTCACCTTTGCTCATCTAAAATGGCTTCACATATTGAAACTGGTTTAGTTTAAAATAAAAGGAAAATAAAGAAAAATACCAAATTAGTTACAATTGAGATGTAAAACTGCTCACATTAAAGCATAAAAAATTCTGAATTTTGAGTCTGACTGATCTAGGATTTGTTCATCTCTTCCAAAGGATTTTTTGTAGATGTCCATAAAGCTGTATAAAAATTCTGTGGGTTTTTATCTTCCTTCAATTACCTATTTAACTAAATATTAACACACAGACAAGAAAACCCATTCTGAAGGGCTGTGTTCAGGAATTCCAGCACTGTTTCCTCTAGGCTCTTCAAAGAAACACTTGGTTAAGGTAGTATCCAGCCATTTAGGAAAAAAGTATATGCAGAACTATATCAGAACATTGTGGTTACAGTTTTTAGGATTTGCCATGATAATCACGTTTCTGTTACTTTTTTATCCCGAACTAAGGCCACAATTGTGGAACATAGTCTAAAGAAGACAGGACAAGAGGGCATGGACTGAAGCTGCGCCAGGGGAGGTTTAGGTTGGATCTTAGGAAGCACGGAAAGGGTCATTAGGCGCTGGAATGGACTGCCCAGGGAGGTGGTGGAGTCGCCATCTCTGGAGGTGTTTAAGGAAAGATTGGATGTGGCACTTAGTGACAGGATCTAGCTAGGTGTTGTGGTGTTGGGTTCATAGGCTGGACTTGATGATCTCAGAGGTCTATTCCAGCCCCAATGATTCTATGATTCTAGGATTCTAATAGGAGTGAGATCATTTTTTTTCATCTAGGTGTTTGTCTTTATGATCATTTTCATTAGTGACCCTAACATAAAAACTACCAGCTAAAAGAAATTGTTAATGGCTCAGAGTTTGAAAGGACTGTCTAAACATATAAGGGTCAGCCTATCAGCAAGCACTAGGTGACATTAAACACGGGGAATGAGATGGCATTTAATAGTGCAAAATAAAAGCTGTCTCTTGAAAGGTCAACAAGGATGTGTGTTAAAAATCTGGAGCTCAACACTGAACATAAGACGTTCTGCCTAAGTCCTGTAATCACAAAAAAACCAAGGCTGTATCAGAGCAAGTATTTCAAACAGCATTATAGAGGATACCGGAATATGGGACTATGGTTCTGTTGCTAATGTCCAGAGGGATTTATTCAAACTGAAAGAAACATTACCAGGAATCTTCCTAGGAGCAAGCCCTGGAGAAACGGACTTGGAGGTGCTGGTTGACGAGAAGCTCAATATGAGCAATCATATCCTGGGATGCATCAAATGAAGCGTGGCCAGCAGGTCGAGAGAGGTGATTCGCCCCCTCTACTCCACTCTCGTGAGACCCCACCTGGAGTACTGCGTCCAGTTCTGGAGCCCCTATTACAAGAAAGATGTGGACATGCTGGAATGTGTCCAGAGAAGGGCCATGAGGATGATCAGAGGGCTGGAGCACCTGTCCTATGAAGACAGACTGAAAGAGTTGGGGTTGTTCAGTCTGGAGAAGAGAAAGCTGCGAGGAGACTTTCTTGTGGCCTTTCAGTATCTTAAGGGGGCCTACAAGAAAGCTGGGGAGGGACTTTTTAGGACGTCAGGTAGTTATAGGACTAGAGGGAATGGATTAAAACTAGAGATGGGTCGATTCAGATTGGACATTAGGAAAGAATTCTTCACCATGAGGGCGGTGAGCCACTGGAACAGGTTGTCCAGAGAGGTGGTGGAAGCCCCATCCCTGGAAGCTTTTAAGGCCAGGCTGAATAGGACTCTGAGCAACCTGACCTAGTGGGAGGTGTCCCTGCCCATGGCAGGGGTTTTGGAACTAGATGATCTTTAAGGTCCCTTCCAACCCTGACGATTCTGTGGTTCTGTGATTCTAAGATGAAGTGCCTGTCTTACATAAGGAGAGGAAAACAATTGGGCCCTCCAAAATATACGTTAGCAGAGCACATGGTTTTCTCATCAAGATTCAGAGGGAATGAGATTATCTCTTCTCAGGGAGAAGAAGCGTTTCAGCTAGAGGTCAATGCTGACACAAGAGCAAAGAGGTGTCTGCTGTTTGTAAACATGATTTGCCTGTTCCTAGAAGATGGTTTCTTCCTAACAAAAAGAGAGGTGCCTTCCTATCAAAGCAGGTTAAAGATCAAATGATTTAGTTTGATTACAGCAAAACACTTTAATCACAGATGTGTGATTTTACTAATTGCATGACTTCCCCAGCTCATGGGAGAGACAACACAGCGAGGAGGAAGGTCAGGCCCATCAATTCAGTGGTATCAGTGCTGCAGTGCATGGTCCAGGGTTGTGGAGTACTCTGTGCTTCTGTTTCCTGAGGTTAGAGAGATAGTCCTTAATCCTGAGGAGGACCATGGGGTTCCTCACCAAGATGTTTTTTTATATTGTGGTTACCTTCAGTATTCTTAAGTGTCCTTAGTTACAGGTTTGGAAAAAGGTCTCTTACAGTAATAAGATCATCTTTTCCCAAGTCCTTAATGTGGACCTGCTTTTCACAGTTCACTGCCATTTTTAGTGTGCGTCCATGGACTGTCACAATAGCTGGAATAAAGCTCTGTGGGTTTTAGTGCTAGTTAGATGCCATCACAAAAAGAATTTGTAACCCTAGCAATTGTGAAGAGTATTTGATCAGTAATTGGTGACAGAGTAGTAGGTCTCTTAATTTATAAACACTAAAATTTTGGTAAAGGTCAATGCTTTTGTGCTTGCCTGTTGTTTACACATTTATGAGTAAAAAAAATGAGAATAAACTCCCTTTGAACACCGTCTGACATATATGCTTTAGTGTAAACCAATCTGTATTTTCTCAATAATATTAGGTGACTGAGTCACAGTCCACACTTTACGCTAGCCTGCTTCTGTTCATCAGGAGCATGATGCTGTATTTTAACAACGATGAAGAACAGGAGCACTTTTTCAATAATATAAATTTAATTTTAAACAGACAGGTTAAGCTGACAGCTGATGAAATATAAACACTTGCTGTTTTTTTTTCCCAAGTAATATACACAGTGTAGTGCATCTTCAAGTTATAAACAGCACTTTAAGCAGTTAAACTAAAAAAGAGAAAGGGATATATTTGAATGCAAGTCTCAACAGTTCAGTGCTTTAAAATACCAGTCAAATCTCCTTGAACTATGTTGCTGTAACTGATTGAAGTAGCCTGAGAACTTTAAAATGAAGTGAGCTGACACTTCAGGTTAACATTGATTTAACACACATTGGCCTAGGTGAACTAATATTGAACATAACAGAATGACAGCATGTTATACATCACTGGAAGAACTGTCAGAAGGTCGTTTCTCAAAGAAGTAAGTCCAAGCTGTTTCTAGAATTTTGGCCTTCATTTTAATTCCTTTTCTGCAAGGTTTTAATTACAGCATCAGCAACAAGTCATTCCAAGGACCATGGCATTATATGAAAAAGTAGGTCTGCTGAGGTCACAGTATTCCCTAAGAACATGAATGGAAAATATTAAGATGGTCAGCACTGGATATTATTTTGGTAGCTTAAGCAGATCAATACACTTGTGAAATTTCTGACACCAAAAGGTGTCGTTATTATAAGGATATAGTTAATATAATTATATTAGTGTCATCATAAGCCATAAAATTATGGCTTCCCTATTTGTGCTTCCCAAAAAGATATGATAGTAGAAGCTCCAAGCAGGAGGCTGTTTTCAAAATTTCAGACCTGTCCTTAAGATCAGAAGATTTTGGAAAGGAATGTCTGACAATAGCTAGAAAATGTTAAAAGAATGTGGAATAAGTTATCAAAAGGAGACGAAATACACTAAAAATTCAAACCTGAAATAAGTACACTTCCTTTATCACAAAGAATAGCTATTGGAATGGAGGAACATGCTGGATGCCACGCTAAAAAGTATATCTAAAACAAATTAAAGACCTTTTTGTCAAAATATTTGTTGATTTTTTTGATGCATGATTGGATTTCCAAAAATTCTACTGAACACTTTGCCAAGTCCTCATTGTTTGCTAGGTAGAGGATTAAAGCACACCAGTTTCCATAGCCACCAGACTAAAAATCAAGTTTAACTCCCCTGACAAAATGCTCAGGTAGCCCTTTACATCTGGATGACTTTGCTTCCGTGCTCTTAGAAAGAGGGATTGGGTGGTCATAATTCTCCCTCTGACTTTTACATCTCTGAATACAAATGAGTATGTGATAGAGTATGCCAACTTCACTTTGACCACCAAGAAATTCTTTCTTTGAGGGAAAAAAAAAAAAACAACAAAGAAAACCCACCACCAAAATTTTTAAGTATCATTATGAGGAAAGCCAAAAGAAGTAATTTTTTTGTACTTCGGTACGAAGAACATTTTTAGGTTCTCTAATTCTACAGAAGAAAGCATTTCAAACCATTTATTAGAGCTGGAAAGCAGGTTTGAAACAGCAAATGGTATTATATAAACCTCTGTCATGCAGACAAGAATACTTGAATGATTCTGACACAGATTATATTAGGAATCGGGTTTTTTTCTTGACAATGCAACTTCAAGTCAAACCTTTAGAGTTGGCAGAGAGTCTATAAACACATTACCTTTTATATATGGCCATGGGCATGTATATAAAGAGAGATACATATGCACAAAGGAGAGTGAAAGCAATAAAAAACTGAAAAATTTTGGTCCTACTTCTCTGATAAAATATTTATGAAAGGGATATTACACAACCGTTTATTGTCCAGCACACTGTTTCTGTGCCTATACTTTAATACTCTGTAAGGTACTTCTGCTAGCTGAAACCAAGCATATCTACATATTTCAATATTTGCTCTTAATAAAGGTATTATATATGGAGTCTTTGATGTTTTGCAGGGAGCTTATTGTTTACAAATGGTCTAAAATAGTGAATGGACTACTGAGCAAGCTTGCGGCCAGTACTTGTTGATCCATAGTATGCTTACAAATCAGTCAACAGGAAGGTGGGCAGGAAGGCTAAGGAAATTAATTGATTACAGTGTCACAGTGAGCAGGTTAGCTCACACTGCACTAGATTTAGTCTGTCATTGTAAATGGGAGAGGAGATACAAACAAACAAGCAAAAATCAAAGCCAATCTGTTACAAAATGCTCCCTTGGTGCTAACTTTTTTTTTCTAAAAAAAAAGACAGCCTTAAGCAAAATTTGATTCTTTTTCTTCCCGTCTAATCTTCCTACTGACAGTAGAAAATTCTACTATTTTTGCTTCAAGATGAAGCTATTCTCTCTTTCTAGGATAACTAGAGGTCAGATCATAGAATCATAAAATCATAGAATGGTAGGGATTGGAAGGGACCTCTGGAGATTGAGTCCAACTCCCCTGCCAGAGCAGGATCACCCAGGCCAGGCCACACAGGTTTTAAAAGTCTATAGAGAAGATGATTTCACAAGCCCCAAAATACTGAGAAAAGCTACCAGGCACCCACATGCTTTCACAGCTAATCCTTCCTCTCTACTGAAATCAGGTTATGTATAAAAAAAGAAATACAGATTTTCTCCATATTGTAATCTTACTGTGAACATAATAAATGGTACCAAAAAAAGCTACAATTCTTGTTTTTATGAGCATATTTTAGTGGCCACAGAGTTTAAAGGATGAAGACAGAGCACAAGGAAAATAAACTACTGAAGTATTGGAACAGCCTGCCCAGGAAGTGGTTGAGCCATTACACAAGGATGTATTTAAAAGATAAGGTGCAGATGTGATTCTTAGGGACGTGGATTAGTGGCAGACTTGGTAGTGTTAGGTTTACAGCTGGACTTGATCGGAACTGTGTTTTCCAATCTATATAATTCTGTGATTCTAAGATTCTAAGACAGGTAGAAATTATGTGAAGACCCACCTGCAGTTCATAACACTCTGATAGCAAGAGTCATTTGTTGCAGTTGTAGCACAATGAAAATGAGGTATGAACATTACCACGGAAATATAAGGCAGTGCTCCAATAGTATAGCTGGCTAAGTTGAGAGAGAACTCCTCAGAAATTTGATATTTGGTTAGTGTACACATTTTACTTAACATTAGTTGATTATCCAGAGACCAGATTCCTACTTTACACTCTCTCTTAAACCTCATGCTGACCTTAATGGTCCTACATTAATGGAATAGGTGTAGTGTCAGAGAGGTGGCCAAACTCATTCTGTGCTATCATGCTTAGCACACATCCATGCTATAATTCTACAATATAAATGATAAATTGTGGATTACTTTTATATCTGTATTGTAACGCCAACAGAATCATATATTTTAGAGCTCATTACATATTTAATAAAACGCATGCTCTCACCAATTCATTGAACATGAAGTGTTGATTTGCAGATGAAAGGGTGTAAATCCCCTTGCCAAATCCCAGAAGTTGGCACATACTGTAATTGTCATTCCTTTCAAACTTCAAGTACTTTCATGTACCCTTTATTTAATGACAGAAAAGAGATCCTATCTACATTGTTTTTTCTTAATACCAATATCTTTCTGAATTAAGTAGGAAAAATATAAGCATGTTTATTTGACAATTTTTCTTTAAGAGTTGTCTTGCTAATTGAGCTTCTACAATGTTGTACGTTCTCCATAAGCACATAAAGAAAGCTTCCTATAGATTAGATCATTGCAGTAGCAAGTTTCTATTAAAGGAGTCCTTATATCAGTCTGTTATGAATTACACTTTTTTTCACACAAGTGTATCTGCAAATTGGATTTAACCGAGCTATTTTGCCAACTATTTTTTTCATATCCCCTTCTATCCACTTGAAGTCACAAATGAAAAGTAGTTTAAGTCAAATTCATGTAAATCAAGAAATATCTGCTTTTTTAATTATTATTATTTTATTCAAGAATAAACTTGAAAAAAACAACTTTTCACAATAGCTGCAGTCCTCAGTATGATTTCTAAAATACAGACTTGTTTCATTTGCCTAAGCTTAGGCACCAAGTGTTACTTGAGACACTCAGTGGTAGCTGAGACTGTGCACAGGGGCAGCAAGTCTAAGCTAGAACCAAAGACCTTCGCCTATTTAGAGCAGCATAGCAGCTAGAGGCCAGGCAGGATGCTGTAGGACATAGCAAATTGTATTAGGTGCCTTTATTTAGGCAAACTAATCGAGTCCTTACATTGTCTTTCTATCCCTGCACAGAGTAAGCTTCTGATACCAAGACCCACTATACAAACTTGGAAGCTGTCATGTAAGGAGGTATAGTGCACCACATGTTTTGTTCTATTACCTTTAATTTTATTCTTTTTATATCCCCATCTAAACATAACATCCCAACTATTACTCTAATTCTAACTTTAATAAGTAACTGAGTTTTGTTTTATTAAAATTCTAAGGATAGGGTATCATGGGAATTTGATGTTGTTTCATGTGCTTATAGCAGTGTTTCCTTTTATTATTCTGAACTTTCTTCTGCTATAAGTCTAAATATACTGAATAAAACTACCCTAGTAACCCTACATATTCTAGAAATGTAAATACGGGTTACTTTGAAGGAATTAGTTTTGTGTTATAAAAAAGACAAAACATTATTTTAGTCATATGTTTAAGTATTGAGACGACTCTCCTCCCCAGTTGCAGACTATTCCTCTCCTGAATTCTTTTTGATATGAAAGAAAGCCAACATGGATATGCATTGAGAGTCATTGTTGAATAGAAATATCCCAAGGCTTGAAAATGTCTCCTAATAAAAGCAGAAGCTCTGGAAAACACAGGTCACTGTAATGCATTTACAGTTTTTACTACACTTTAGAAGCTTTGCTAGGCAATCAAAATAAAACTGACATCAATCACCTGGGTAACACCAATTTACCAGTTAGGAGGACAGATAAATATTTGGTCACCTTCAGGCCTTGCAGGTAAATTTGTGGTAAGTCATCAGTCTCTGAGATAAAATTTAGGGAGTTTTCCATAAATAATTGCCCAGGGTATTTTTCCATATACACATCTATCTTTGATTCCTTTTTTGTTCTTTGTTGCTCCTATCTACAAAAATAAGTGTACTTAAGTCCAGAAACTCTTAAACTACTTCAGATAAAAAAATACTGATTTGTTAGCTACTGAATCTTTTTCATAATAAAAAATATACAAATTAAAAAAAAAAATAGAGAACTATTCTGCATTATTTAGGTCAAATGACTACTACAGGGAGGCTGGATTAGCCCAAAAGATCCTTTCCAGACCAAGACAGTCTTTTTAATCAAGTTACCCAAAGTAGATTATTCACTCCGTCAAATGTGCCTATTTGTAGGCAGAAGTATCTCAATTATTCTGATTTATAAGCTAAAGAGGAAGAAAAAGAAAGGTTGTCATGCTACTTGTGTCCTTGGGACTGTCTGGGCATCATTTAGTGAGTGGTGAGCAATTGCTTTGTGCATGGCTTGTTTTGTGTGTTCATCATTATTATTATTTTACCCTTCCTTTTCTGTCTTTATCTCAACCCACAAGCTGTAACTTGTTTCTGATTCTCTACAACATCACATTTTACCCCTCATCGACAGGGCCCTTATCTCCTCTTATCTGCTTTGGTGATAACGATGCATCTGGGTGTGACGATCCCACCCTGCTAAACTGAATTCAGGGGAAGCACATAACAATACCATAGCCAGGGGCTAACTTGAGCAATAGGATCAGGTGTAAGGGCAATGGAAACGTAAGTCCATCATCTTACCCCTATAAATAGTGGGCAGCCCATGAGCTCTTTGAACTCTCCTGCATGGCAGCTGGCTGTGTCCCAGCATTTCCCCTGGAGCAGGGGTGCCTGCCAGGGCATGTCTTTGAGGCTGAGAGATTCCTTGCTGTAACAGATCCTGGGTAAGTGACCTATAGCATGCTGAAGCTTTAAATTTTTATTAAGGGTATACTCAAGCTTAATTGTGCACATAATCTCTTAAAATAAACCATTCTTTTATCTTGTCCTTAGTGCAGTAAATAATCTGGTGTACCCCACCATTGAATCTCTTTTTTTAAAAAAAAAAAAGTTACACTTACTGTTTCAAACCTTGTTGAAACATTGTTTTATATCACTAAATATGTTGCTACTTCTCTCTTGTGAGTGAAGTGCATAACTCCACCTGGGACATTCTCTCCCCCATCCCCACTGCAGGGGGAGTGAGCGTGCTGGGTTAAATCACAATGTTCATATTACTTGAATGTACATAATTTCCTTCTTTATAAAATCTACTGGGTAGAGAGCAGAACAACAGAAAAGGTAAGATTACCCATGGAATTCCTTTTCTGTTGTAGCTGGGGAAGCATCGAGAGGCCTCCTGAAAGGCTGACATCAGGCTTCCAGACTTTAATTCATAGGTGTTGACAGAAGAAAAAGAAAACCATGTATTTAGATTTAAAAAGAAAAGTATACTTAAAAGAACACCAACCAGTGACAAGGCTTTTGATGAGGAAAACCTTGACAAACTAAAATAGAGAGAAAAATCACTTTGAGAATCTATTAAATAAGGTAAATCTGAATGTCACATGAACACAAATAATAGCTCCTTTTATTATTGCTAACAAAAAAAAATAACCAGGCGTTATGAATAACATAAATATTCTTGATCTATGTGTCTTAAATAATTTTTTCCACTGCCAATATCATATGTACAGAATATATTAATTGTTTTATAAGTAAACTGGCTATGTGATCTCCACTTTCCGAATCAGCTTTCAATGTTTCCCAGTTATTTAAATTTCTCTTAGCATAACTATGTCAATCTATAGGACTAAAGCTAAATCAAATGTACATTCTTGGTAATGCCAATATTTGTTAGATTGCTATTCATTTTATTATCTTGTCTCTTGAAGTTATCTTAGATGACTTCTTACAGCTTATTCTATACAGTTATTTCTATTAAATATAAAAATCCATAACAGCTCTATATTTGCTTGATCTTATGTTTTGAGGAGGGGAAAGGAATCAATCCAAAACTGTATCTCTTCTCCTTGTGTAGCTCATCCATGTGTAAGAAGGCCTGCATCTAAGATGACAGTAGTATAATCAGTCTGAGGACAAACTGAGTGAAAATACAAGTTAGCTGTTCCAATAAAAAGGGACATAAATTTTTTTCTTCCCTTTTAAGCTTTAAAAGGCTTTGTACACCAGGTGTTTTGAGCTTTCTTGTTGAAATACACTGAATACTTGAAGATTATTTTGTGATGAGGCTGCTTTGAGTACTTCCAGAAAAAGGGCTCATGCTGAATCATGGTTGACTTCAACAGGTTGAGCTAATTTTCAAAGCTACATTTATATAAACATCATAATTTTTACAATTCAAATTCCATTTCATTTTTCCTGTCATTTCTACTTTGATTTAAGATGATGGGTACTTAAATATCTGAATTCCTAAATTGATTATTTATGTTGAATATTCAATGTGATTTGTATATGTATGAATTTGTGTGTATTTAAAAAAAGGTATTATAACATCTGTTTGGAGAAGGAGGAAGGGCTTCTGATTCTTTTTTACCACTTTGTTGGCTTGAATTAGGTTATCAGCATATAGAATTGGAGAATATGTAGAATACAATTCTATATCTTAACAGGTACCAGGAGTGGTTTTGTAATCACTTTTTTTTTTGCTTTCTTAAAGCTACAACTCTGAAACAGATACTCTACTGTCAAAATGTGTGAGTTTATATTGCTTTCTCTATGCAGAGATGCAGTTTAGTATGTAAACAGGTCATTTGAAAAGTAATATGATTCCTCATTGCCAACTTGCTAGTCTTTATCAAATGTCTTCTGAAACTCTGATCTTGTTAACTTAAATTTGCGGTAGAGGACTGTGTATTGTCAACTTTAATTTTTGTATCAAGTGTTTTGTACGATCACTTTCTTCCTGTGGTACTATCACTGCACTGCTACGGTACAATGTGCCTTTCCCTTCCAGTCTGCTGGCAGGTTCAAGGATATATCTGTCATTAATATTCATACCTGGCTCTTATTCCAGGAATATCCCAGAATCCCTTCTTGACTGAATAAACAGTGCCAGACTAATAGGATCTCCTGAGAACTTATTAATGCTTCTTGTTTTTGCTACCTGCATGATCCTTCTGTCATTTCCTACCAGTCGTGTCACTATCTCGTTTAATTTAAGATAATTTATGGAATTATCCTACCCAAGGAGCAGGAAGGAGCTATTTTCTTACATGCGCTCTCTTCACTGGAATTTATTCTTTTCATATACTTTGTATCAAATAAAACCCTTTTTTTCTGCAGGGAATACTTCACACCACCATGCATACAGACTTCTCAGAAGACAATAAATACACCTACTTCATTCTGGTGCAGAATGATTGTATCAAGGGAGGCAACTATTATTTCCCACAGTACCAGCTGTTCCATCCTATAACTCATATTAGAAACTAAAACCTCTTTTATAATTTTCTCAGTTTCTTTATTGTACTTACAAATAAAGTCAACTTATGTCTTGTCGCTATTCAGTTCTCCCAGGATTTACTTCCCTAAGATAATTCTTCAAGTAGTAAGATCCACAAATTTTTCCTGCAATGTTTCAAGGCTATTTCTTACACTGATTTGTTTCTATATGTAAATATATATTTGATAATGTTAATTTAACATTAATGATCTTTAATTACAGATGTCAAAATGAAAATTAAGTTGACATCTAACTGCTAAATGATAATTTCAATGACATCTAATCTGTCCATCTGGTGGTGATGCATTGCTGAAAATCAACACTATCCGAGAAAAAACAACCTTGCCTGTTTCCTGTTTATTATTGAAGAAAAAAAGAAAAAAAGGGTAAAGAAAACCTCAACATTCTTGTATGCACAGTATTTCCTCATAAATAAAAGTGGCAACACAGTCTGCCCCATTGAAAATAGCAGGGCAACATCATCTAGTGCTTCTTTCCTCTTTTTACCTTGTCCTATTGTTCATGTATGTCATTTACCTACAGGGGAATTTAGTCTCCTTGTGACTAATGATTTCTGTACAAGTAGACATGGGTTAGTAATCTTTCTTTTAAAACTTATTTCCCTCAACCTTCCAGCAAGTGTTTCAACATTTTGCTTAATGCCATTGCAGGAGTGGATACCAAGAGTCTTTTCTACTTCTGCTGAAGGCTGCGGTATTTCTGACTACAATGAAAGAACATTTAAGTCCTGTATGATTTGTCCTGAATCTACCACTCATGATCCACTTTTCAATATGATTCCTTGTTTCCAACGATGTAAATGAAGAGAAGAAAATTGATGTCTCACATATTCTCTACCAAAATGCAGAACAAGTATATATCTCAAGGTGGAGGAGAAATGAAACCATAAATCCAAATTCTATCACTAACTTTACTCAGAAGATTCTCTTAAAATATGAAATTATGTGTAAAACAAAGGTAGGCAAAATAGATGAATAATTTCAGCTCTCAGCCTCTGGACAATGTCTTGATATACTGGCATCTACAGAATTAAACACATTTTATTCTTCTTGAAGAATAGCTCTGTCCATTGTGTTAGCTAACATCAAATTGTTGAAAGCTCCCCAAAGATGGGGATGAGACATTTGCCTGGGGTAACAGAAATACAGCAACTATTGGAAAAGTTCAATAGACAGAAAGGATGGTTTGTCATCACAAATGGAAATCACCAGTAAAATAGTGAAGTATATATTAGTAAGAATAGCACAGACAAAGACTTGGACAATAAATATGATTTTTATTTTTCTACTGAATGATGGCAACCTTTACGCAAATAAGGACATGACTTTCAGAAAAGGCTTCAAAGATTTTTCTAAAAGGAAAAAAAAAAACACCCTAAACATTTCATTTAACCAAAATCAAAGTTCTCTTTTTTTTTTTAGTTTGATCATGTGTGGAAGACAGTTCATATATGCTGCTACAATAGAGTTTAGAAAGTGGGTTACATTTTTATTCCTAGTATGATAAAAGAGCAGAGTTGGAACTAAGTGACAGATGTAGGAAAGCAAGGTGAGCTGTAGAAACTTACAGAAAGGGTGTGCACTATGTCCTCTGCTGCACAAAAAATGTGAATTTTTCTGCCTCTGCGGTTGCGGAGCACAAAGCCATTAACTTCAGCACAATCAACTTTCATTTTTTGATTTAGAGATTACTTCAAGATATTAGCTTGGAAATCAGCAGCTGCCACACCCATTAACCTACAATATTAAACCAAAACTGCAAATTACACCTTCATTGATGAGCTAACCCCATGGGCAGCCTGTATAAATAAACACGCGCCAAAATGAAATAGTACAAGTAAGCCTTTGGTTTTTACAGATTAATTTTCATTTAATAGAAACTCATGGGTTTTTCCTCACTCCCTCTAGAATCTTTAAGTAAAAGGATTAAAGATTAAATCAATGAATAGAGTATGGATTCTAGGTGAACCAGCAAAATTACACTGAACTCTCAAGTTCCCCAACTGACAGATAGTAAAGTTTTTCAGGCAGTACACCTCTTTTGAGATGTAATAAGGAGCCTAATTCTGAAGAGACTTATCTGGATGGTTTAAGAAATGCTATTATATATGACCAATAGCTTTGCTGATACATTTACCATTCTAGTTATTAAGGAGCCAACCTCTCACCAATAGACCTTGAGATAAAAAACGATACACTAGACACGTCAGCAAAAGAGCTTTATTTGGTTAGAACATACAAACTCCCTCACTCATATAAAATCAGTTGTAATTGGGGAACACAGCAGTAACGGACAGATGGCAAAAATATCTGATGACATGGAAAAGCCAGTTCAAGTTCCCAGGTTAAGAAGGGCTTAGAAGGTCTCTCCCTACTTCCCAGAGAACTTTTTCTGCTGTGCTACTGATGAGAAAGCTAGACTAATCCCAAGTGCAGCTCTGAATTTCTTTGAGCCACAGAATTTCAAACATATCCTTCTTTCTGGTATTTCCAACTGCCTGTTACAGGTATCCTAAACCCTACCAGGATATTGACACTCCAGCCCCAAAGTTTCCATTTAGTCCAAAAGAAATTTAAGACACCTGAGATCAGAGTGTGAATTCTAGCTTGAAAATTACACTCCTGCCTACTTCACTCTAGGACTTAGGTGCAAAAGCTACAACACTTCAAGCCTTTTGTTTAATCCTTCTTTATTTGCTGCCATTTTCCAAGATTAGGCTTTTAATATATTTAGAGCAACACAAATAAACTTCTTCAACGTTTGTTCCACCCTTCCCAGGTTGCAAACATGGCTTCTAACCTCCTTTATCATCAACCTAGCTCAGAACTTCATTTAGTTCATTCATCTTGATGTTGAGTGGATTTCTTCTCTGGGTACTTCTACTGGAACAGTGTTTGGAGGCTGCTCTAGAATCTACCAATTTAAAATCTTTTGTTTTCCATCTACATATATACATGAACATGAAAATTCTATCCCAAAACCAGGTCTATATCTATGATATGTTTATAAAGAGCAATCATAGTCATTATTTTGAAAAGCAAAGTCAATTAAATCTCTAAATTTCATACTGAAGCTCTGCCTTGGAAAAATTCTAATAATCACCCTCTAGATAGATATTTTCAATTTCTTAAAGCCTACCAGACCTGCACACCACCAGGCAACACACTTTTATCAAGCTGCTTATCTACATTTTTTAATTTTTCTTGTTTGCTGCATACCCCATTGCTTTTAAAGTTTCCTTTTGTGCACTTTTCAGCCCTCTTTTCTCCACAGAACCTTTCCACCGTACACATATATCACCAAAAGCTCAGCTGAGAGTCTGGCATTTAGCTGGTGCAATACACGCAGCTACAATAAATGAGCATGTACCATTAATTCTTGCAAGGGCAACTAACTTCATTGAGACTTTTGCACATCACATTAAGGNGAAAACCACTTCCCACGAGCACCCAGTGGGGAGCCCACAAAATATATATATATACTTCTGGAGGTTTGTCCTACCCCTTTCCCGGAGGATTGTGGGAAGGGTAGTGGGTGGGGTCTGGGATATGTGACCCACAGCCTCTGCCTAGGGAGTTCTTTCTGCTCTTGGGCTTTTCTACGGCAGACTTCTGTAGCTCCTTAAGGTAAGGATGGTGCTTGAGCTGTTTGTATAAATGCACTTGGAAAAAGCAGAGGTATCTGAGGAAGGAGTTTTGGGATGGGTCAAAATTCAACTGTATGCATATTAGAAACTCTAGATACTTCTTTTGCTCAGGTCAGTAGTTTGTATTGAGTGTCTAGGAGGGGCGCAAGATGACTTAGTAGTCTGTATTTTTGTTCTTTTTATTCTAGATACTTAGCATTTTTCTGGAATTTCTGACTTTATTGAAGATAGGACCTGGTGTTTTTTCCTCCAATTTTTCTGATTAATGACTTAAAGTTTTTGATTGTATTAGTTTCTTTCCCAAGTTTGAAAATTCTTTTTCCTATTCTTACTATATAGTCTAGATTTCATTTTCAAAAATCTGGCTACTGGAAATGCAAAGTCTTTAATTCTTTGTTTCCAAAGGCTAAGACAGGAATTACCAAATTTCAGTTTTGCTAGTTCCCCATATTGTTCTAGTAGTATCCTTATACAGCCCTCACCCCAAACTGTTCTGGTTTACCTGCTTTGCTCAGCATAACTGGCCTCATTGAAAACTTGAGGCAGAACACTCCCTTACGGGAGCCCTTTGTATATTAAAGTTAAGTTTATTGAATTGAGGCTTTGCTTATCCATGCCTTTGCTCTCTTTACATGGTTCTAGAGTGGAAAGGCATACTTAGTACTGGTTTTAAATAGCTTTGTAGTTGAGCACAACTTTTCTCAGGTGTCTCTTCAATCTTGTTCACATTTTCCTGTCTTCTAAATGTTTCTCTTCCTGACCAAACCTTTTTTAATGTACTTTTTTAGCTCTCAGCATTCTCTTAATTCTATTTTTAGGTAGTTATACATCCATCTCAATTTAAAGCCATTCCCTGCTCATTTACCTTGTTCTTTCAAACCAAGCACTCCTGCTCATTATCATGTAACTCTTGCATGCAGCTATGATGTTCCAAACAGACAAATGATAGCAAAGGCCAGCTACAACACCCTTCAGCTTTCAACTTGTACATCACATGTGTGTGATATGTTCAGTACTTTGTTTGGGGTGTATAATAAGCTTTTATTTTCAGAGTTAAATTCCCATTACACCGTACTCAAGGACACATCCTAGATGTAGGGTTAGAAAGATTTCATCTTGTTATAGAATTCTATCCCAAAACCAGGTCTAATGGATAAATAGGGGTATCTCCAAATGGACATTTCTGCCCTTATTAACATTTCTTCCACTGAAGTTGGTGAGATTTAGTCTCACCAATAAGTCAGTGTCTGGCTCTTAGCATAGACTTTTTTTTTTTTAACAGTCATAAAACATAGCTATGTATTTAATGGACTTTGTAATTAGAGTGACAGACTCTACCTACATCTTTCAACTTCGTTTTGGGTAATCACATAAACCTTATAATTTAGAACCGAATGAAACTCTACCATTTAATGAAGAAACAAAGATGACTAATTTTTTGAAGAGCAATTCTCTTACAATTCTTTAATGTAACTCAGTTCAGGCAAAAGCCATTTTTATTGAAATGCGAACTGCTATACAAACCTGAAAAGATAATTTTGTAATCCCTTTATCAATTTAAAACAAAGACTGCAGTGGTAAAGTTTAAGGAAAAGTAAATTGCTTTCTGTTAGCCAAATTAATATGTATCTATGAACCATGAACTTTTTTATTTAAACTGGAAAATTACTCCAAATTATAGTCCTTTTCAAACTATTTGTATAAAATAGGAAAGTGGATATCATATTAATCGAAGCTGGGATGGCAAATCAACTCTTAACTTTCTGTAGAAAATATAATGTGAAATGGTGAGAAATAATTTGAAAATAACCTTTACTTTTCTTACTTCCATTTAACAACTGAGTATGTGTGGTAAGTCAGAGTCAGATTCTCATCTGGTGTATTAAGATTTAGTTTTTTAAAACTTGGCTCTAATATAACACTGAAATCTAGAGCACTATCATAGCCTTCATTCTATAAATGGGGTAACTGAGGCACAGTAATAGTTGCAGCTTGTACTCCATTTTGTGAACAATCAGTAACAGATTTAGGAATATGTGCCAGATTGCCTGAAAAATGATTACACCTCTATCCCCTGACACTCTATACTTTACATCAGATAAAATTTTAAGGACTGCTTACTCTAGACTAATTTTTTTTTTGGTTGGAAGGGACCTCTGTAGGTCATCTAGTCCAACCCCCCTGCAGTGAGCAGGGACATCCTCAATGAGATCAGGTTGCTCAGAGCTTTGACAAGGCTCACCTTGAATATCACCAGGGATGGGGCTTCAACTACCTCCCAGGGCAACCTGTTCCAGTGTTTCACTACCCTTAGGGTAAAGACTTTATTCCTAACACCCAACCTAAATCTACCCTTCTCTAATTTAAAACCATTGGCCCTCGTCCTGTCACTAAAGGCCTTTGTGAAGTCTCTCTCCAGCCTTCCTACAGGCCCCCTTCAGATACTCAAATGTCCCTATTAGGTCACCCTGGAACCTTCTCTTCTCCAAGCTGAACAACCCCAGCTCTGTCAGCCTGTCTTTGTAGGAGAGATGTTGCAACCTGCTGATCATTTTCTTGGCCCTCCTCTGGACTCGTTCTGTCAGGTCCATGTCCTTCTTGTACTGAGGGCTCCAGAACTGAACACAGTACTCCAGGTGAGGAGCAGAGTGGCAGAATCACCTCCCTCGATCTGCTGGCCACACTTCTTTTGATGCAGCCCAGGATGCAATTGGCCTTTTGGGCTGCAAGCACACCCTGTCTGCTCATGTCCAGCTTCTTGTCCACCACTCCCAAGTATTTTTCTGCAGGGCTGCTTTCTATCACCTCATCCCCTAGCCTGCATTGATGATGTGGATTACTCCAGCCCAGGTGCAGGACCCTGCACTTGGTCTTGTTAAACCTCATGGGGTTCACCTGGGCCCACCTCTCCAGCTTGTTCAGGTAATCATCTTTAGCTTTCAAATCAAACTTTGTAAATACTGTTGTGTGAAACAAACATCATAAAATACACTCCAGTTTCATCTGTATTACCCTCAACTGAAGTATTCTGTGCTCAGTATCAGTGTCACATCAAGAATTTACCATGGGGAAAATGACCTTTTTTCTCTGATAGTCAGAATGTAATTGCAGCACTAGAATCCTGGAGTCATGTAGCTTTTGTTTGAGATCTGTCAAAGGACACTCCAGAAGACTGTCCACTTGCTGTTTGGAGGATTTTAGCAGTCTCCAGCAGATTTGGCTTTCTGTTTGACACTAGTCCATCTAAAACCTATTTCATCTTGCTGTAGCAACACATCAAAGTCAGGCTGTCAAACCAGCTTCTGAAGGAGGAACCTTCACTGTCAATGCTGCAAAGACAAGGGGATTTCTTAAGCAGCTTGAAGTGAGTCTAGGAGCAAAATCCTGAAATGCCTTGAGCCTCAGGAAGCGCATATCAGGTAACAACGTATGTAGCTTTTATACCGCACTTAGAAGCAAGTTTTGTGCGGAAGGGCAGTAAGAATATGCTTATAACTCAAGAGGACAATTTTGAAGAGGGTACAGCTGCCTCTGCCTCTGCCAAAATTACAATATGCCTAGGAACAGCCTCTGCAACTGTTCAGGTCAAGAGGGACTTAATTTTCCCCATAGCTCTCGTAGTGCTGTGCCTTGTATTGAGACCTAGAAACGTGTCGCTAGCACACTCAGGTTGTGACTGCGGCTGAGAAGGGCTTGCACAGCACCAAGGCTGGTTTTGAAACACATACATGCACCTGCAGTGAGATGGGGTGAACAAGATCTTGGGAGGGAACACAACTGGACAGAACTCAAACTGATCAAAGGGCTATTCCATACTATATGACATCAGCTCAACAATAAAAGCTAGAAAAAGGAGAGGGGCATCATCTTATCCTTGAGATCAACTACTACGTGTATTGGAGCCCTGCTGCCCTGTACGGGCTGGGCATCACCTGCTGATGGGAAGTAGAGAATAACTCTTTGACTTTTCTTTTGCTTCTATGTGTGGTCTTGCTTTGCTTTTCATTAAGCTGCAGTTGTCTTATCCTGTGACTTTCACCTTATTTTCTCCCCCTGGCCCAACTGAGAGGAGGGGGGGAGTGGTAGAGCAGCTTGGTGGGAACCTGGTTCCCAGCCAAGGTCAAACCACCACAAAAGTGAGTAATGTATCTAAAATTTGCCTTGTCAAACCATAGTTTTCCATAAATCACCACCAGAACTCTGCACTTTATTCTTTCATTGATTTTAATATCATTCACACTTTCTTACAGTTTACAGCATTGGTTTAACTGTTTTTATTCTCACAGCCAAGGCAGCCTGGCCAGTTTGTTTTTTTCAGTCGATTTCAATTCTACTGTTCCCTCTCCCCTGTTTTAGAGGAGTTCCTTTATAGGTGTTTAAGCCTAGCATCATCTGTCACCCTGCAGAACCTACCGCTTTATGCAATCCAGAAATTAGAACTTCAGATCCCACTTAGGTCTTAAGCCCTAGTGGGATTTGCAAACTTGGTATCTCTGTGCCCAGGGATAGGTCAGTGGGAAGGTGAGAAGTACTGCAGCCCCTTCGTTCCTTTCTACCTTTAGCACTCCCCAGTGCACTCTGCATTTTGTGTCACAGAAGATGAACCCCCGTCCAGACACTTGCTCATTTCACCTAGCACCCATATCTAATTATTCCTGATGTCATATGAAATGCAATTTCAAGAAAAAAATTGCTTCTGTTCTTCTTCAACCCTGTAGAAGCATAAGTTAAAATGCCATTTCTGGCTCATGTGTTCCAAAGGTTTCCTAAATTTTGTGGGAAGAGACAACCACCACAGAATAGCCTAGCTATAAAAACAGTGCCAATCTTTCACTTTCCACTTCCCATCCTGTCTCTGCTAGATTGCTCCATATTACCTCAGAAGATACACTGGGTCTCTCTACCTTATACTTTACTCATGTTTAAAAATATGCACTATACTCACTTAGGAGTGAAATGTATAATATTCTGTAAGAATCAAAACTAGAAACAATTACTGAATACTGAAAACTTTTCAAATTTTCTCTTTTGCCTGAAAACTGGTGATCTTTTGGAGTTCTCCACAGTGAAACATGTTTTTCAAGAATACACCGAAAAGAAGAGGGAAATGTATTTAAGTCACTACTAGTAACAATTCTAACAGTATAATTAACAAAAATGAGAACAGAATCACGGTTAACTTCTGCCAGTGTTACAGAGAACAGACTCCTCTGAAACGTCCATCTTCTCTCTGATCACCTTTTCTGTTTTCTGATTGTTTAACAGGCTCATTCTGTTACACTTTCCTCTTGTCAACTTGTAACTAGTCTCTTTTACTTTGGTTATTTGCCTTCCTAATTACACACATTCTTTTGAAAAATGATTTGCAAACTGAGAATGAGATCATTCTTCATAGGTGTACAACAGTGCTGAGTTAAGACATATGTATTATATTAAGACATATGTATTATAATCATGTAATTACCACTCCTGCTTCCAAAATAACAGCAATTATCAGTATCTTAAACACTTTTCTTATCATTTATTTATGATTAAGCAGT
The DNA here is from genome assembly GCA_013396935.1 of Baryphthengus martii. Classification (NCBI taxonomy): domain Eukaryota; kingdom Metazoa; phylum Chordata; class Aves; order Coraciiformes; family Momotidae; genus Baryphthengus; species Baryphthengus martii. The sequence goes on along the minus strand of VWZK01007901.1, from coordinate 10,985 downwards.
TGTTAATGTTATACATATGCAGCCAGTTCAGCTGTGACTACCAGAAATTCTGGAAAAATTAAGGTAACAATGTCCAGTGGAAAGTAAATGCTCCATCTGCTGTCTTGATGGACCAGCCAAGTTATTCTTCCTCCAGGGGAGGCACATCTCAATCTAAATAATCATATGAGGAGAAGTGGTGCACTTATGGTGAATAACCACTAATTTTTGCTTAAATAGGATGAAGTCATCTGATAGGGACCTTATTTCAGCGTACCACGGAGACTACCATTACACTCATTAATATACATTTTATGTATAAACTGTTTTCACTTGTTTTAATTGCCTTTTTAGTTACTATTTAGCACTAGTGTGTCAAAATAAATTATTTAATCAGCCAGGCAAAAGTATTTGGTCTCTTACCAGCAAATAAAGTTAATTTTGCAAGCTAACTTCAAACTCTGCCCACCACAAAAGATACACGTTTGCATAAAATATTGGAAATCTAGGGCTCTCTTGCATCCCTTGGGTAATATGTTAGCGAATAAATTCTATACCAAGTTAAAGGTACAATTGAATCAATTGGACTTGATGTAAGCAGAAAAATATTAAGGAACTACGAAACCAAATATTAAATCTGTTTTTGGTGTTGATTACAAAACAAGAAAGTGTTAAGGTCAGTCTGACAAGCACAGAAAGATGCTGAAGAGATAGGGCAAGGGAGGTTGGTCATTGTAGCACAAATATAATTATGAGTTAATAAAATATCTAAGGCTTCAGGAGAGAAATCTTGAACTGAGACTTGAGTTGAGACAGTTGTTTATTTGATTGCTTCCCCCATAACACAAAGCAGTTTTCCACTAGTAATCGCTGATATAAAGAAAGGGGCTACATTCTTTATTTTTTTAAAAGAAACAGTGAGACTTATTCTTGTGTCTGGGATCTGGATTCAAATTATATACTTCCTAATAGGGAACTGCAAAAAATATCTTGCAGTAAACTTCATCTCCCTGGATGCCTGTGAGCTAGACCAAAGTAGTCATCTTCCTTTGTGCCAGTGGTAAAAAAGAGGTGCTTCCAAAGGCTAGCTCATATTTTCTGTTCAAGAAATTATTCTCTGTACGTGACCCTCTCTTTTGTAGTGGTTTTGTCTGGAATGGAACTGACATGACTAAATTGGATGAGATGGGTAAGTGCTGCTTGTTTTAGGATGCAATTCAGCTTCCTGTATATTGACATTGCATGCCACGTAGTGAGGAGTCATAGATATATATGTTTCAGCAACATATTCTCTGCAATATTGAGGAGTTCCCCGGTGAAGTTCTGATTGCCATCAAGAAGTGGTGAGAGTTGTTGGTTTCTGCTGAACAGGATACAAGAGGCAAATTTTTAGCATGAAACCCCAGGATTAGAGCAATGAAATTTCGATTAAAAATAATTTCCTTTTGCAGTAATACGTTTTATATTTCATTTACATTGGGATGTTATTCTTCCAAGTCAGCAAGCTGAATTTCACTGCCAATTACGAAAATCCATTCTTCCTTCATTTACTATTAAATATTCATAAGGTACAGTAGAATCCAAGTAGATTGGTTAGCTGAAGATTGTGTCCTGGTCCAGTTATAAACAGGATTTCTCATGCATTATACAGGGCTTAAAGTGTGTTTACAGTACATTTCATTACATTTCTGAGTTATGCTTCTATCTTATTCAAAGTAAAACTTGTTCCTTTACCTAAACCTACCTAAACCTTACCTAAAACCACTTTATCTTGAATGATAAAACATTTTCTAATAAAAAAAAAGAAAGCTAGTATGTTCTGAAATGAACATATTATGAAAACCTCTACCCTGTGTTAGGAAATGTGTTTATATTCATTCAAGAAATAAATATTTTATTGTGAGATGAAGAAAATTATACTATTTTTAGGACAGCTTGGAAGAAGCTTTCTTCTCTGAATATTGTTTTGTTATTCACCAAATCACCCATTGCTTTAGCATTTAAAAAAAAAAAAAAAAAAAAAAGGGAGGGGTACATATTGAACCTATGTGTACAAATATTGAGTATTTCAGAAAGAAAACAACAAAATCTTTTGAAAGTTTTTCGCTTTCTGGTTGACTTTTTCTAAATAATTTGAATGGAATATTACTGACAGTTTTAAAGTATAAAAGTTGAAATGAAGTTATATACAGTTTCAGTACATGCCTTACAACACAGCTTATTAACCAAGGTTAATAACCACTGGAAAAAATTAAAATCTGAGTTAAATTTCTAATTATTTGCTCGTGATTATCTCCATACAAAACCATGCATTTAGATGCAGTGGCTGTCCTGCTCCGATTCGTTTTGGTTTGGGAGAAGCCTTGGCTCTTAATTCTCCAGGTTAAGTATCATTTTGGTGTTTTCTTGATGTTTGTCTAACAGTCCTTCTATGGAAAAAAAAATGCTAAAGGGATTGTTTCAGACTAATTTAGTTGCAACTGTTACCAGAGTAATTCATATTCCACAGAGTTCCTCAGCCATGTCTTTATTTTCTTGTGTTATAAAAGGCTCGCTTTTGCGCTGAGGTAATCTTTCCTGTGCTGGGCATGATAATTCAAGAAAAAAATAAGTTCTGCAGCAACGTAACATAAAAACATTTTCACAGTAGAACAAATTTAGCTTGTTGCTGTCATTTTAGCAAATCCATAAAATAATAATGCTAGGTTTCTCTTGTCATCGCAAACTTATAGTACCAATACTTAACATTTATCTAGTATATTCGCAAATGAGTTACTCCAAAGCACTTCCTAAATTTTAAATAATTAATGTCACTTTTAGAAGGCAATAAAGATTATTTTTTTTTTTTAGTTCATGACATTTACAAGTCAACACAGCAATTGTAGCATAGACATGCATTACAAAAAAAGTATGCTATTGTGATGCACTTGTTTAGGCATTTCAGATGTACAGTCCTCTATATTTTTTCTCTTTCATTATACCCACAATAGTTTTTATAGTATTTTAATACATGTTGGTATTTTTTATACGCTACATGTATATAAGGGATATATATCTTCATATAGGTCATTCATCTTTTTTTTTGTTTCCGATAGGCTAGTGAATAACAAGGTCATCTTTACTATTTTTAAACTGGTTTTGAATGATTTTTCTGAGTAGTATATTCTAGTATTATCATGTAACTGCACTAAACTCTCACAAAACTAGTATGACAGTTTGAAAAAAATCCCAGTGCTGTTAAAGCCTTCTCTCTTTATCTAGATATAAGTGAGGAATCTTTTAAAGTCTGAAAATGGATTAAAAACAAGGTGATCTCACGAGTTCTGTAGACATACATTGTCTTCTAATGCATCATGTTAGGAATTAGATATTTTTGCCTTTTTTTTTTCTTTGAATTCAAAGCTCTTTAAAAGTAAGTGCAACAATGAGGACTTTGAGCCAGAAATGTATTTGACTGCCTTTATCTGAGGCATCTGACAACTCCTAGTGAGGTTTATTGCAGCCCAGAATGGAGAGTCTTGCTTGATTGGGTTCATTTACTTGACAACCATAAATCAAGAAGTGGATACCAAACCCAGCAACAGATATCTTCTGCACTTTTAATCAATCATTGAATTTCTATCTCCTAAATTTTGAGCAATCTTTTTCAAATATTATCTTAAATATAGTCAGTTAAAAACATTTAATTTTGGTGGAGGCAAACTGTTAAGCTTTTGACTCTCTCCGCAGTGTCTGCATCTCCCATTATTCAGGGATTCTGATCTCTCTGATCAATAACTTAAGCAAGTATCAATGCTGTGACTGAGGAATTATCAGAGAAACCACAGCAACCTTGTACCGCTGATGAAATCCTCATCAGTACAACTGTCTCACAGCTAAAAGTCCAAAGGCTTTGCGATTTTCCAAAAGAACTCCTTTTATTTAATATCACTTTTACACAAACCTTGCAAGATTGCTTTCTTCATTAAATGAACAGTTTGCTCCAGCACAGTGCATAACTAAACTTTCTTGAGCTGTATCTCCTCAATCATTTTACCCCTTTGCAAGATGGAATTTGAATCAGTCTAGTTATTAATTTGTTTTTCTAAATGCTTATGTTTTTCATGGCACTGTGTATGATAGTACGATTCCTCCTGACTCATGGGTGAGACCATCTCATTGAGACTCAATCTCTACCTGTTGAGAAATGCTGATGCATTGTGAATATTTACTCCAAACTCAAAGGGGTAAATTTTGACTCTTTTACCCACCTCTCTGCCTGGCTGGGTGTTTGATTTCATGCATTTGCTTTTATGAGTGTGGGCATCTACATATTTTACTGGCCAAGTGTTTCTCTGTCTGTAGGCTTTGTGTTTAGGCACATACACAGGCTTTGGTTGGAGATACCTTGTAGTAAGTTAATGTGAAGCTTGTCATTCTCGAACCTGTAATTAAGTCACTTGTTTTACTAAATCACTTGTCATAGTAAGCGCTGCTAAAATCAGCCTTCGATTTATCTAATTTTATTAGTAAATATTGAATTACTGATAAATCAAAGTCTGCCAAACACATTCATCTGCAATGTCGTGTCAGAGAATTTTTGCATTTGGTTATTCACGTTCATTTATAATTAATCAAGCTCAAGTATATTTAGTCACGTGAGGTGAACTGTTGGCCTTTAGCACTGCTCTATCATTAGGATTAGCTGTGGATGGGCTCATGCACTGCCATTTTGGCACATAGAAGCACCTTACTGAGCCCAGCAAGATAACCTTCATCTAGGGCAGGTGAATTTTTGATATTAAAAAAGCATCTTTAGGTAGCTTTGACACTAAAGCTCATTTCTGACCCTATCCCCAGCATGTACGGCTGATCACATAAACCAGTGTGAAGCACTGTGGATCGATATGACATTCAGACTAGAAAATGTCTTCTGGAATATCCACGTGGGAAGATAAATAGAGATTCACAGGATTCTCTTGCTCTACAATATTTAAGAGAGAATGGTCTTTTATACCTTTTCCCACACACTCTTTGATTTATTTCTATCTTTTCTAATTATCTAAACCATTTATAATTAAATTCCTCTTTAAATTCAAGGAGATAGTTCTAATATATGTAACCGTGTTCATACTGTTTAATTCTAGATCACTGATCTGTAGCATGGTATATTTTGATATCTATGACAGTAGTAAAAGACAGTGTTAAATAGTGCTTTTACTAGTATATTTTAAGACATTTAATAAAGTACCATTTTAGAAAAATAACTGTCAGTGATCAACTTCCTGAGTAATACACAATGCAGAAAATCTGTCTTCCTGTTAATAAGACTAGCGTATGAATGGATTAAAATTAATTATCAGCTTCAGCATTGGGTTTCAGCCTGAGGACACTGTTCCACTGGCTCTAAAGGTTTGTGTCTAGCTACATTTTTCATTTTTAAACAAGCAGTCAAGGCTAACTGCAAAGATTCAGGAAATGCCTTAGGGTCTTAACCCACCTGATTGTTACACACCAGAAGCTGGCCAAGCCAGAAGCCATTATTGCTCAAACAAAATTAATTGCTTAAAAGTTATTTTCTGGTCTTACCTTGTGCCTAGAGAGAAAGTAGACGCATTTCCTCAGCAAGTACAAAAAAATAGCCTGGCATTTTTTTTGATGTTTGAAAGCCTCTCCACCTGCTGGAAACAGAGGTAGATACACTAATGACAAAAAAAAGGTACCCTGATTTACAGGCTCTGATGTGAGACTGCAACATATGTTTGCTGTTCAGTAAGATAAGGCAGTGGTGTTCTGCCCAGAAGGAATATACTGGGCTATCCATGGTGCTGGAAATCAGAAGCATGTGTGGCTTGAGATGTATCTGGCTGAATCTGAGATGAGAAATTGTGAGCCCATCTTCATGTCTGAAATAGCAGTGAATGTGTGGCCTATGTGCACTTCGACTCGAAGTCAGACATGAATAATGTACAGACCTGTTCCTCTGTTTTTTTCTTAATAAGTTTGTCTTTGCTAAGTCTGAAATGAAACCTTGTTGTCTCTTAAATAAGATCAGCCATTTACTGCCTTTTACACATAGGTGCTGCTTTTGGGTGTTATTTAAAATACATATGTATACGTTTACATAGTTCAATTTTAATGTATGAAAATGACTTTCTTGATTAAATACTTCAGTAGATTTTGCATAGGAATACTTTCATATTTTTGTTATTATGCTATGCAAATCCATCCAATAGAATATAAAAAATATAGAATTCTGTAAATAATTCAGAGCTCCAGCCTTCATTGAAATCTCTCTTTTATTAAGAAGTCATGGATCACATGCCATAGTCAATTAATCTTACTACCTTCTTAGCAGCCAAAACAACAGATATTTGTCTTTTAATACCAAGTATATGGGTGTTTTTTTTTAAGAAAAAATATTGCAATCTTAGTGCTGAAAAACACTTGGATTCAGGGATAATGAAGTCTAAATGCCAGGATGCACAAACCCCAGAATTACTGCTGCTGTTTAGTGTTAACTTTTACAGGCATGTACATATAATTAGGCTACTATCAAACCAAGATGCTTCCAAGAACTTGGAAAACCTTCTGATTCAATTCCACTTTATTTTTATTTTATATAGTTTTGTACTGTTGCTTAAAGGCATCACTTGCTCTTCAAGTTCTCTGTGAATTCAGAAAATAGAGTTGCATTAGTGTTTGCTGTTTTATTTCAAAGAGAAGTTCCCCTGTCTCCGTAAATATATAATAAACACATTTGTAAGAAAAATATCTGAAAATAATATTGATTATTCTTAAACCGATTATCAGAAATGACAGAATCCATTTAGCTTAAACTTCTATAAATGCACAGAAGGATTAAAAACAGAACTCAAACCTTTGTTGAACATTAACTATAAAAATAGAAGACCCTCCCAAAAAAATCCCAAAGAAAAAAAATTATGAACAAATTAATACCAAACCTAAAACTGATCCTTAGATTAATTGCTGGTATCTTTTTTATATGCACTTTTAAAAAATGTGTGCCGTAAGGTTAGCAGTCATAAGCAATGCGGTTTACTTGAACAAGTTGCAGTGTAAAGAGAAGAGTCCACTTACCTTTGTCAAACCTAAGTATTACTGTGCAGATTATTTCGTTCTAATACACTAAAGTCTAAACTAAACAAAATATATCCTCTCATGATATCCTGCTTTTCCACTAGTTTCCAATGACTGGGGCCTTTTGTCTTGCCTGGTGTGATCAGATTTACAAATAAGATGTTCAAAAGCTAAGAGCTAGCTTGTTCCACTGATATCATATCAACCCTGAAACCTCTGACTTCTGAAAAAAAACAGACATATTTTGTTAAATTCTTTATAGCTTGGGATACCACTCACCTGAAGCATGAGAAAACTTAGACACATTTTAAAAGATTATTTGTTGCAAAAAGGTTACATACAAGACAAAAACAAGCACTATTTTGTGCTACAGTATGTACAACAATACAGAGGGGGTTTGTTCAAGTAGAGTCCAATTTAAATGAAGTGAGATTGTCTATTTCTATATTTTTTTTCTCTCTGGAGATGGTTTGTTTTTTGTTTTTTTTTTTTAATCTTTCTCTAGAATAAAACATACCAAAACCCAATGTATATACACTTCAGGATGACCTGAGAAGCATCTCATTCTGAAAAAAAAAATGTTAACACATATAAAAGGACACACTGATGGTATTAGTATCTCCCCTATTCCTTGGTATGTGCGGTCAAATTAAGATAAGGATTGGTTTTCCTCTCCCATTTTATCTTTTTCTCAACGTGTACCTTGCAGACCAGTTATTCAGAAACTTTTTGCATTAAATGTGGTAGCAAACACCACTCTTGATAGTGGTACATCCCAGAACTATGTAAGTCCCGGTATCATTTTGAAGTCAGTTTTAAAGCTGCAGGTTTAAAATAAACTATTTTAGGCTATTAAGACTGTTTTAGACTATTTAAACTATTAAAATAAATACCAGTTCAGCTGTCATTAAATAAGATGCTGCCTGGGACTTACTTATATGTTACTACAATAATATTATTAGATATTATCAACATTGTTGAATATACTTCCTGTGGGTTTGACACTGACTCTACCGACTTCACAGAATCTAAATGGAATCAGCCTGATCCTTTTAGCTGGTTTATATTCTCCATAGATATTTTAAATTATATCATATGGTCACATAAAAAGAAAATGCAAGTATTTATTTATTTGTTCGTTTAATTTTAAGAGCATCATTAAATAAAAAAAATGACTAAGCTGCTATAGTTATTTCAAAATTTATGTATTATTTCAACCACACAGGGTTATTCCATGTACTTAAAATATCAGACAGTACTAATTTACATAATCATATATTTTTTATAATCAATAACTGATATAATCACATCCATGTTTCCCTTTCTGATTATGCTAAATCTCAAGCGCTACAATCAGTCTACTCACAAATTTGCAAATTCCTGTAAGAGTCTGAACTCCCACAGCGAAACAGAAGCAATACTGTTTGTTCCCACAGTGCTGTCCAAAACAAAAGATAGGAGTATTGTTGTGGGTTTTGTTGTTGTTTTATTTATTTATTTTCTGGAATTATTTTATGTGACTTTAGTTCTGAATCTAATGTTAATCACTAATAAAGTGAATTCCTTTTGACAGCTCCTTAAAACTATCAGCAATGTTCCTCCAAAATGAAACCATATTGCTCTCATAAAATAAACTCTGACAGATTGCTGACTTTCTGTCAAGGAACATGCATTCACTTCTGGGGAGCTGAAGTTTAAAAACAACCAAAAAAAAAAAAAAAAGCACAGAACTGATTTTTGCAAAATGTACATACTGATCTTGGTTTGCACAAGAACAAGATGCTGAATTTACATACATGCACATATGTGGAATTTGGATGTACCTTTGTATGAATTTTCAAACATTTGAGTGTTCAAAGGATTAAGGTTGTATAAGATATCCAAATATTTTCAACACCTATTTTAATAAATTTGGTCTACCTTGACTCACAAAATGTTTTAAATAAGTTGGACTGCATACACAACACTCACAACACTTTACAGAGCTACTTCAACAGCTAATATGTATTTTGAGAAGGGCGTAATAGTCATAGCACCTCATGGGTCTCCTTTGAGACTATTTGCCCATAAATCTGGATGGTACCTAAAAAATACCCCAATGTCCGCTCTCCTGTTTTCATTTCATCTGCAATAAATGCATTTTAGTTGAGACCATTTAACACCGATAAACAAATCACTTATGGTAGTGAAGCTATTCAGTATCCAAAATTCCGGAAGAAGGCACAAACATAAAATTATGCAGTGACTCCAAGACACCGTTCAGAAAGGAGCAAAGCTGCTGTATCAGGAGAACTTTTATTGAGCAATGTGCCAACTTGTTCCATCTTTTTTCCCTACTATAATAAAAGGTTGATTGCTCTCCATTGAGAAACACGACTCTCTTTTCAGTTGTCCGAGGCACGATGACCCAAGCTCCAATCATCTCTGTAAATCGTAACTCTATTGTCACCTAATATGTTTGGTGGTGCTGCAAGCTTCAGGCTTACTATGGAAAACAATATAGAGCTTTACTCCCCCAATAGCATGTATAGATTTGAACATCCATAATCCTCTCAGTTGACAGCATTTGAAAGATGTTATATTATTCATATATTCGCTTACTTGACACAGTAGCTACTGCTACATTTTAATAAACACAGTAATTCAAACTGCTATAAATACTAATGATGACACCAGCAAACAATGCATTTGCATTTGCTTTTGAATGCCAACCTCAAACAAAGCTGCTAGTCCTTACCAATATCCAGTACCATGAGACAGTTGAATAAGTAGTTAGATAGCTAGGTAAATAAGCAGATAGCCAGCAAGCAAGAGACATTTCAAGCAAATATTAAGAATCACCACTCTCAATAAAACAGAGGATAAATCAGTGAGTCAACTGATAGTGAAAAAGTATAAGAACTTACATTTTAAAAGACAGATAATATCCTTTTATTTAAAGTAGATTTTTGTTTCCTTGTCACTAGTGGTGCTGAGGCTATTGAGATCAGGTACATTCAATCAAATAAAGCAAAGCGATGTGTAAAATACCTGTAGAGTTACAGCTCTTTAAGGGACCCTTTTTAATAGGTCCCTTGCAACGCAAAAAAAAAAAAACATCGACAAAATAAGCTGCTCTTCCAATTCCAATTATAAATTATGCTCAACAGATCTACATTCCTTATTTAGTAAAAAGTCCAAAGAAAGGGAAGGGATTAAATTCTCTGCCTAACATCCAAAAATACATCTCCTTTTTACTACAAAAATGTAGTATACAAAGTCTGCTGCAACCACTGGAGTTTCTCAAAAAGGACTGTAATATTTTTCCTTTCCTGCACAGAGGTACCCTGGCCAGGCATTGGGAAGTGGATTTACCTTTCATATGTAAGAAAAAATTGTCAAAAGTGTTGTAGTAATATCCATGGAGTTCCTATAAAACAAATTCAAAACCACATCTGTTTTGAAAAGAATGACAGATTCTTAGCTGTCATAGCTCCCTGCCAATGAATCTTCAGCCAGTGGAAAGGTTGTTAAGCAAGTCGGAAAAATCTTGTATAGATATTTCTGGAAGAAAATGTATCATATTCTTCACATAAATATTTAATCTTTAATTAATATGTCAGCTTTCTTCAGGGAAGTAGCTAGATGAGGCATTTTAGGCTAAATTTTTCATTTTATCTTTTCATAGAAATGTTTTTTGAACTGAAATGAATTTTAATGTGGGATTTTTTCAACTTAAAAAGCAAATGTCAGAACAGATGTTCTGATTTTATCTTGACTGAGTGAAATAAACATTGGTTTGTGTTCATATTAAATGATATTTTAAAATTTTGAGGGCTTGATTATATCACAGAATGGGAAACAAGTCCTGTCTGTGAAAATTCCCAGGGGAAAAAAAAAAACAAGAAGGTGTTAGAATTCTTCTGCTTTTCTCCCAGGTCCCAGTT